>JAKELL010000040.1:0-391464 GCA_021524915.1 Lactarius akahatsu
TCGATGTCCGTACGACGAGTATAGGAGACAGGGTATACCAAACATCCCGCTATCAAGGGGTGTGCGAAAATTGACTCGATGGCCGGACACCACTCCCGGGAGACACGTAAGGAGCTGGTGGTCGCCGGTTCTCGCTATATTGTGGCGGCAGTTCTATGAATCCGTTTTCGTCGGGTAAGGTTTCTTCGGCGTCTGTGTGGAGAATAAACCGCGCTGGCTGATACCTCATGGTCATATTTGTCTTTCTTGAGCTGGCGGAAGGGGGCTGCACGGATGGTGGGGGCCCATCGCTGTTGGCCGCTTCCGAAACTGGATGGGGTATGAGACTAGCAGCTGAGTTCTCCATACGTGCCATCTCGTATGGTGCGGCGGCGGCGGCGGGAGGTGTAGGAAAGGGGTCCACCTCGTGGTGCAAGGGTATAAGTGACGGCGAATCGTGATAACCACCTGTGCTACGTTAGCACTGGGTAAAGGATATTTCCCAAAGCTTACCATCGACGTCAAAGTTAGTTCGCTGACGAAATGATTTTTTACGATGGCGGCGGAAAAGGAACACGCCTAGCGCCGCAAGAACTCCGAGAAAGATCAAGGCCCCGGCAATTGCAGCGATTAAGGTCGTGCCGGAAATATTATTGGAACCTGACGAAGTTGCTGCTTTCGTACTCGAAGCCGTTGGACGCACGCGTGCGGTCGAAGAAGAAGAAGAGGTCGTTTGAGTCGACGGAGTCGATTGCTGGGTAACAGATGGCGAGTTCGCGTTTAAACACGAGGTATCACCAGTGGAGCCAGCAACCTTGATGTCTGAGGCGCCACCCGTGCGGTTCTGCGCGTCGCTCATAACGAAGACGACTGAAGTGCCGGCTGCTATGCTCGCTGGGTTCCATACGTACTCGCTAGCGTTATTTGGAGCATTCAACACAACTGCCGTTCCGCCGGGCACCAGTCCCTGAAACACGAGAGTTAGTCCAGACCCGTACAAGGAGTAGGAAGGAAGTTGTAGGCACATAAATTGTCACGGGCAGGATGGCGTTGGGGTATTGCGAAAAGGTGTATGGTCTGGTCATCTCTTCGTGTCAACCAGACAGGCACCACTAACTTGGGCAGACTCACCGGCATTGCTGCAAGGCGACATCGAGGGAAAAGAAAAATTGAGGGACAGAGTCAACAGGGGTACAGCTAGAGCTCTGGGGGCTTTGCGCCTGTACAGTGAGCAGCGGAGATATTCCCCCAGTGGCGAAGCCAGTAGCATCCGACATGGTTACTAAAAATTGTTGCTCTTGCGCAAGCTGCAACACGGTGGAGTATGATCCGACGCCATTGCTGAAAGCAGACGCGGGGACACTGAAGACTTGCTGCGTTCCCTTAAGCTGGAAGCACGCGTGAACACAAGGGGGGAGACGATAGACATAAAACAACGCCTACAGGGACAATTTCCAGCACAAATGGTGGTTGACCGCCTCCAGAAGAAAACACTTGATAAAACAGCGCCGTTGCAGGTTGCAGAGAAACCACGTACCGGTCCAGTTGACGGCGAATGACCCACACTGGGTAGGGGTGGAAGTTGTGACGGTGAAAGAGCGGACACCGAGGAACGCGTTCAAGAGAAGGAATGGAATGTGCGGCCGCATGCAATGGGACTAGAAAATGGGACCTGGAAAGTGGAAGATGATACTAGAACGAACGTGGGTGCAAGTACAATGCGATGAAAGCTGTATCCATGGGAAAGTGACGCCCACATAAAGTTGGCTACGACGACTGGAAACACATCACGTGGATCACTCAAGTAACACTCACGTCCATCACATGTATCACTTGCTAGGCTCGTTTACGCATCGCATCAATGACATCAACGATGTCCCACCGACTCTCTACATGGCTCGCTCGTCTGCATCTATGCATCGCATCAATGATGTCATCAACGATGTCATTCCACCGACTCTCTACATGGCTCACCCGTCTATAAGACAGCCTGTATCATGCTTGGTTGATTACCGGTTACCCACCAATACTGTCACGCAGTAGGTTTCGAACCTTCTACAACCTTCTGCTCCGTTCTCCGATAAGCACAGCCCAACATGTTGACCTGACGTTCTGTACGATTCGGCTGTTTTCTATCACATTCTCGTAGCTTCGACGACTCAAACCACATAGTACTTAAGGACATTCCTGTAACCTCCAGAGCCCTAAGCTCGACCTATTGTGTTCAACCACAGTAGCCTTCTGAATACGACTCTTGGCTTCACGAACCCCGAACCCCGAACGACCTTGATCCCGCTCGTCTTGTGAATCCTCGCTCCGCTGACCGATTGTCGGCAATCGCCTTTGAACTTTCGAACTCCGATCGAACCTCCGAACCGAACTCGAACGATACGCCTTACTGAGCGTAACAAATACATTCCATCCGTTTGTCTAAGTCTTTCTCAACGAGTGTCGAATTCCCAGCCCGTCAAGGTCACTAGTTATCCGTTACCCCACACGCCGACGCCACTGCACATTATCATTGCTCTACACATCTACCAGCCAGTGACAACAACGACTGGCCATGACATTCAAATCTCGCCCAAGCATCTTTAAGACAAGATACAAAGTTTGGTGCCTCCTCCTCGATGCCACTCCTCTGAGCCAAAATACGGAGAGCCCTTCCCCCTTCTTGTAACCGCTAGGTCAAGATCAAGGGGGAGAAGCCAATTGACCTTGCCCACATCGATGCCGCTCGTCTTGAGGTGTGGGAGTACCTATCTGACTCAGAAGAACTCCTCAACGCAGACCCTGACAATTTGAGGCCCCTACTCGATCTCTCTAACAAGAACACCATTAAACGAGTCTGCCCACACCATAAGGTGTCATCATTCATCCACACAGAGAGTGGTGTCATTACATTGCTTGTACGGGTACTTGGTGTGTCGCATGCCAGCGGTAAGTGTTTTTTTTTTTTTCATCGGTTTTTACACCGTTAATATGTGTTACAGCGCTCAATCTTGTCACAGTTTCCAGTGGGAGCTCTCAACAACCTGGGGGATACACTGATATATTCATCCAAGTGTCTGAACCGAGCAAGTTTAACGATATAGATTTAAGAGCGAATCGAGTTGTCAGAACTGATAACAATTTCGTCCCGTCCTTTGTTGTTGACTATTGGACAAAGCTGGAGGAAAAACGATCAGTGAACGTCACAGTATGTTCATTTCTAGCAATTTTTTATAGTTCAATATTTAGTTTTCCTCAGTTAGGGTATCTGAGAGGCACATTCGGTGATCGACTTACATTCGAAAATTTCAAGAGTGCCTCGATGCAAGAATCACCCCAATAACCACCATCCTTTGAAATACGACATATGTTAGATATGGGATTTATCAAGGAGAAGGCCTGGTCAGATGGACACAAAGAAACTTTTGCAAATGGCCTTCTTTTTTTCAGGTTACAGTCATATCTTAACTTGTCATCACAGCTGGAGAGTTGATTGTATGTGTGTCGTACCACAGGGGGAGCAACGAAAGATGTCGATGATCGGACAATGTTTGCGTGCAGGAATTCATAAATACAGATCCTATAATTACACCTAGTTTACGTTCTGTTCCCCTCAGTTCGCCCATTCCTGCATACTGAGGGGTAAGTTTGTGTCTCGTTCGGTCTACTATATCACTCGCTAATAACCCGCCGTAGTATTACTTAGGTTCGTTAATGATAAACTAAAGTTCGCCCATTCCCGCGTACTGAGGGTATTACTTAGGATCTAAAAGGTTATGGGCCCTGCGGGTCTTTAGCTGCAACCCGCCAACCTTCCTGGATCCCTCAGACCGGTGTTCTTCTCACCATTTTTCCATCGCTTGTCTTTTGCGTTCGCTCTTGTGATCAGATCGTTGTCAATCATCAGAATCGTCTCATAATCTTATCGGCTTTCAGCTCGCAATCAATCAGAATTGTCCCGTATCCTTTGTCAGAATCAGCCATACTTTGCCTCTCTATGTCTATCGAAACAAATCCCTGGTCTGCCCCACTGAGCTCATTAACACATCTCTCTCAATTGCATCCGATCGAAGACTTAAACGACAACGATAATCTCTGGCGTGCAACCTCATCGATGTCCCTCACACCGCCGGCCCCCCCATCGGCACAACTGCTGCCCCGACATCAATTCATCACAGCACATCGGGATACACCCCCCCACGAGCACCGACGCACGCACGCACCCGGACCGACTGATGGGCGTTCACGCATGTATATTCCCCCACAACTGCGGGACCCCCACTCATATCAGTGAGCATCATGGAATCATGAGCATGACAGCGACTCACCCCCATCATCCCATGATAGCATACCTCCCCCCCTTCCTCGCCACACCTCGCGGAACCGTCGCCACCATCGCAGCCATTGCGCACCTGCCGTCGCCCAGCGCGTGACGATCCCTATGACACCCGTGGCAGCGGCCCCTGTGGCAGCCCCGCATGCCAACGCCATCCGGCGCGAGACACTGGCAGGCCTACCCCCATGGCCACCCGAGCTCAAGCTTTCCCTGTCCGCGGGAAACTGGCTCGAATGGTCCCGCTTCCTAGTCCGCGCACTGTCCATGTCCCAACTCGACGAATACCCGCTCGGGCTACTGTCCTGCCCCAACGAGATTGCTGAGCCCACCAACCATCGACACTGGAGTGGCAACGACCGCATGATTCTCGGCTACATGCAGTCGCATATGTTCTCCGCAGAAATCCTCCACATCACCACCTACGCAACCTCAGCCGAAGCCTTCCGATCACTGCGCACGCGTCACGAGAAACGCAGCGGTATGGCGCAATTACAGCTCATCCAGAAGCTCATGAACATCTCGTTCACCGATGACCCCGTGAAGTTTGAAACGGCCATGACGGCATACTGGGACCTCATCTACCGCATCGAAAGCATCGGTCACGTCGACATCCATTGGCTGGGCCTGCTATTCCTCCTGCTGAACGTAAAGACTTCACACCCTGCGGTACATGACGGGTTGACGCCCGCCCTCGTGGACGGCTCAATCACGGTCGAACTTCTCAAAGCCCGCATGCTCCACCACTTCAAAATGCGGAACGCGGAGCTCGCTCACGCCGGCGGTTTCTCGCCCTCCACTTCACTCGCTCTACCAGCCCACGTGCCATTCCGTACCACTCTCTGCCCGAACTGCAAACGGGCTGGTCACACCGTCGAATTCTACGTAGCCCCGGGTGGAAAAATGGAGGGCCAGTCCATGTTCGACGCAATCACGCGGCAACGCGCCGCTCGGGACGCATGGCGCCAGCGCAGCAGACCACAGGATGGCAACTTACACACCACTGCTCCCACGCCGGGCACGCAATCCTCGGGCTCCACCCTGAGAGTCGATGACGACGGCTGTCTCTGGATCGGGGGCACTCGCTACCGTCCTGAAGGCAAGGTCAGCGCCGCCTTCGCTGAGGCCGCTGAGCCCCCCACGGACACCCCTGATCAGGGGGAGTTCCCTGACTGGGCGCCCGCAAACTCTGTGGACACGTTGTTGGACACCGACACAATGCTAATCGCCTCGCTCGACCACGACACTGCGCTTCTCAGCCACCCATCCGCCATTCCTTTCTTCCTCGACTCTGGCGCCTCGAGCCACATCAGCTGCCTTCATTCGGATTTTGCTGACATCACACAGCTCAGCGAACCGCGCAAGATCTCGGGTGTGGGGAATGCTTCAGTATATGCCGTGGGGGTCGGCACCATTGACATTCTCCTACCTAAAACAAATGCGCGCCTGCAGCTACACGACGTGCTATTCGCTCCCGACGCCAACGTCCGCCTCGTCTCCATCCATCAACTCAACTATCTCGGCTACACCACAGTCTTCAGCTCTGGCCGTTGCCAGCTCACCAACAAGGATGGGGAGACCATCGCCGACTGCACGCCCGGTCCTTCCAACCTCTACACCCTCCCGGATGCCCTCATCCAAACCGCCGACTCCTCTGCCAGCCCCGCCAGCGCCACGATTGCGCTACCGAGCCTCCATGCCATCCCTGACTTGGAGACATGGCACAGGCGATTGGGTCATGCAAATCACTGCACAGTGCTGGACATGGCAAGGAATGGAACTGCCGCAGGTATGCCCGTTGACGTGTCACTTGCCCCGCAAGCATGTGACCATTGTGTCCGTGGTAAACAGGCACGCAGCCCCGTACCGAAGGAGCGGGAGGGGACGCGAGCGACGAAGAGGCTGGAGTGGGTCTATGTTGACTTGTCGGGGCTGCATTCGGTCATGTCACGCTCAGGATTCAGATACATAATGAACTTCGTTGACAATTATTCCGGCTATTGTTGGACCCGCCTGCTCAAGGCAAAGTCTGACGCTTTCCCCGCGTTTCGCGACTGGTTGGTCACAGTCGAGACGCAGACCGGTGATAAGCTTCGCTATGTGCTGACGGACAACGGAGAACTCCGCTCTGCGGATATGGCCCACTGGTGTGCTGATCGGGGGGTCACGCACCAGTTCACCGCTCCACACACGTCCGCACAGAACGGTCACGTGGAACGCCTCCATCGGACACTGATGGACAAGGCGCGCACTATGCGCTTGGCCTGTGGCGCTCCCTTGCAGATGTGGGACGAATTCATCATGACTTCGTCCTATCTGACCACGCTGACTGCCTCGCGATCACTGGAAGGGCGCACACCTTTCGAACTCTGGTTCGGAAGGCGGCCCACAATTTCGCATTTATGCGAAATTGGTTGCCGCGTGTATGCGCTGATCCCCAGCCCCAATCCGAAGATCGCCGCACGTTCCATTGAGTGCACACTGATCGGTTACACGCCTAATTCGAAGGCATACCGATGCTGGAACAAACAGAACGGGCGCATCATTGACAGCCACCACGTCCGTTTCATTGAACACCTTCAGGATTCACCTTGCCCTCTCCACCCAGGGGTTACCCTAAACCCCTTGGAGCACACTGCTGACGCTGAGCCGCTTCCCGAAACCCCATTGAATATGCCGCAGCCCACTGACCCGGTGCCCCGCAGATCCCCACGCGCCCACGTCCCAGCTCCCACCAGACAGGAGACCAGCGACGGTCTGGAGCCGCGCGAGAAAGGGGCCCCGGAGCCCACAGATGGGGACGCTGACAGTGATAATGCCGGTGCCCCTGAGCACGAAGCAGCTCTCCTCGTTGACGTCGAAGATCCTGACGCACCTACGTGGCGCGAAGCACTTGCTTCCGCTGACGCCGACGCGTGGATGGAAGGAGCCCGATCGGAGATCCGCAGTCTGGAAGAGATGGAGGTCTTCCAGCTGGTTCCCCGATCCGCCGTCCCATCGAACCGGAAAATTCTTCGCGGGAAGTTTGTCTGCCGCCTCAAACGCGACGAACTGGGCATCCCCGTGCGGCACAAGGTTCGTTGGGTCGCGAAAGGCTTCCAGCAGGTGTGGGGAAGGGACTATACGGACACGACATCCCCCACCGCGCGTCTCGAGTCGCTGCGTACCATACTCCACATCGCAGCCTGCAATGGCTGGCGCATCGAGCAATACAACGTGAAGACGGCATTTCTGAACGGCATCCTCCCTGACGGGGAGGTTCAGTTCATGGAACAGCCGCCGGGCTTCTCCGCCCCCGGGCGAGAAGACCACGTTTGGCAGCTCCAGCGTGGGCTCTACGGCATGAAGCAGTCTTCCTGCATTTGGAACAAGACGCTTCACTCGTTGTTCTTGGCGTGGGGTTTCCGCCGTGCTGACTGCGAGTGGTGCGTATACTCACGTCGCACCGCCACAGCAATGACCGTCGTAGCCGTACACGTGGATGACATGCTGGCAGTTTCATCTAGCGGTGCTGAGGCTGACCTATTCCGCTCTGAGCTGGAGTCGGCCTGGCAGATATCTGCGCTTGGAGAAGCGAAACTTGTCGTCGGTATTGCCCTTAGGCGCGACAAGGAAGCCCGTACAATCCTCCTCAGCCAAACAGCCCTGATCGACAAGATCATCTCCACATACAACCAGACCGATGCCAGGCCTGTGCTCACCCCCATTGTCCACAGCGCGCAGCTCATCCCGCCTGATCCTCAGGCTCTGCTAGACGAGGGGGAGCAAGAACGCCTAGACGCGCTCCCATACCGTTCCCTGGTAGGATCGCTCATGTACGTCGCCAGTGGCTCACGACCCGACATCGCATTCGCCGTCAGCAAACTATCTCGCTTCGTCAATTGCTACCGAGAAATACACTGGCAGGCTGCAGTGCGCGTTGTTACGGTTTCGCCCGTAACTGTTCCCCCGAACACCCCTGCACGACCTCGAAACACTGCCGTGAAGCGATCACGTGCTGAAGAAGCCGAAGAAGAGGTTGTAGTTATGGGATATGGGGCTTGGAGCGCCCAACAACCAACTAAGTCACGTGACTTTCCCAACTACCACGGATTCGCTCAAGAATACTGGGAGTAGATCACGTGATCTTACATCAAACGCCCGTCACGTGACCCTGGCACGTGACCTGGCTAGACTCGCACCAGAAGGGTCCAGATGAGCTTGTGCCTGGACCGGTCTCGACTGCCTCGTGTTTGTGATGACTCGTATGTGCCTGATCGATTGTGCCTTGATTCTGATGGATTGTACACGTTTGCGTTCTGATTGGATGGAAGCAGCGCTCATACAGCTGCGGGTCTTTATCTCTGACTCATACCTTTGCGCCTTACTGCCATTGGTGGATTGTTATCTCTGACTCGACTATGACTCATTCCTAGGATCCGGATATTAGGGTTTCGGAGTTCCAAGCTGGGGTTCAAACCTCCTTGGACATGTATATAGACTGGGGCTTATGGTCGCTGAAGACCTAAGCTTGACTTCTTGGATTATACCACCCATTGTAGTGCCACTTCTGCGCTGTCTTGCCAGTTGTGTGCTGATAGCTACCCTTGGTGCATATACATCTTTTGAACCGTCCTTAGCTGTGGGATCGCCGTGAGGCCCCTATCCATTCCTTTCCGCTCTACTCTTGCCGTTCAAGGAACGTGCTGCATCATTCTCCTTTGGTTGTGCTGTCTCGCCGACCATTCTATCATATCAACTTTGACTTGCTCTCTTCATCACCTGTTGTATCCTTTGGGCTACTCTGCTACGCCTTGCAATCGAGCTAGTACAAGATCGAGCACGTGACTTCGACATATCCCGGTGATTGTTGGGTCGTCCCGAAAGCCTTGTCCGCAGTACAAGAAGGAACGTCCGGTGGAACGTTACACGCGTGGTACGCTATCTGAAGGGGACAAGAAGCTGGGCACTTCGACTCGGCGGCGTTGACAGCTCACCCAACCTTCTGGGATACAGTGACTCAGACTATGCCAACGACCCTGGTCCACAAGGCCGGCGATCAGTCGGAGGATACTGCTTCTCACTCGGCAGCAGGATGGTTTCTTGGTCGTCAAAGAAACAGAAAACCATCGCCACCTCCACATGCGCAGCCGAGTACATAGCGGTATCCGAGGCGAGCAGGGAACTGATGTGGCTCCGAAGCTTGCTGACTGAGCTGGGCTACGAACCCAAAACCCTGTCGAAGCTCCTCTGTGACAACTCAGCAGCCGTGATCCTCAGTGGCGACCAAGCATTCCATGACAGGGTCAAACACCTCGATGTCTGGTACCACTGGATCAGGGAGTGCGTTGAGAACGGAGACGTTGTCGTAACGCAAATCACCACCTCGGACAACATCGCGGACGTCCTCACCAAAGCACTTCCCGAACCGGCATTCGCAGGCCTACGCGGCTTTATGGGGCTGGTCAAAATCACCGACGCTTGAGCGGCAGCGTCTCACTACCCTAGTTCACGCTGAGGGGGAGTGTCGTACCACAGGGGGAGCAACGAAAGACGTCGATGATCGGACAATGTTTGCGTGCAGGAATTCATAAATACAGATCCTATAATTACACCTAGTTTACGTTCTGTTCCCCTCAGTTTGCCCATTCCCGCATACTGAGGGGTAAGTTTGTGTCTCGTTCGGTCTACTATATCACTCGCTAATAACCCGCCGTAGTATTACTTAGGTTCGTTAATGATAAACTAAAGTTCGCCCATTCCCGTGTACTGAGGGTATTACTTAGGATCTAAAAATGTGCTCACCTGTGACTTGTATCCATTTTTGGCTAACATGCCCAATCCAGCCTGAAAGCATGGCCGTTTAGTCTTGTCATCAAATTTGGAGAAATATGCAGTCCGTATACCCCTTGGAGTGATTACTCCATATGGATTGGTATCTTTCCTTGTCTCCTGGTGGAAGTCAATTCAGTAAATCCAGCTCATGGCCAAGTGAATCCAGAAGACTACACTTGCTTGCTTCTCCAGGGCTCAAGTTCAATCTGACTGATCAATTGTTATGGTTTCGTCCGTAACTGTTCCCCGAACACCCCTACAAGACCTCAGAACACTGCTGTGAAGCGATCACATGCTGAATATGCTGAAGAAGAGGTTGAAGTTATGAGACTTGTGGCTGAACACGCCCAGCAACCAGCTAAGTCACGTGACCTTCCCGCCTACCTCGGAAACGCTCAAGAATATTGGGAGTAGATCACGTGATCTTACATCAAACGCCCATCACATGACCCTGGCACGTGACCTGGCTAGACTTGCACCAGAAGGGTCCAGATGAGCTTGTGCCTGGACCGGTCTTGACTGCCTCATGTTTGTGATGACTTGTATGTGCCTGATCGATTGTGCCTTGATTCTGATGTACTATACAATGTTTGTGCTCTGATTGGATGGAAGCAGCACTCATACAGCTGCGGATGATTATCTCTGACTCATACCTTTGCACCTTACTGCCATTGGTCGATTGTTATCTCTGACTCGTTGTGACTCATTCCTAGGATCCGTGTATTAGGGTTTTGGAGTTCCAAGCTGGGGTTCAAACCTCCTTGGACATGTATATAGGCTCTGGCTTATGGTCGCTGAAGACCTAAGCTTGACTTCTTGGATTATACCACCCAAATGCCTTGCCTCTTCTGCGCTGTCTTGCCAGTTGAGTGCTGAATAGACTTTGGTTGTCAAACTCCTAGTCCTTAGCTGGTGAATTGCCATAAGGCCTCACATCCTCTCCTTTCCTCTCTACTCTTGCCGTTCAAGGAACGTGCTGCCTCATCTCCTTAGTTGCGCTGTCCTGCCGACTACCCTTGCCATATCTACTTCAACTCACTCTCTTCACCTCTCTCTGTATCCTTTGGGGTACATTACTACACCTCGTCAGCGAGCTAGTAGAAGATCGAGTACATGACTTCGACATATCTGGTGATCGCTAGGTCGTCCTGATAGCCTTGTCCGCAGTACAAGAAGAACATCCGGTGGAACGTTACATCAATCATATCAGAAGGTGCAAGGGAGAGCAGAAGCCTGCTGTGCTTATGGTCATTTATATTGACAAGGAATGCAATGTGAGGCGACTCCTCCTCTTCCAAAAAGAGGGCTCTCATGTCTCAAGCAAGGTGCGGCATTATCTCCCATTAGGGTTCCTATACTAAACCTTACTTTAGGTTTACTACACCCATGCAACCAATAACCTACAAACCTGTGAAGGGAGGTTGAGGCTTGCCCGTGTCTTATACAACCTTGTTGATGCCCTGGATATGGACGCACATGATAGTGCCTTTGAAGAGTCAAAGGAGGTCATTGAGACGTTGATTGCCTTGAAGAGGCACCCCAAAGGACCAGCATGATGAACAGCACACATAGGGACTATACTCACAGTGGCAAAGTAGACTGTGGTGAGATATAGAGGTGAGCTTGAAGCAGCAACAGAGAGGATCTTGCAAGTGAAGCAGATGGGGTGTCTGACACACAACAGATGAGAACTGGTGATGTGCCAGAGCGTACAAAGTACTCTACTTATACTGCTACAGGGGGTGACCCTAGTAACACAGAGTCACAGTAAATACAAGGAGCGCATTGTTCTACAAAGGGAAAAAGGAGTGTACTGTTCAGGAGAACAAGGCGTATAGAACAAGAGAAGTCCAGACTATGATATCATAGTGACATCACAATAAAGATAAGCCAAAGGAAAGTACAAAGACATAGTACAAGGACAATCCAAAGGAGTCCATGATGTCATGTGTATAAGTGATGTCATAGATAAGAGGATACAAGAAGTCTGAGATTGTACAGATCATAATATCTAATCTACAAGTCCTGTATATCTAATCTAAAGCAGTCCGTTATCTGCATGTCCTTTGAGCTGCTAAGTGTGCTCAGGCCACTTATCAACATGATATTCTCTAGCAAGTGTCAGCATGCTACTGAAAAGGAGAATGAGACAAATGGCTCAAAATGCCAACGCCAACATGAAGGAGACCTAAATACACTTGAAAGGGCTGGGTATGAGCTGGTGCCAGGTGACTACGGTACATTTGAACCGTGGTTCAAAGTATGTGGAACATCTGTGATGATAGACTGGTGCTAATACAGGCTCACAGCGACCACCCCATATATATTATGTTTACCAGATCAGAGACACAGACAAGAAAGAATATGTCATGAAGAGAATTCGCCGCCACTCAAATGAGAAACATATTCTTCAATCTTTCACAACAGAACCATCATGCGACAACATCATCCAGATGGTGGAAATGATCAAGTCAAGAGTAGACACCTTTGTTGTGTTTCCAAAGCTGGGATCTGTCTTTGAGGTGCTGCAATCTGGTGGTGGCCCATTGTGTGGCCAACTCATTGACCTGAGCCATGACTTGGCAAGGGGTCTCACCTTCCTTCACAATAACAACATTGCCCACCTTGACATCAATCCATCAAATCTGGGCTTCACCGACAACCACTGCTTACAAATATTTGATTTTGACATATCTGTCCAGGTGAATGGTGAAGATGAACAGATTGATGACTACCTTGGGACTGAGGGCTGGATGGCCCCTGAAATAGGGACTAGAGATGGGCCACGCCAACTGTACAGTCCCATTAGGGCTGACAAGTATTCTTGTGGCCGCGTTTTCAAGGTCTTTGCCAACACGGATGGGGGAGTTGATGAGGACCTTGGGCAGTTTGCGGACAAGCTGATGCATCTTAATCCATCCAAATGGCCCCTCTTACTTGAATGGTGCAGACCCAACAACAGCGCAACTCTTACCCAAACGAATTCTGCAGAGATGATGGACAAAACGATGGTCGCCGAGGATGAAGCAATGGTCACCGAAGAAGCAAAGGTCGCCGAGGGAGCAATGGTCGCTGAGGAAGCAGTGGTTGCCGAAGATGAGCAAAAGATGACGGCACCGAAGAAGCCTCGAGTCGGGTATGGCGGTGAAGGCTTTCACCAAGTGCCTATGTAGTGCTTGCGATTCCAGCGGGTTCACCGTACCAGACACAATATATTGTGGCTGAATTTCCCTGTCGCGTCGGTGGTTGAGAACGGGGGAAACACGGTAATTTCATTGTTCTGTTTTCACAAACTCACGAAAAGAAAACAACCCAAGGACCTTCAATTACAGCCCTACAACTCGCTAGACCATATAGACGTCAATGGGGGATTATGGTAGTCACGAAGGCCGGCTCGCTGTATATGACGAACTCTATTGACTTTTCACTTTCATTGCCTCCTCAATCCCATTGTCCGCAACCATCTTCATGATCCTTAATTGGTCCGCCACGCCTCGGAGCGTATTTTGCACCTCGCCATTTCCTGCCAAAAAACCAAACTCAGCATATTCTAAACCCTGTTCTTTTGCGAAATCTTTGACAAGGTAGCTGGCTTCTTTGAGATTGTGCCGGGGGAGTCGAGGGAAGAGGTGATGGGTAACCTGCAAGTGAAGTCCGCCATGAAGAAATTCTACGGATGGGTGACAAATAACGTCAGTGGTCGTGCGCAGCTGGCGATGCGGGAACGACTCGGTTGGACCGAGGTCAGCGGTAGAGCGCGAATAGTGAGAAAGAACGATCTAGGTGGATGCGGTCAGAAAGGACCATTGAGAACCGGGGACCCAACGCTACCTGCACATGCAACGGGCTCGGAACCATGTTGCTCACAAGGAGATACATCAAACCCTTCTGCCAAGGCCCGCAACCGCGAACAACGTTCCCGTACCAGACGAAAAAGCCACAGAGAGCGAATACCTCAAGCCACCAAGCCCAACGGCCACCGCGAGCCTTTCTAGGCTCTCTGCGGGTGATCCAGAGGTGGTGATATGAGAGGCGATAGAGGTTGAATCGCGCAAGGGACATAATGAGATAGAAGAGACGGTGCTGGGCAGTGATGACGAGTCGTGCAAAGCGATCAAAAGTGAGCTCGCGCTTGTAGTAGGAAGAGTAGAGAGATTTGAAGAAAGCTGGCGTTATGGCAAAGAAAGGGAGATGTTGGATATCTGGGTCACTGGGAGGAGTGAGGACGCGAAAACGGATGGTGCGGGTATGGAGACATACTGAGATGGATGGTTCGTAACGACTTGGGAAAGCTAGTGTCAAGTAGAGAAGGACCCTTATCGCGAGAAATACGTACTGTGATGGACGTTATGATTCTTTAGAGACAGGCAGGAGGATAAGTCGACGACTGGGAAGAGAGGGAAGGGACATACATGAACCCACCAGCCGATGCTGACCCCACCAATTAAGTCTGCGAGGAAGATGGCTATCAGGCGGTCCTTCTGCCAATTATGGGTGAAACCGACGTGGCCGAGGTCATGGCAAAAGAAGACGAGCTGATGCCAGAGGGCTCCCAAGGAGACGGCGCTGAAGAAAAACCATTGATTTCGATACAGGAGGAACGATGATATGGCGAAGAAAACGTAACGAGCCACCTCGGGGCCATAGCCAGATATGTAGCGAGTCTGATACAAACCGGCGGCGACGACACGCTTGTGAAGTTGCTGATATGCGGCAGAATGCTGTGATTGACGTTTAAGAGATAGCGTGGTGGGTGGTGCCTGTATAGAAGCCGGAGAAGGCCCAGAACCGAGCGAAGCGTCGGACTTCTTGACGAGGAGAATTTGAGAGGATGGGGAGCGCGGCGTGTCCTCCGGGGAATATTCCGGTGTGGATTCATTGTGCCATTGGAGCGAACCATCGGGGGCAAGTTTCCTGAACCAACCCGTGGCTATGGGAGGTAGGAGAGGGACCCATCCATCTTCTGAGAGTTTTACGGGACCCTGAGAAAAGGCGAGCATCTTCTTAAGCACATGGTTCGGGTGATAAGCTTGAACCTCGTCTGTTGCGTCACGGCCAACGAAATGAAGGATCGAAAGTTCACCACCGGGGTGAGCAGAAAGCCAACTTTGAGGGACAGCGATTAGATTTCCGTTGAGAATGAAGAGAAGTTCTCCGTTGAGGATGCGATGTGCGATTGACTCGCGGGTATGCGTTGACGCAGCAGACATCAAAGTGGTCGAGAGTCACGAGCACGGCCAATGCCGGATGCACGCCACAGGGCTCGACTTGCTCTGCTCCCCTCTTCCTGCCCTTCCTGCCCGTTCCGCTCACCATCATCTCTCTCTCTCACCTTCATCTTTCCCCCTCGCGTGGCCATGTCCAACCCTTTTTCAGACCCCCCTCCTCTCCCTCCGAAGCAGGTTGCTCCATCTCGTCGGCAGTATCAGCAACACCAGACATCCAAATCGATTTCTCGCGTGGACCCTTCCCAGGCCCACCGTCCCTCTCGCCCCACCGATCCTCCTCCTCGTACCCGCCCAAGTCGCAGCCAGACAACAGGCTCATCGTATGTCGTTTTCATACTCTCCCCTTCATCGGCTCTTGATAATCCTCTGTCTTCCTCCTACCAAAAACACAGCCCGCCCGCCAACACTTCCTCTCGTACTCAACCTACGCCTGCGAGACGCTCCCATTCTTCGGACTCTGTTCCATCAGATAAAGCGAAGCACCATCGCTCAAAGGCCAAGAAGAGTTCCATACATGCCGATGTCATTGATCGGCTAGATTTTACTGGTGTTGGCCCGAGTACGACTTTTTCGGCTTAATCATCCATAAGCATTTCTCACCTTATCAACATCTAAGTGTTCCATCATGATGGCCCGTTCGATGCTTGCGCACCCTCTCGTAACAAGCATCGTACCAAGGCCCCCATGTACGCATGGACTTCTATCAACGCCGAGGATGAAGAAGTCGCTGCCCGTTACCGAGACAAAGAAGACGGGCAGAGTCCCGTTGCTCCTCCTCTCACCTATAATGCCTCGTATCCCTCAGAGCATCCCCGCTCCCCACCAGCTACTGCTAACTACTCCACTTATTATTCCGAACCCCCGAAGAAAAGGGTCGATGCCATCGCCGAAGCCTGGGGCATTCACGAGCCTGAACCTTATGAAGAGTTCTTCGCCGGCGGTGGCGATCCTGATGTCCCCGTCGCCCATGGCAACTCGACAATTAAGGAAACACGTTCCAACACTAGGCGAACTCGCGACGACCTCGCCTCTCGTTCACGTGGTCCAAACCGCCCCAATATCCCTCCGCCACAGCCTATTTTCGATGGGCCAGGACCAGAGCCTGAACTTTACTCCCCGCAACCCTCGCCTGGTTCCGGTGGGGCTAACTTAGGTCGCAATAAATCCCTCATGCAGCGCATACGGAAAATGCGTGATTCCCCTAACGTGCCTGTCGGGTTTGATGAGAGGGACGCGCCAACAGATGGTGCGCCCTCACCTACTTCCTCCACAGAGAGCCATCGACACCCTGCTCACCGTCATCGCGATTCGCTCTTAGGTCGTTTCACTCGCGGTGGTCGTGGGGACACCTCCCCTGTTGAGCCGTATGTCTACATCGAGGACAGAGCTAAGGAGCTCCCACCGACTCCCAGCAGCCCTGGTGTGGGTGGTTACTTTGACGGTGCCAACACTCCCGGCGGTGGTCTTGGGCGTAAGGTCAGCCTAATGAAAAGGGTCAGAGGCGTCGTTCGTGGTGGCAAGTAATCATCTCACTTGATCCTTTCGGCTGGCTATGAAGTGGTTGCCCCTCAATTGTTTGATCCCCATTTCCATTCCGTGCCTTTTTTATAGCGCCCCTCGACTTGTTGAGGCAACCAATAATTGTAGTGTCCTTTTTTTTTGTGCACCTTGCGGTGCCTCCACCAAGTCCTTTCCCTTTCCATTTTGTCTTCGACCACCCCACATTATGTATGTGTAAGCGACTTTTTACCTTCGGGTTGTTTTATTTACCAACCCGACGTGACTTTTCTGTTTGGAACAAGTGGGCATGTTCCCATGTACGTTTCGTGTACGTCTCAATCCAAGGCGACTAGTTTAGCTTCTTGCATCATATGTCGCCGCCATATTATTACTGAAAAATCTGTTTTGGACTCTAAACACAAAATTCTAAGAGTGAGCTGTTCTACTGGGTAGCCCACTTCCGTTCCTCACTTGTACACCAGCTTTCGTGAGCGCCCCCTTAACCTCATCTATTTGTACCTCCTCCCGATGGAAAATCCCTGCTGCCAATGCTGCCTCAACGCCAGTCTTTTTGAATACATCCACAAAGTGGGACACGTGCCCTGCGCCGCTGCTCGCTACGACGGGTATCCTCACATTCTGGCGCACAAGGCTCACGAGATCCAGATCAAACCCGCGTCCGGTGCCATCGCGATCGATGCTGTTCAGCAGGATCTCTCCCGCGCCGAGCACCTCGACACCACGTGCCAGCTCGACGACGGACAAATCTCGCGCCTCCCGCCCACCCTTGACGGTACACTGGTACCACCACGCCTTGCCTTCCTCTTCCCCGGAGCCTCGAACGAGCTCGCTCTTTCGCGGGCCATCAAAAGCGGCCACATCGCCGTCGATGTACACACGTTTCGGATCAACGGACACGACGACGGCCTGGCGACCGTACACGCGTGCGATGGTCTCGATCGCGCTGTTCCCATCCGCAACGGACGTTGCGCGCTGGCGCTCGACGGCATAGACCGCCTCGCTCCCAATGCTCACCTTGTCGGCGCCCGCACGAAAGTAAGCGCCGGCGACCTCGAGCGCGGACCGCGGTGTGCCGTCCGGGTCGACGGTGTCGCGAATGCCGCCGCCGATGGTCAGCGGAACGAAGACGGTCGCGGCCGCCGCGCGCACGACGGCCAACATCGGCTGGTCGCGCAGCGGGGAGTGTCGGAAGGACGTTATGTTGAGGAGGGCGAGCTCGTCCGCGCCCGCGGCGTAGTACCGCGCTGCGAGAGCTACGGGCTTGCCGAGGTTGCGCACCGCGCCGCCAGTGACTGCGACCGCGAGAGAGGGATCGGGAGCAGCCACTTTATTCTCGTTTTTCTCGCGCACGTCGTACTGGTCGCCTTTGGTGACGACAAGGTCGCCCTGATCGTTCGTGCGGACGTCCATACACGCAATGATACGTTTAGCGAGGCCATCTTTGGGTCGCGGCGGAAAGGGGACGCGCTGAGAGGGGGGCGATTGTACTTGTGATCCTGATCGCGCGAGCCCAGGTTCACGCAGCCAGGTATCGAGGAGCCGTAGGCCAGCATCACCCGACTTTTCGGGGTGAAACTGACAGCCAAAGACATTGTCCCTCTGCACCGTGGCGACGAATACCTCTTTACCGTACTGTGCGACAGAATGCACCCACTGGGCAGCTCCCGGTTCGCGCTCTGGGTCGTAGGTCGCACGATACGAATGCACAAAGTAATAGTGAAGTGCTTCGTCGAGCAGGCCCTCATCAGCCATGCTTTGCGGATCGATCAGATGAACAGAGTTCCAGCCCATGTGAGGGACGGTCTTGTCCTCGTTGGAGAACGCGTCGATCACGCTCGGTATGATGCCCAGACCTGGGGCTGAGCCCTCTGTAGACGACTGGAAAAGCACCTGCATGCCGATGCATATCCCAAAATAAGGCCGACCAGATGAGATGTATTGTCGTAAGGGCTCGAGAAAACCGCGCGAAGTCAGGCCATCCACGGCCGTTTGGAAAGCCCCGACACCAGGAAAGATTAAACTCTGGAACGGGACAGATGAACAAGCAAGAATTATGTGCGAACTGCAAGCTCACGGTCGCATCGTCAAAGTCTGAAGGCGACTCGATCCACCGAAAGGAACGACCCAGTCTTTCGAGGGTATTCGCGAGGCTCTGAACATTGCCCGCGCCATAGTCGAGGAGAAAGAGACCCATGCGCCGAGTCGGCGTGGGAAGGTCAGCCAAGGATCAAAATTTGATCTGATCTGATTGATCCGTTCTGTTGCGCAAAACATGTCGTCGAATCCCATTGCGATACGATCCCCGCCCACTCAACTCGCCGTATCTATATCTATATCTCCGAAAACTGGCTCACTGACCCGGGAACACCTCCGTCATAATTCGTTGGGCACACTCCCGAACGTTCGACAGCCTAAAGTTCTTCATCCAATTGAAAACGAGGACTTGCGAATACTCCTGTTAGAAAACATCAGTTCAGATGCCGTTAAGACCTTCGAAGCCAATGGCTGGCGCGTCGATCACCATGTAAAGGCGATGAATGAGGACGATCTTGTCCAGCGGATAGGTCAATACCATGCCATTGGTATCCGCAGCAAGACCAAAATCACGGAAAGGGTGATAAAGGCTGCCTCCAAGGTGTGTACTCATGCGACTAGATGTTAAATATTATTTTGTACTGACACGGTCTCTCGTCTCAGCTCCTTGTCATCGGATGCTTCTGTATTGGCGTGAACCAAGTTGATCTGGTGACCGCAGGGAAAGCTGGCATCCCAGTCTTCAACTCTCCCTTCTCCAACTCGCGTTCTGTGGCGGAGTTGGTCTTATCAGAGATCATCGCGCTGGCGCGACAGTATTTCGAACGTGGCTTCGAATTGCGCCAGGGTATCTGGAACAAGCAGTCGAAAGGTTGCTGGGAGATCCGTGGCAAGACCCTTGGTATCATCGGTTACGGTCACATTGGCTCTCAACTCTCCGTCCTCGCTGAAGCGTTCGGAATGCGCGTCCTCTTCCATGATGTCGTCAACCTTATGCCGCTCGGTTCCGCTCGCCAAGTCGAGTCCTTATCTTCGCTTCTTTCCACGTCTGACTTCGTCACTATTCATGTACCCGAACTTCCCGAGACCATGAATATGATTTCCGGTATTCAACTTGCGCAGATGAAGAAGGGATCGTATCTCATCAACAATGCACGCGGCACTGTCGTAGACATACCCGCGTTGATTGAAGCCATGAAGTCCGGTCACATAGCTGGCGCCGCCATCGATGTCTTCCCCCACGAGCCAGGCGCGAACGGCGCTCCGTTTGATGATCAATTGAACCCATGGGCAAGCGAACTACGCGCACTGAAGAATGTCATCCTTACGCCACACATCGGGGGTTCAACCGAAGAGGCCCAGAGGATGATCGGCGAGGAAGTCGCTGGCGCGCTCACTCGCTATCTCAATTTCGGCTCGACGGTTGGCGCCGTGAACTTCCCGGAGGTAGATCTGCGTGCAATCACCGCAGAGCAACCCGACCACGTCCGCATTTGTCACGTTCACATCAACCAACCCGGTGTACTCCGTCAAGTCAACGAGGTGCTCTCACCTTACAACGTAGAGAAGCAATATTCGGATTCCAAGGGGGACGTTGCCTACCTTATGGCGGACATTGCCGATGTAGGCCCGCAGGACGTAAACCGACTACGGGAAATGATCAGCAAGACGAGCGCGAATATCCTGACACGCCTTCTAGCTTGAATTATTCATATCTACAAGTCATTTCCGACGTTACCATAGATGACCCGAAGTCTAGTAAAAGTAACTCTACAGACGTACACTCAACGTTACTTCAGATCCCCACTCAACTGGGACTCTCTCGCACATGTGTAGCTTGTAATGTCAGGTTATGTAGCTTAACCAATACATCAGAACCCTCTGACTTTTGTCTGGAGGCATTTCTTGAGGTAGTGTTTCGTATCGCCAACTGGCCAGGCTTCCACTGGGCTGTCTCGAACGAAGGGGTCAACACAAACACGAGCCATGGCCTTGAAGAGATCTTCCAAGATCCACGTGAGCCGTGGGCCAGTGAGCTCTATAGCGGGCTCTGCGTTTACTTCGAGAAGCTTAACTTGGAATCGCAGCGGTGATGACGAGGTGTGTTCGACGAGAAAGTCAACACCATAGAGTTCGAACGCATTAGCTACTGGCTGTTGGTTGACTCCCGAGCATTATTTGGTGTAAAACTCTTCGGCGAAAATGAACGGCACCTGAAAGTGAATCGGTGACTGGATAGCCGCCTTGAAGGTCTCCGAAAGGGTGTGCGCCATTTGGTCTTGGATGTTTTCGAGGTGGCTTTGTGTCAGAAGGTTTGACCTGGGTCCATCGCCGGCGTCACCGGACATTACATGGCAACCCACCAGCTCATCGAGCAGCCGCACGCCTTCTTCTCCTCTGTGAGTTTGCAGCGACGAATTCGTCAGGTGAGGCGCCAGGTCGATGCCACCGTCAGTGGCGGGCGCTGGATGGGTGTAGGGTTTCAAAGAGAACAACGCCAAGACACGAGTGTACAGATAAAGCGTGACGTCTCCAGCGGCAACGCAATACGCTCTGAGATGAAACTAGGGTCACGGAACATCTATGATCAAAAGCAGATATCAAGACTTGGTCGTGACAAACCTTGTGACCCTGCAATTGATCGGTGGGTGGAGAAAGCGCACCGCCCGGGGGAACCTCGTGAGGGTCAAGTAAGAGAGGTTTGGATAAATACTCCTGATATGATCGAACCGTCAAGAGCCGTCATCAATTAATAACTGTATGAACACCGCTCGCCTGAATGACAAAGTGGCGTAGCTGTGAGATTGCGACCGAGGTGTCCTTCACAGTCTCATCAACAGCCATATCTCCATCTCCGTCCCCGTTTCCATCCCCATCTCCATCTGAACAACTGTCGTCAAAGTCCACTAATATTCGATGCAGAGTCTCTTTTGAGTTGAAGACGCGGATGCCCATGCCTCGGTCTGCCATCCCTGGTTTCAGGATCCACCATCGATCACCATCGGTTTCGGGTGACGCGGTTTGCCTATCGAGAATACCAGAGAGGTCCCAGAGTTCGTCGGCCCAGAGTTCGTCAAGTTCGTCCGCAAATGAAATATCTATCTCCCAGGTCTTTGGCACTGCAGTTCGGAGGACTGTGTCGGGGTGCTTCGTCAAGTACGCATGAATGCAGCGCGAGAGAAAGTGTTTTCGAATGAGGGCTTTGCGGATGACGTATGAGGAAGACAGAACATTAAGGTGGTCGGAATAGGTGAGACCGTGGTCGATCTCGTCGTAGCTGGACCACTGAATGAATTTGTTGTTGGATAACCGAACCAGGTTCGAATGAATAGATGCATTGTCGACAATGGCAAGTGAGAGCAATGCACTTCTGACTAGGGACGCTGTGAGGGGAGCTGAAGGCCAGGAGACGAAAGCGACCGACTGGGTCCTATCACTTACTACCGTGACCTCCATTGCGCTATCTTTGTTCTATCATCTATCATCTACTCCGAAGTTCAATAAAAACCGAAAACACGAGCCGGGTACCCGGCGCCGACAAAAATAAATATTACACAAAAGTAACTGAATATGTGTTAGTAATCAGGTTAAAATGTTAAATAAAATATCAGTAAGTATTATTAAGCACGAGGCATCTGTCGTAAGAGCGCAATGGCGGCATTCATGTCCGCACCTTGCGCGCCTTCGCTGCCGTGATTTGAATCTGCACGGTTCCAGAACCAGCCAGGCCCGTCGATTCTAACGCCTACTTCGGCAGCCTGAGGGCTCATTACCTCCTCTCCATCATCCTGACGTCCCTGCACGGCCGTACCTATTGGACCGGTCAAGTCGTTGTAAGTTACGCCAAAGAATCGAGAGAGCTTGGCAGCCCTCAATCTGCGCCTACGGAAAGCTTCGCCATCCTCTGACGCATCGTGCGAGCACTGCGCTTCGGGGTCTTTGTCGGGCCCGGACAATGGACGGGGAGAAGTCGGGTCACACTCGATTTCGACATCGTTCATAGTAGGGTGAGGTGATGGGGGCAAAATGGAGTCGGCAGAAGACAGACTGGAATGAGACCGGTGTCTTAGCGAACGTTGAGAATTTGGGGAACGCAAATCGCCCGAAGAGAGAGCGAGATAGGCCTTTGTCCTCTCTAACTGGATGGCGTTTGACGTTGTTGATGCGTCCTCGACGCACGACGGGGCTCTGTACAAGGCGATAGGTGGTTCTGTTCCAAAGACCTGTGGGGCTACGTTTATGACTGGGCACGGAGGTGTCTGGCTAGGCCTACCTGTGTTAGTTTCCTTCCTCTGCGGATGCTCAGGACCCTCTGCGACTCTGTTAACGGTGGTGGCATTCCCGACGCAATGCCTTCTTGACCTTGGTCAGCTAGGGGGCACCGTTGACCCTCGTTCGAGGCTCTTCTCTTCGTCCAAAGAGACACAGCCCGTTTTGAAGAACACGATGGCATAGGGCTATCTTCTGAGCTTCGAAGATGAGCACCAAACTCCATAGGGTTCAGGTTATAGACGCTCCGCCATCTCGGTTTATTCCTCGGTCGCGTTACGTGAACGTTTTCGAGAGAATGAAGGTCAGTCGAATTGGACTGCGCCTCCGCCACAAGGGGGCGCCGATCGGTATGTGAAGCATTCTCGTCGGAGTGGGTAGAACTCGCTCTCATTGATCCCGACCAGTCCCGGCGACCAAGGCCGAACCGTGTCAAGTCTAGTTGATTAATGTGTGCACGAATAATGGAGGAGCGCCGTCTAGGCACCGTTCGATTCGAGTCATCGTGGACGGATGGTAGAACTTGAAGCGAAGGAGACATTGTGCTTGCCGCTACTGTGTGGACCATAGGCGAGAAGCGAGGCAACGGCTCAGTGAACGAGCGTCCTGAAGATGATGGGACATGTAGCTGGGAGAGATCCGTGGGAGGTACCTCTAATACGGCCGGAGTGCTGCCTCTGTCTGGACGGGTGGGCGCTACTGTTGCTTGCAGCTCTCCGAGGATCTGGCTCAGCTTCCTGGCTTGCCTTAGAACCTTTTGCTTCTCCTTCCCATCAAGATCGTTCCTCGGGGTTGGTGGTGATGGGGTAGACGCAGGTGATAAATGAGGATGGCCTAAAGAGGCTAGCGAGGAACTGGATGGCATGAGGGTGTGATGCCCCGACAAGCCGAATCACCGTGGTGAGAGCGATGCCCCCCAAAAACGATCCTCGTCGCCTGACCCCTACGTGGATAGGTGGTGCTAAGAGGATAGTTGGTGAGAAAAAACGTCAATCATATCAATCACAGACGGTTGCGCTCACCGTGACTAGATATTCCTCCCACTAAGCCTGAGTGGTGGAGGAAAGCAGCAACCCCCTGTCCACTGTCCAGCCGTCCCGTACCCGTTGTCAACGACTAATTTTGCGCAGGAAGCGCGGCACACAGCCGATGGCACCGAAACTCGTGGCCGCGGTTGACGGCACACTGATCTACGTAACTAATTCAAGGCAGGCCTATTGCCGCATTTCTTCGTACATAGGTAGGGAGAGAAGCCAGTGAGCATGCAAAGCCAAGGCTTCTAGCTTATTCAGAATCTGCCACTTGAATGTTACCATGAAAATTACGTCCTGTCGTCATGGGAACCATTGCATGTCCTTCGTCGAATCGATAATCAGGTCCCTAATAAGGTAAGCAACGACTAATGTCCGTTTTTGTAGGGTATCGTATAACGTGTTATTACAGAATGGGTACACACCGAGCGAAATTAATCAATCTAGTGTAGGATTGGAAGAAAGGAGTGGGTGCAGAAGCATAAACATTTTTTAAATAATATCATTAACAAAGATGTCATGGTCTGAACTGTAGACGGTGCGGAAAATGATCATGTCCAAAACAAAGATCGTAAGGAATGCTATGGCGCGGGAATGGAACGAGGAGAATGGGTCATACGCACTAAACCGGTAGCAGAGGTGCTGACCTGGCGCCCGAGAGAAACATTCAAGGTAGAGGGCATCCTCACGAGGGACACCCGCTTCGCCGCACGAGTCTTGTTCCACTCTTCTGCCTCCTCGTCCGATCCCTCCAGTGCAGTACTGAATCTCTGGTGCAATGGATCGGATTCAGGTGTTGACTTCCCGTCAGTTTCCTGAGCGGGTGAGAATGTGCTCGGTGAGTCCATCGGCGGCGTCCTGTCCCTTCCTGATACATGTGAGTCGAGAGGAGCCTCCACCGCGCCGACAGGCCAGGCAAAGTCGACTGCGGTATGAAATGATTCCGCCGTTGACGACTCTGGAACAAGTGAACCATCGCGGCGGTGATGCAGGCTCCTAGGGGTGCCCGTCGTAGGCTCGTCTATACGTGGTGGCTGCATTCGGGGGATACTCGGTTCACGTCGACTGTGCAACGTATCAGTCGCTGCCTTCAGTGCAATTTTCGTTGTTCGGTGCCATTCTTGTTCTTGGGCAACAAGATCATTGCCTAAAACTTCTTTGTGGCAAAGCCGCATTGCAAGCTCCAGTCGAACCGTTTGTATTCCTTTGGATGTTTGCAGAACGACAGCCCCCAGCCTATCGCGGGTAGCGCGTTGAAACGGCGTAAGAACCGCGACGTTGCGCAGTAAACGCTTGTCAGACTCCTCCTGAAGTTGCAACGACGATATTTTCGAGTCAAGTTCCTTGAGCTTGGACCGGATGTCCTGAGTTCGCGTGGACAGTCGTTCATTTTCGGACTCTTCTGAAAAGGGGGAGAGTCGCGGTCGTGGGGCGGATTCCAGGCTGTGCGCGCGCGGGCGCCCGTCACATCTTGCTGAGGGACCGTCGACAGACATGCACCGTCCCGCGGCCAGGTCCGCCTTCACTTGATCAAAGGTAGCTTTGAGTTGATCCGCAGTGACAATATCTGGAGCCCCTGTGATGTCAAGCACCATATCCTCGCGACCGCTGACTATTTTGAGGCCGACTGGCATTGAGACGGTTTCGGGGGCGCTAATAGAGGTGGAAAGCCTGTCGATTAGGTCATCTGAGTTTCGGCCCCAGGAGCGGACGCGCGAGGTCCGTGAGTCAGAGTTGGCCCATTGCAGGTCCTGCAGGTGAGAAGTTGCGGCTGCTATGCCCATTAACTCCACGTCTTTGCCCGACATGCCTGGAGCCCGCATCGGGATCCCAGCGGTCTTGAAAGCGCTAGCGTAATTGATGCATGAGAGCCAGCTGTTCACATCTTCCTCGCTCGGAGCTTGGAAAAGGAACGGTCGCCGATCGCCCGATATAAAGAGAAATGTGTGGTCCCGCTAGATATCGCTGTTAGCACCGCATTCAGGTGCTAGATCACAAAATCAAACCTTGTCGTGAGAGCGGTCACGTAATGCCACGGAGCCCTTAAGAGGTAGCACTTCGTCCGGTTTTCGAAGCGGAACGGGTGGAACAAGAATTCGTCCGTTGCGATCTCTCATTTGTTCTTGCAAGCTAGTAGCCCACATGTGATCTCGGAAAAACAGTAACTGAGAGCTTGTGAGGATGACACTCCACGAGCGCCACTTGCCAGTCTTGGCCCGCTTGCCAATGTCCAGTGTTATATCCTTCCGAATAAGCAGACCAGCCTTGGCTACCTTTAGCGCCGAAACTTGCTGAAGAGGATACAACTCGTCCGAGATCTGATTTGGGTTGGGATATGGACTGGAAAAGCCACCAATGTTGAGAGTGAAAACCGATGTAGACATGCGTCTTTCGGCGCCACCAACTTTGATTGTGCCAGCTTTGGAAAATGTCTCGTGAATGTCCTCTTCATTCCGGGGTCTTGAGGTCCCTTCATAGGAGTAAGGATTTTCGAGAGGAATGTATTCCTCAACATCCACACGCAAGGGGCCAAGAAGGTTCTGGACAGTAGAGTTCAGAAGGGCGCACGTCAATAGTGAAGGTTGCTCACCTTTGCAATCAGATAGTAAGGATCGATTTTGTTATTCTTGCCCAGTAGAGTCACAGAGCTGCCATTTCCAGGTAAGGAATGCTGCGGAGGGATCGTTGACAGTAGTCGTGACGAGCCGCCGTCGGAATTACGTTGTAGATTTACTTCCAAGGGGTCTTCTACAAAAATGAATGGAGCAAAGACAATGTTGTCATAGTAGTACTGCGAAAGCGAAATCAGAAACGGAGAGGCTATATCAATATTTCTCTCACTTCCAAGACTTCTGGATAGACGCCTTGAAGTCTCGTATTTCGGATATAGTCAGCCTTCGTCATTTTCCGTTTGTTGGATTTGTTGAACGCATCAGTGTGGAGCATGATAAGGCTGAAGGCGAGGATATAGGGATGGTCTGATGACAATAAGGATCACTATAATGCTCATGGCACAGGAAAGACATACCGTCAGAGGTAAACAAGCTTCGGTTGCACCCTAGGTACCTGCTTGCGAACGCCTCCATAACGCGGTCAATTTGCTGTGTTTCTCGCGGTAACCCCACATCCATGAGCAACTTCCGCAGGGCGACATCTAAGGGATCGCCGTCGAACTCAAAGCGGTCAATGTATGCTTGGAGAGCGTTGCTGTAGAAAGTCTCCCCACTGCGGAATTAAGGCGTCAAATTCTGGAATCAAGCAAGCCAATCGGTACGTCATACCTGGAAGCCAACACAGAAGCAATTTCCGCTTTGCTAATCGTGCCGAGTAATCGGTCAACATAAGCCGCCGGTGACTCTTCGTTGGGCTGTGGTTTTATGGAAAGGGATTTTGACGTCGAAGCACGGGGTGAGGGCTCTGGGGAGTCAACTTGAGCCTCTGTTACCCTACTGGCAGACAGTGATGCCGAGGAAGGGCCAAATGAGAAAAGGTTAGCAGAAAGCCGATGGAGTAAAGGAGGATTTGTCTGAGAGCGTGGCCGCGCGACTTGTCGAGTGGTGGCTGCATCAAGATGCTGCGAAGGCGCAGGGACTAGAGGAGAACGCAAAGCAGATTTATCGGTAGCTGGGGAAGGGTCGTAGAAGGACAAAGTGCGGGATCGATCGACACTTGAGTCTGCTGTGGCAGGTCTTTGTCTGCGACAAGCAGGAGGTCGCAACGACCGAACAGAAATTTGTGAACTGCTCACAGGACTGGGCGGAAGGGGGCGATTGCGGCTTTCACGCGGGCTCAACCCAGGGGGTGAAGGTGGCAGCTGTTCTTCCGTTTGTGAAGAATGAGAAGAGCGTGAGACAGCAGTATCAAAGTGAAGAGGTGACATCGGAGGTAGCGAGGGCAGCAGATGTGATAAATGGTCAAAGGAATTGCGCGGGGGTAGTGTTGATACTGGCACGACAGCGGATTTCGTAGAGTCGTTACGCTTCCGGCTCCAGAACGAGGCCCGACGAGCAAGTGACTTCCTTGGAGGAGTTACGTGCGAAGGGATATCGTCCAAAGCTTTGCCCTTCCCCTTCCCGTCAGAATCGAGAGTATTAACGGGGCCAAAGGAGATGCCGCGAGATCTTCTAGATCTTTTGATACTGGTTGGTGAACCCCCGTCGTCTCCGTCGTATTCATGTGAAAATTGATGAAAACTTTTTGTTCGTCGTATGCTGGAAAGTGGAAAAGGGTGTTGATCGGACCGGGGTATAGGGATGAGGGGCAGTGAGTTGACGTCAGAGAGGGAAGAAGAAGCAGAAGCACGGGGCATGCTATGGGGAAGGCCAATAGCCAAAGAGGCATGAGCTAATGCGGCAGTGGCACGAGATGGTGAAGGCCGCGACGCGGGAGACACGACCAACTGCGGAGCTTGCCTGCTTGGCCGATTTGACAATGACTGCCCTTCGATAGGTGAATCCACGCGACGTAAATGCTCGTCTTCGTTGGAGGCGACAGGGGTGGGAGGGAGCGCCTTCTCCCTGGGATCTAGTAGAGTCTCTTGGGTTCGGCGACGAGGATCCAAGCTCTGCTGGTAGTTCCCTAGGTCAGACATGCTGAGACGCTGGGGAGGGCTAGCCTGTCGAGTCTGATGCTTTCTCCAGACGGGTAGAGTGAAAAAATGAGTGGGGATAGTTGGGATGGCGGGCGTGGTGGTACTCGGAAAGGCCACAGGCGAACCATGATCTTCCTCCCTGTATGGAAGTGGAGGGTACGCGCCTTTTTCTGAATATTTTGCAGATTTAACGGGCCAGCCAAACCGAACCATGCGGAAGACCGCGAGAATACACACCGACTGAGAGTCGGACGACAAGGAGATTCGGAATAGGGTAGTATATTATGTAAGAATGGCTATGTACTGGCACCAGGCGCATTCTTCTTCAAGCCCCTTCGAATCTCCTTCCTCCTTTGTTCTAGCTTAGCATTCTATTGGAGCCATTTAGTTTAGTCTTTCGATCACAACAGGTTTCCACTTACTTCGGCTTGACGCTTTCGTTCACTGTACTTGATCTTTTCGTACAACTTGCGTTGCTTGTTGCTCAACAACATTTTGTTCATGTCTTCAACCCCGCCACTCGTTTCCTGCTTTTGCTTCGTCTTCTTCTGCGACTTGGCGAGTTTTTTCTCGAATGTACCGTAGTCCATTCCTGCTACTTCAGCTTGGAGTTCCGCGACTCGCAGAGCGGCGGGGTCAGAATGAGCAGTCTCCATCGCGACCGCGAGTGTCCCGTCTGTGTGATGCTCGGTCTCAGTCTCGCCTTCGCTCGGTTGTTCCTCTTCCGTGATTTCGTTTTCTTCTCCCGTGGCTTCTCCCGTGGCATCCACGGCAGTATCTTCGGTAATACCGGCTGGGTCATAAGCGCCTTCGCGGTCGCCGAAGGGGCTGAGGTGGGGAGGTAGGGTCTTACCCTGCAAGTAGGGCTCTTCCAGTAAAACTTTTCCAGCGTTGATACAGTCCACAATCCACTGTGGCTGAACGTACTTTCGCAGCCTCCTACGATCTGAATCGGCGTCCGTCTCGTTGACTCGTTGAACCAATGGTCGGTCGATGATAACATGGGTGATCGAGTCGTCTACCTCGTCGAAAGGGGACCCGCTTCCGGTTGTGCTAGACCAACCAATCCGGCCACCAAAGCAGCGCACAACGAACTCGAAGATGGGCCGAGACGTTTCTCGTGATAAGAAAAATGTGTATGGCGCGAAAAGGTTTGCCACATGCGATTGCGGATTAGATGATATCATATGGAGGGTGGGAAGGTTGACTGCGTCCTCTGGATTTGATACCGAGGGTTTCAGAACGAATTCCTCATCTTGTTCTTCCGTGTCGACACTGTGCAAGAGGGCGTCGCTCTCAGACTCCTCTGAAACACCAGATGCCGCGAGAGCCTTGATCGTCTTCCGAACAGCCTTACTGGAGACCTTGCTGTTGCTCTGCCCAACAGCCCCCTGCGGTTGCATAGAAGGTACCTTGTCGCGGTTACTTTCTTCAAGGGCGAACGCACCAATACCTGCCCCAGAATCCTGCTTATTCAGGTCCAAAGGAGGAGGATATACTAGGCCGATGTCCGTGTACAACTTGAAGAAAACGAATCCAAGTAGTGTTTGATAGAGCTCTAAAAAGGTGAGCATCACTCGGACGTCGACGTCCGAGGGTATCTGCGTACGTGTTACTCGACAGACATGAGAAAGTAATGGATACGACCAACGTTTTGGGTGAATTGGTAAGGAATGAGCCAGGTGACTGGTTGGTCCATGACCTCCGCTTGATAGTAAACGCCCTTGATCGAAAGGAACACTTTTCGGAGAGAGTGGGTGCGCATGACGTACAGCTGCCATTCAGCAGCCAGACGAGAGCAATTTTCTACTAGGGAAGTAGAAATGCGGTCGTTGGAAGGTAGAGAGGCGAACAGAAAGATCATGCACAATGCGTCGTCGATGTCACGAACGGCATCAGTAAAGGTGGGATACCTGCGAAAAAGTAATAATGATTGTGGGTGTGTAGTCTTGGTTAGACCACTGAGTCTCACCTTTCCTTGATAATGTGGTCTAGACGATATACGGGCTTGTTATCTTCGAGACTTTTTGCGCTACTCCACTCTCCCCTTCCTAACGCGCGCGCAAGTTTCTTAGCAAAAGCCTTGTGCTCTCGTAGTTTTTTGAGGACGGGTTCGTGCGCAAGATACGCGATGTCCTTCGCGTAGTAGAAGGATGTCGGTGCAGAAGAACCTTTGTTGGCACGCTTCCTGTTACGAGGTTCACGGGGGAAAATACCTGCAAGGTTGCACGGGCTCAGTGTAGGTATGAGCGCGAGCGAAACACCGGCGCACCTTTTAGTATACACAGCCGACGAAAATCAGCGAGAGAGCATTGGAGCTTTTTGATCGCCATGGATCGCGTAACATAGGCTTTTGCAGCCCCCGCCTTTCCCTTTTGTCGCAGGCGCCCCATGTCGAAAATCGGGGGAGTAAAAGTGACTTGGTAGTAGATCGAGTGAGCTCGCGCGCTAAGGCCGAGATAATTTCGCGGTCCGCTGGGGCCATCGACATACTGTAACTTGCGCCTCTCTCGCTCATACTCCAACCACGATGAGGTGATTTCCCCCCTTCTACGTTATTTGACATTGGACACTCACTCTACTATAGTCAATATGTTCACGTTCCCAAGTCTGAGCTAGATGAGGCGCAGCTACGCCAACTAGAAGAGCACGAAATCAGCCAAGGACCTTTGTCCGTCCTTCAGCAAGCAGTGAGGAACCACACGCAGGTTCTCATTGCGCTGCGGAACAACAAAAAGCTACTGGCGCGCGTGAAGGCCTTCGATAGGCATAGCAACATGGTTCGTTCCTTTTCGTCTATTCTTCTCAGTAATTAAGTTTTTGTACTAGGTCTTGGAGAACGTGAAGGAGGTAAGTGGAATCAGCTCATAAAACGATCACCTTTAACAGCATTTCTCAGATGTGGACGGAGGTCCCGAAAGGCAAGGGAAAAAAGCCTGTCAACAAAGACCGATTCATCAGCAAGATGTTTTTACGGTAAGTCTGAATATTCTGAGCTCCCGATATCTGCTCACACCGTCCAGGGGTGACTCTGTAATTCTAGGTATCGTTCCCGTCTCTTCTCATCGTTGACAGCCCTGGCTAAGCTGGGCGTTTCTACAGTCCTGCGCAATCAGGCATAACTGCACAATCTTGTACACATGTCATGCTCTCGCGAAGAATATATACGGCATACATTGGATCGTTAGTACTACCAGTTACTCTCCAGGGGGTGTTGTGTCAGTACAATGAGAATGACTTCGGATCCCTCGATCTACCTTCTTGCTAAGCTCGTCTCTTCTTGCTCGATGGCTTTCATAGCCCCAAATAACTCCCCCAACGCGATCCACCCATAACTATAAGCCCCAAACCTATCTTTGAGGTGCCGTGATACCTTCCATGCTGCCCACGCAGCGGTCAACCACTCGTATTGAGATGTCTCATCGCCGCCCTGCAGCTCCTCCTGAACGGCCTTTACGAGATAACTCGTTTGCTCCCGCAGCTGAGCAATCGCGTCCCTTCTCCTACGCCTTTGAGAGCATTTGGCCACTATTGTGCCAACCACTGCCTCCTCCTCGCTCAGCATCGCTGCTTTGTGACGCTGAACCACATTACAAGCGCATATGCCTTGCAAATCGATCGAGTACCGGCCCAAAGAATCGATGGCAAGCTTTACGTACTGGCTGTGAGGGTCGACACTGATGAATCCTGCGACACGGTCCTTGACTGCCAATTCCAAAGCGTCATCCTGGCGATCTCCGATGCAGAGGGCCGCAAAGACGTCGTCCAAGTCCGGTTCAGGTGCGTCCTCTCGAACGTGCTGCCTTTGCCGGCGCATAGCGTGATTCTGTACTCGCACCTCAGGCAGGTCGATGTCTCTGAAGAGCTTTCCAATGGCCTTCTGACTTTGATAGAAGTTTATCGAGTCATCCAGGTTGACTGTCTCAGGCGCGTGCCAGTCTGGTTTATGGTCATATCTTGGTTTAGGCACCGTGTCGGGTGCTACTGGTGTGCCGCTTTTGGGATAGTCGACTGCGTCGCTGTGAATCTGGCATAGTTTTCGGCAGTCTTCGTGGAAGATGTCGTGGAGGTCGGCTATCAGCATCCAGTTGATTGCCACCATGCCTAGAATCTGTTGAAAATCGATTAATGAGGATCATGAAAGGAGTCCGCGGGACGAAGCTCACATCACTACTGATGTAATCTACAACGAAATCCGCCACATCGTCCATCGTACTCGGCCGATCGAGTAGTTTCTTCGGCGCAGGGTCGTACGCGCCAGGGGGGTGATTTTGCGGAGGGTGGAGGTCCTTGAAGAATGTAACATTGTATGTATCTCCATCTAAGTCACCGCCACCAAGGTATGACGGTAGCGGTCTGGCACCTACAACAAGAGTGAGCGAGCGATTGATGAGTCAGGTCTCGGTAGACTTGCCATTCACAGAAAACACAACAGTGTTCACGAGCGGTTCCGTCGCAAAAGGTGATCCAGGAGGAGGTCGTCCAATTGCACGTACTACTTGTACGTCACCAGGATGGATGACTGGAGACCTTGAAACGAGCACGGGGCCTTCGAGGTAACGAACCAAATTGGTCTCTGGCACGCTGACACAAGCGAAGACTTCTCCTTCTTGCAGATAGCGGTGGACATCAGCGACGCCGACCAACGTATACCCGTCATGGACGGGGATTCGGGCATGGTGCTTCAAGTCCCGAAGAATATGATGGATAGCGAAGGTGAGCATCTGATCATAGAAGTCGCCCAAGTCGGAAGGAGACAGGCCAAGCTTCGCAAGATGGAGTAAAGTAGACGACAGACGATACGAAGTAGCCAAACCGAACTGGTCAAGAGTATTGGCGGCGCTCTCCAACGATGTTGTAGCTTCGTTGACATCCTGAACCGCTGCATCCTGCAATTTCTTGAAGACGTCGTACTTGATACCTAGGCCCTCGAGTAGCATGATCAGCGGGCGGTTCAAGTAGTACTTGCTTGGTCGAACGAAGGCCTGGGCGATCTCCACGTCCGTACTGTGAGGTGCTTCAAACTTGATCATTGAATCCCGAAGTACCACGACGTCTCCCACTAATTTGTGGTCCACGCTCAACATACCCTTCGCCCCTACGACACGGACCTGAAAAGCTCGAGGATACGTTATGGCTCTGCGTGTTGAACGCGAACCCCTCTTCTGGAGGGCTTTCCATATTTTCCGAGCCAGTGATTTGGAAATGGTGCCGACACCGTCCGTAAAGCAGTATTTATCTTTCGTGATATCATCGTCAATTAGAATTTCTTCGGCGGGAACAGTGATAGACGAGTCCGTCGTCGTAAATGCTTGTGATATCCTCGCCCCGTATCGCGCCGGGCAGTAAATCAATTTCTCGTCGTAGTGGAGTCCATCGAACCTGCCTAGTCGCTCGATGATGGTAGCGGCGGTAATCTTGTCACCTTTAGTATCGGTGAAGTCGCTCACAAACCAGACGGTATGAGATTTAAGAGCCGATTGTGAATAGGCCAGGAACTTGAACGACCGGGCGGCAATGGTGATGCCGTTTCGTAAAACGGGGGAAACCCAGTCATTTACGAATGCTGGTCCATTGATTTCGCGGTCGTGTTGATACCGTAAATCGTTCTCCTCCACAAAGCTGACGCGAATAAAGGAGTCGATATTATCCGCGTACGTGCGCATAACTCGATTGGACCGCTCCGGGAGTGGCCCTTCGAGCTTCATCGACGTGGGGGAGACGGAAACGTGATAGCAATGAAAAGCGCCGTCCTTCGGCTCCCATGGATGGCGTTCGGGTGACCAGGAGAAATCACTTGCGAGGACTTGGACGCCCGTTTTAAATCCTTCTTGGTAATTGCTCAGGTTCCCGAACTCTGCGGCAGCGATCACAGAGCGTAAGAAGCGGGCGGTGTAATTGGTTCCCTTGCGAAGCACCATACTGTCAACAATGTTGCGGATGGACAGTAGTTCTTTTGCATCCGCGAAGCGCCCTCGAAGTAGGGCCTCGAGTTGGAAGGCGACAGACCATTCGAGCTGGCTTACCCAAAGACTATATTGCTCCAGTCTGGTCTCCGAGAAGAGATCTAAGGGTTCTGCACGATAGGCGAAGTCTTTTGGTGCAGGGAGACGTGCGATCTTGCAGAGTTCTGTGAACACCTTCAAATCTGAGGCCTCGCGACAAACGAGGCGAATGGCCAGAGTTGCGTATGGCAAGACGCGGGTGAGACCTGAATCGTCGGGATAAAGCGTTAGCAGTCGCCGGCGCTTGGGAGTAGTTGGACGACGGCCTAGGACTGTTTGAAGTAGGACTTGACCAGAGAGCTCGATGTCAAAGGTGGGGGGAGATGATAGGGACAGAAAGATGTCCCTATGACCAGTGGCGGACCAACTGATTTGTGACCAGGGGACCGCAACAGAGCGAACGATGTCCTGTTGATCAAAGAGTCTTATCCGCAGTTCCCTCCTCGTGTCACTAAAGGACAAATGGCATGCCTCTTGAAAAAGCTTCTCCCACTCAACGGAGAAGACGCCACTTCGCGTCTCCCACCCGAGCTGAAGGGTATGTATCCCCACCGTATTCTTTTGGAAAGACTCCTTAGTAGCCTCTCGGCGCTGAAGGACATGTGGCGGCACGTAGGGATCACGACGGACCCTCTCTATATCAATAGGGTTGGGTTTCGCGTTGCTAGGCTGGAGTTTTATCCTTCTCCCTGCAATCGATAAAGAAGAAACGGTTCCGAAATCTCTGAGTAGTGCTTGACCAAGTTCTTTAGAAGGTATAGTCACGGTCCCACAGCCCCTGTGGTTCCGGCCCGGTTGGTTCTTCTGTGGCGGGAAAAGATGGACAGAGAAATTCCATGGTTGACGCGACTGAGGGAGGTATCTGGGGCTGTGGATTAACGTCGCAAAGGCGCGCTCGAAATCCCCAAGAGTGGCTTGAAAATGTAAATCGTGGAAGAAGAGGTCCATCTTACGACGGAGGTATGAGAAATGTCTTCAGTTTGGGGTGGGTAGGGGATCAAACGGACAACTCACAGAGCGAAAGTAGGAGTAGGACTGACCCAAGGAAAAGGATCCCAGAAGGTATGGACGATTATAAGGCAGCTGCCGCAGCTCTCGGCCATACCAAAACTGGATGGTCCAGGGACCACGAGGGAGATAACGGCGCTCCCGCAGCTCGACGGGCCGAAAGACGTGCTCTACAAGTTGAGGGCGTGGGGATCCGTAGTAACGATCCGCAGTCATAGTTAAGGTTGATTGATTGGTACAGAGGACAGTATGTAGTAGGGTGTCGTTATCATGATCGAGAATGGGGTTGTGTACGACGATAAGGAAGAACCTGGCCAAGTTCCCGACGGCCAGCCCTCAGCTTGTCCTCCACGAGGTCCTAAAAAGAAGGCAGGTGAGAGAGATAGGGTGGTGTGTTTGGATGAGTACGCACGAGATCAGTAATGTGCTTGTTCCTTTCGAATTCGGCCCTGATCCAGGAGATGGTCTCTTTTCGGGCGATGGGGTCGGGGATGACTGTATGGAATTGTATGAGGTCGAAGTGAAAGCATAGAATGAAAAGGACCTCTGGAAGCACGAATGGCGAGACGATACAAATTGAAGACGTTTTGCTTTTGGATGAAGTGACGAAGAGGTGCTATTGGCAACATTTCAAGGCCCGCTTGGGCGCTCGTTAGCCAGTGAGCTCACTTGTTCTTTTCCTCTCAGCCCGGTCTACCTTACCACGACCATGTCCTCTAATTCAACGCAAATTTCACCAGATACCGACTCTCCCGAGTCCGATTATATCCTCATGCCTTTCGTCTCGTACACTCAGTCCCAGATCCTCTGGCTTTACAAGTCCCCACTTGTCTCCCCACCCAATGGAATGCCTCCCTTGAAAGACTGGTTTGGGTATGCATCTTCTTTCATGCATTTCTTCGATCTCCGAACCATGTTATACGTCAGGGACTGGAATGAACAAAACTCTTCAAAAAAGGATTCTGACACCTCTACTACCACCTCAGGAGCGAGGGACAAACGGTGGGCTCAACTCGAGCGTGGTCTCCACTTCCATCCTTCTCATCTTTCATCTTAGCTTCCGTCGTGATCAAGAAGATGCCGGTACAGTCCCCATGACTATTCTCCACGTTCACCCGTTCACTTACCGCCCTGTCAGCGGATCTTCCTCCCCGCGCAACCTTTCGCTCAACGCTCTCACAACCTTCGCAAATGGGAAACTTCAAGCACCAGTCAATTCGCACCAGTGAGCGCGAGAGAGATAAAGATACGGACCGAGATAGAGAACGTGACCTCCGGGATAAGGAGGGCCAGGAGCGACTTCGCAATGTGAGCCCATTATCTTACTGCCGCTCCCCATCTAACTCAAGCCATAGCTTTCTGATAAGTATGACCGGGATCGCCTTTCCTCCCCTGCAGGCGGCACTGCTCTGCGAACTAGAGAGCGGGATTCCGCCCCCCATTTAGCAGGCGGCACCAGTCGTCTCCCTTCCCAGAATAGCCTCGGCTCAGGCACAGCGCGTCGAACCGACGGAAGAGACTCTTCTAGAAGAAAAGCCGGTGAGTCGAGCGAGGACTGGAGAAGAGGTAAGTTGCATTCCCATTCAACGCAACCACGTGAGCCTCATGTCTACACGCAGGTCGCGAAGAACGTAAGTCTAAGCTTCATTCGGGACTTGTCACTTTGTATAACCTGTCACTCACCATCACGTCATGTAGGTTCTGATAGTTTGCGCCGTGATCGTGAAGACCGTGAACGTCCACGATCCCGCGTGCGAGACTCGTCAAAGCAACGACGTGACTCATCACCCTCGCGACGGGACCGAGAGTCGGAAAGGGATCGTGACAGAGACCGAGACCGAGACGAGCATCGAAGAAGAGATGATCGTAGGGACGATCACATTCGACGCGACCGAGACGTCGAGCGTGATGACAACGACGACCATCGGCGCTGGAGAGATGACGGTAAACGCGATGAGCGCATAGCGGCTCGACGCGAACTCCGGGACAAAGAACATAGGGAGCGGGAGCGCGAACGTGAAGGGAGCGTGGTTCCCGTGCCGGCGAACGTGCCTCGAATTTGGATTCGGAGCGTCCGCGCGATCGAGAACGCGACCGTTGGGTCTTGGACGAACGTGAGTCTAAGCGAACCAACGGACGCGACAGGCGTAGGCACAGTCGAGACGAGGATCGAGATGGCAAAGACCGCGACGAGCGCAAGGATCCAAGGGTTCGAGCCGAGGAGAAGGAACCTGCCTGGATGGACACTTACATACCCAGCGACTCTGGAGCTGGCATTCTTGGTGGCAAGGCCGAGAACGGTGAACTGGATGGTATCCAGGCCTGGAAGTTGGGTATGAAGGAGAAGGAGCGCAAGGAACGAGAATCCGAAGCGTTAAGATCAAACAGCGACATAGAATGTCCCGGAAGTGCCAAGGCGACCGAGATACCGGCCACACCGCCTGCTGAGCCTCCGCTCGATGAGATACAACTCTTTAAATTGATGATCAAGCGCGAGGAGGAAAAGAATCACGCCGCCTCGCTCAAGGACCCCATGAACGATTCAGCCGTCACGTACATTGGCCCCGGATCCGACTCTGGTGAGTGTCCTCTGTCAGGTGCCTTTCTTGTGTATTTCTTAATCGTCCAGACCCATCCGCACAAAAAATTTCAACATCCACATCAGATGCTCAACCCGCTTCGGGCTTTGCACCCTCACCTTTGGTTGAAACTCTGGCACCGCCCACCGCTCCATCAACAAAACCTTCTACTCCGTCCACTGAGTCACCAAAGCTTCTTGGATCTCGTTTCTTCCCCAATCCTTCCGTGTCTGAGGGTCCAGCTCCTCAAAGTCAACCGGACAGACAGTCCGCGTCCACCATCAAGTCACCAATACCGTCCCAGTTCAACCCCCCTGCTGGCTCTCGGCTCCTTGCTTTCGGCTCCCGGACTCCCTCCGCGGCGGCGACCACTTTATTGTCCGAACATCCCTCCACGTTCACTCTCTCTACTTCAACCCTCGATACGCCACAGTCACTCCCACCTTTGATGAACGGTTCCCGCCTGGGTCCAGACATAGACGCGTTAAACACCGACATCGCAGCTCTTTCGATTTCTGCAGGCCTTCCTCCTGGCTTCTCTAATCCCAACCGCCAACCAGTCTTCTCAAGCGACGCAAGCGCACATACTCAGTCGGAAATGCTTCGGCGACAATCTCTTGCTTCGTTTGGTGATCGTACAACCTACGCCACATCCGACCTGACGTCCTATTCCGAGTTGGGCTCTGCTAACCCTCTGGGTCTGCAATCCAACGTTCCGAATAGTCAAAGCCCATCATTTGAACCCAATGGCCGTGAAAGAGGTCTGGGTGGGTCTCCGTTCCCTCAACAAAAAGGCAGCCGCTTCGCAAAATTCTTCGATGGGAAATCTCGGGACCAGCCCGCCACTGCCTCCACTGAGAGCCTGGACGCCTTTTCCCACCCTCTACTCTCATATCAAAGACAACAAAGTATTGGTGGAGGTGACTATCCCATCAACGCCGAAAATAGGACCATGGAAGATATTTTTGCGATGCTACAGAATTCCACACAGGTTAGTGATTTTTTCGAGTCGTCGCTCGATACTTAATGTTCATTAGGGACAGCGCCTCGCCCAGGGTAGCCCTCATGCCCAAGCTTCCGGGTACAACCAAGCCGCATTCCCTCAGCAGCATACGCACATCCAAGCTGCACGGCAAGCCCAGTTGCCTCCCATGTCGCGGAATCATGACATCCTGTATGATAATCGTTTGGACGATCGCAACTTTGTTCCTGATGGCATGGTCCCGGGCTTGCGTTCTACTTTTCCATCGCGACGAGAGAGCGGCATGTTCCAGGACCCTCTTGATGACCTTAACGCGTTTAGTGTCCAGCAGCGTATTCAACCTCAGCGAACGGTGGACCAGATGTACCCTGCTCCTGTCCCATCCATGTTCCCTAACCAGACAAACATGCAGCGGAATCCAGGTCTTCCAATGCAACAACCGTTCCGTAATGGTAATTCACCCAACGCAACCCACCTCCACGTGTCTCCGCAGCAACGATTGCCCCCTGGATTGGCGAATCTCGGAGGACGTCCTCCACACGATCCGTCTCAATTCTTGGGCTCGATTATGGGCGTGCCTTCCCCCCACTTGCAAGGCGGATCCGGTCAGCCTGCTTATAATTTCTCTGGTTACCCAGCTGCTCCCCAACATCGCGGCCCTCCGGCACCATCCCCTAACCTCCCAAGCGCGATGGAGCCTGGTCATGTGGGCCCTCTTCTGCATGCTAGTAAGCTAGATGTGCGAGCTGCCACTCAAGCACAGCTTTCTGGGTTGAATAATGGCGGGCTGAGAGCACCTAGCATTGGGTTCCCTCAGCAGAACGCGTTGCCAATGCACGTTCCCCATGCGGCGCTTCGGCAGCAGTCACATGTACACCAACAACCACACCCTCAAGCCATGTCTCATCTACTCCCACAACACCTACAAGCGGGCGCTGGTGGTAATTCACAACCAGCTCAAGATCTTATGACGCTTCTCATGCATGGTGCGCCGCGCGACTAAGACGCCGTCCCCTACCCCTACCCCTGCAATAATGACCTTGCCGTACTGTCTTCCTATTTTTTTTTTTGCAGTATATTGTTGGTAACCTCACGTTTTCGTTCTTCCTGCGTTTGTCTCCCGCCTGTGGCCAGTGCGCCGTGTAAAAAATCTTCATTCAACCCTGCGATGACGTCATTTGTCTCAGTTTGACCTGGTCTAAATGAAGTATTTGGCTGACCTTGGACATTCCATATGAGGAAATTAGTCACCGGCATTAAGGAGACTTTACTTTGTCATGTCATTGGCCTCTGTCGAGCCCATCGAGCCCATCGGATCTGATGACCCAATTCGCTCGCGCTCTCCGCGGTCCCAATCAAGAAAAACACTGAAGAGGGCTGGTTTCCCTCGGGTGATGCTACTGCCCCGATTATGTGCAAAGAACGCACTAAATCAGTATTGGGGCTTCAAAAAAACATATCTTAGCGACTTCGGCACTCAGTGACGGATACATCAAACCCCGAAGAGCGAACATTTCGGATTTGAATTTCTCGGATTTGCTTCCAATATTGTGGACGTGAATGAGATCTTTCTCCTTGACGTGCAAATTAAGTCACGTACTCTAGTGTTGCCGATATCGACGAACCGAGTTGTGTCCTTGGCTAATCCACTTATAGAAAATATTTGACAGGCTTGTTCGCACACAATTATGGTCGCGGTGTATAATACCCGAACGACCGACGCGGACGCGCGCTTTGAGAATGACCTTGTGTATTTGACCAGATATATACCCCCTGCGAGTTGATCGCGTGAGCTCTACCATGCTAGGCCATCTTGATACGCAGCCCCGATCTCTGGGATCTGACTGACTGAGACTGGACTTGCAACACGGTGTTGCACCCACCACGACTTCCTTGCTTCTCATATCCCCACTCACTGTCACTTTAAGAGAGACCGCATTAAAAGCAACCTAATAGACCACCCCGTAAGTTTGCTTTGTCCGAACGATTTCAGGGACGCGTTGTAGCGCGTATTATTGATCTTAGCAATCCGCACATATTGTCGGACCTCGCAAGTGTTTTGGTACAGTAGCGACAATAAACCCCTCTGATTAGCTTGTGACCTATCCCCTGTGAGTCGACCAAGCCTAAACGATGTTGGGTGACCCGCCCGGTTTCAGTGGTATACCAACGAGCTAATTATAAGATGCGTGAGCAGCCGGGTCATCGGGTCATAGCACCGAACTCCGCATAGTCCGAAACAATTCGCACTTGTGAGGCCCGGTGTGCCTGCATCCATTCCTGGAGCGAGTGCGCGCGCTGCGCGTAAATGTACGCTGATGGTTCGTAACAGCATAAAAACAGAATTTGCAAACTCGTTATCCGCGGGGCCGCGTTACTCCACTCCACTGACAACAGGGAATTCCCTGTTCACGTCAGAGATGGCGTAGCGCTCAGGAATATTCTAACCTCCCGTTTGGAAGACAAGAGTGAACAGCGTCGTCAATAATTGGCATCATTGATAGATACAGGCGGTGCAATGAGGCAAAGGGAACCTGTCAAGAGCTTACCTGAAAAAAGCAAGGGACGAAATGCCTGTGGTCTGTAGCTATAGATGGTAGTCGGGTATTTCCGTAATGCCGGCTGCCGGATAAAAAAGTGTCTGATGGCGGAGGGGGTGGAATAAAAGGATGGAACAGGGCTGATGGGACAGCCCACGCGTGCGTAATATTACTATAGCCTCAGGCTGGTCGAAGGGTCCTAGCGCCGGGTTATCGATATCTCGAGCGTTAAGCAGTGTTGTGTCCCTGAACCGGGTACAAATTTGACATTCGCCAGGTAGCGAGGGCGAAGCAACGGATGGTTTCCTGCAATCAAGGTGTGGAATCAAGGTGTGGAAGTAGACAAAACTTGTAAAAGGCAAAGAAGCCAGCAGAGTGCAGTGATCGAGTATGGAAAGTCTTATATTTGTGTGTCAAAATCGCGGGGGGAAGACGGGAAACAATACAGCAGACTTACATAAGGATCAAATATGGGTTTCCGCTGGGCGAATCATTGGCGAGCTTGCCTGCAGGCAGGACAACGTGGTGCGCGTTCTCACCGCAAACGGGAGTTAATATCACCTAACGGACACAAAAAAAAAGGGAAAGGGCGTCTCGCTGATACGCACACCTCTTTCGCCTTGCAGTCTCATCCCTTTTGCAAAGACAGCATTCGCGACATCATCGTCCACCCCTTCTGTCCATATAACCCAAAACCATACGTCTCCAGCTCCTACATTGGCTTGAGGTCCGACCTGTGGAGAGCCTAGCTCGGTGCTAGGATCTTTTCTCTCTTTTCTCTTTTTTTCACAGGCGGCTTCCACCCCTGCATCTGGCAGAACGCACACAGTCCTTCATTGACCGACCCCAGTCCACTCTTTCCCACCTTTCCAGCTCACCCAGCACCCACTATAACCCCCAACCGTCTAATTTGGCGGCCAGCACAATCCCCAGCAGGCCGTTCATCCCACTCCCCCTTCTCACCGTGAAAAAAACGACGTTCCTTGTACAAGGACCAGACAGGCAAGCATCTGCTTTTTTCGAGTTATTCCGAGGTGAAGGCTGATCGTTGTTCCCGCGGGGATATTGATCACAGCAAGAAGCCGGAAGAAGACATCAACCTCGGTGAGTGTGAAAGGGTGTCTGCATGTGGTTTATGTGACGACTGAATTGGGTTGCAGTGACAGTAGGAACTAAAGAAGACGATAGGTAAGTGGCTCAGCGTCGTAAAACGTGGGGCGTGTGAGATTTGAGCAAAAGGGGGATTAATTTGATTATATGATTACCGGGTATCTGCGCGTTCGATGAGGCCCGTCAACGTCTTGTACATCCGATCCGAGTGCACGGCTCTCTTATATTTCTTCTGTACATTTGCCACACACACTCCTTCTCCCCATCCCTTTCCTTCACGACCGCTCACGTCTCACGGCTCACGATATCTCTTTTCCAGCTTTCTCTCTCCCCTCTTCCCACTCTCCTAGGTAAGCCTCGATCGCCTTGTACTTCCCCTTTGGATTTCAACACTGGTTGCATTCCAACCCGTCTCACTTTGTCTCGATCTTTCTTTCTTTCTTTTTCTTTTCTTTATCGCACAATGTCTGTCAACTCGTCTGCTGACCTCGGCTCTTCTACCCCAATCCTCTCCTGTCGCCCACCTACTTCTAGTCCCCTCCACATCCCACCCACCGCAAATCTCATCCCTCTTTCCTCCCTCAACATGAAAGATACCTCCGTTTTCTCAAGGCATTCTCGTAACAACCCCCTTTACCCCAAGAAGCGCCCATCACCCCATGGCGTCACCAAATCCCGGAAATCTCAATCCCCTCTCACCCTTTCCGTTGTTGCCGCCGCTGCCGCTGCCGCATCCCGCCGCTCTCCCCGGGCGGCAAAGATGGAATCTATGCTTCAGCGGCGGCGCGAGCTTCAGTTAGCTGCATTGCGCAGAGAAGGCATCCTGTTGGAAGACGAATACCGCGAAGAAATTCGTTACTACATGTACGAGATGGAGGTGTGTTAACCTTCCGTCATCTCAACACGTACACTTCTCGTCAACCCGCTTGCTTTATCAGAGATATACGATGGGAACCACAACGTCAATGGATCAGCAACCAGAAATCAAGTGGCACATGCGTCCCTGCCTCGTCGAATTCCTCGTCGAGCTCCATTTTACATTTCGCCTGCGTCCTGAGACTCTGTACCTCACCTTGAACATCGTCGACCGCTACGTCTCCCGCCGAATCGTGTACATCAAGCACTATCAGCTAGTCGGATGCGCCGCCCTCTGGATTGCCGCCAAGTTTGAAGACGCGAAGGAACGTGTTCCGACAGTGCAGGAACTCGTTCATTACTGCCGTGATACCTATGATGAGTCTGCCTTCATCCAGATGGAAGGGCACGTTCTCGCGACCATCCAATGGACTCTTGGTCACCCAACGGCCGAAGCGTGGCTCCGGATGATGTGCTGTGTTCCCTCGGTCGAAGAACCAAAAGTGCAGCACGTTGCGAGGTTCTTGATGGAGATTACTCTCTTCTATCGGGAATTCGTCAAGTTTCCGGCATCCGCCATCGCCCTTGGTTCTTTGACCCTCGCCAGATACCTCTGTGGCAAAGGGCGCAGAATGTTCGAGGAGACAGAAGAATGTTTACAGATCGTCGAACACCTGGACAATCGGTTGGCCAAGCATGTCAACGATTTGTCCGAAACGCTCATCAAGAAGTACTCGTATGCTTTCTACTCGAAAGCAGCGACGTTCGTGGTACAATACTACCTCCAAGGCGGCCGCTTCTTCAGACACGTCGCTCTTCCTTTCCCCGTGACTCCAGTTCGACCATCCAACTCGGTTGTGGGTACTCCGATGAGTGCGACGACAACTGCTTCGGATCTCTCTGACGACATGCCGATCACACCAACGAGCCCTTATTTCTCGAGTGACCTATTCTCCAGTTCCGCAATGTCCGACGACGACAAGGAGAATTTCTCGTCCCCCAAGTTTGATCCCGTCGCAAATAAACAGCCCTCTGAGAATCCTCCGGAACAGTTCCTCCCCCATGACTTTGTTCAATTTGGCCGAAAGGCGTTACACAATCTCAACGTATCACCACGAGCGATGGTCTCATAGACGTCACAGATTTCGTGAGCCCCATTCATTTCGCCGCCACCCTCCACCGCCCGCGTAGCGCTTGGTCTTGGTACCCTTCTATTCTCATCCGCATTCCTCACCTCATCAAAATGTATCACCACCCCATACACGTCGTCGACAACATCAACCCGTGCAATTCTGTCTCTGCAAGCTTCATCATCCCATGCATTCTCTCGTCGCACTGCCTCTTTTCATCTGTCATTACTACAACGCATCGAAAGCACAGAGCCTCCCCCGCGTGAGAAGATGTTGGCTTCGCAAACTCTCTCCGGTATATATTGACTATTTTTGTCTATATTGTATACTTAGCGGATTGCCAGCCGGACACATCATATCTCTCACTGTCTTAGGCTTTGTGATTCTATTTGGCGCACATCCTTCCCATCCTTAAACTCTTCTCCTCGTGTCCCTTCCTATGCAAACCTCCATTCTCATTGCGCATAGTCCCCTCTCCCTTTCTGGTTCCTCACGCGGTGGGGTCGACAGTCTACATTCTTTCCTTAAGTGTTCCCATTCTCTCTTTATCTTATTCCTTCACTTTAACCTTCCTTCCGCCTTCTCGGCCGTCGACTATTCCTGCATCGCATGACGGCTTTACCCTCCCACGTCAAATCCCCCTTTTGTCTCTTTTCTCGTCCTTGATATTACAATCACCCGAACAATCCCTCCCGTCATTTCCATCTTCCCGTTTGTGCACTAATACCGCCCTGTCATCCCTTTGCACTTAGGGTTATTCACTCTCGTAACGGCCTGAAGGGCCTCATCATTTCGTGCAATGTCTGTTACAATAACAAGGGTCCTTGAACAGTGTCTACGCAGTGTGCCTACGGCGATGAGATCCGATGTCACACAGAATAACGCATTTACTCAGGTGGTTGGAACATACGATGTGAAAGTTCGTGAGAAGGTGTCAATGTGTCCAAGCTCAGGGGCGTTTCTTGGTGCGGCGTTTTCGGCGCTGGGATTTCGGTATCAACCCGGAACGGGCAGAACCGCAAGGTGCCAGTGGTCGCTTCTTGGGGAGCGCTGCGGTGGGACCGCGAGAAGCCTGTCCGATCTTTCAAGGACCACATGAAAATAATGTGGAGACACTCATATTTCCAATATATCCCTATCGAGGCAGTACAAAGCGGAACAAGCGGTTCATACAACAAGCCAAGACACACATTCGGCGTGTATGTTCATTTTTCCCAAATAAACGGGTGACACGATACACAAACAAGATCAATGAAGGATCCACTTTTCGCCTTCTTTGGAAATACCAACTGGTCTCTTCTCGTCCAGACTGATGCGCCCGGCGTTGAGTATCGCGGTCGTCAATACCGTATTTCTGATGGTAGGCAAGCCATGAGCGTCAAATTCACTTGGCTGAGCGGTACCCGCGTTCACACTGCGCGCGGCGTCGACAAATTTCTCGATCGAGATGTATCCATAACCGCGCTGACCATCGAAGTGGCCACTCTCGGACGGTGAGTACTTCATACTGTGTAGCCCCCAGGGGATACCGACTGTGAGAGAACACAAATTGATCGACAGGGTCCACGCACTAGAAGGGGTTGTACCAGGTCTTGCCGGTGTCGTCGACGGTGACATCGTATCCCCGGTGTGCCTGGTCAATGTTGACGTCGCCCTACGAAATCGCGTCGTTTCTATTTTTTGTACAACAAGAAACCGGGTTTACCTTTTCTCCCATGTAATACCAGTGCTGGGCGGAATGGACGCCGGATCTCAGTGGAGCAGTCCAGGATGCGGTGTAGACGGCTGTGCCCTTGTGCGTTGGACTCGTGATAGATTGCCAGTCAACGAGGAGCGTGATAGTGTCTTCTGTCTCCGGAACGCAATTGTAGGGTGCGCTTGTAGCTATACCCGTGGCGGCGCTTGCCACGACACGGGTGGGAACCGCCTTGTCTTGTAAGATCCAACAACAGATATCGATGTGATGTGACGATAAATAATAGCTGTCGTTTGCGGTTGGAGACAAAAGGCCCCGTGTTCTCCCATTCTATCGCGCTCACCTGATGTCGGAGTCTTTACCTGCCCAAGCTCGGAAAGTCTCTAGCTGGCTCTTGGGCTGACTCATCCATGCATTGAAAAAGTTGAACTCTCCAAGTGTTCTCGCCCGCGCCCGTGCATCGCTGTACACTGGGTCATACCTAGAACACCATGCAGTCATAAACACATGGTCTACGGCTACGGAGAAGACGAACGGACCGCTTGTGATGCTCTACGAAGCAAACAACATTGTGCTTCCTGGACAGGTCGACTAGGTCCAAGTGGTGTGATAGTAATTGGGTGGCTGGCTTCGTCACAAGCACATGTAGGCCACGCTCGATTGCATGCCGCGCTATGGCATAATGCGTACCTTTCAGATCAATGATCTGTAAGCGGGCGGACATCGCCTGCTCAATGGAAGCATACTATCTGGGGTAAATATGACGACGGCATCGCCAGGATGGAGCTTGTCGATGGCTGTTTTGTCTATGTGACGATGAGGATGATGGCATGAGCACAGGGACGCAACCTCGGCGTACATGCTTCAGAGTCTGTCTCTGTCTCTTTGGGAAAGCTGTCGAAGCTGAAAGAGGGTTCCAAGCACCGCGGAGATGCATTTATCACAGCACATACGAGACATCAAGATCCTTGTACACCTGCTCTATGTTTTGCCGGAGATGAGCACGGATAGCTGGGTATTTGCTTCCGTTGACGCCGACCATGCCAAGCTTATCGACCTAGGAGTACTAAGACGCCAGAGAAGTGTGGGTCCTAGTAATGTACCTTTCCCAGTCTGCGAAGATCAAACAAGGTCAATGCCACCACCTAGACAGCACCCGCTATAAGCTATAATCAACACAGTACGATCGTACGTACGCCGATCTGAATGCACACATCCAAGTCATGAATTGGGAAAGTAAAATTTCAAGGATCAGACCTTCTTGTCCGATTGAGAAGCACCAGACCCGGTCCAGCCAGTGGTGTATTCGCCCTGAGAAGAGGTCACATATGCGGGTTGGGATTACAACAGCCTGCTCACAGTTCCACCTATGAGGAGACATGACGGATGAAAGTTTGTATTGGAGTAGCTTTACTATACTCACACATCAGCAGGTTCAATTTGTTATCCATGATGGATCGATTGCAAGGGAGCTGAGGGCCACAGCATGACGCATATAGTTGCGCGGTATGAACGGGCCGACGAAGTGGCGATGTGGCGATGTGGCGTGGCGATGATGACGCGGGTCAAAGAGATGCGTGGTGTCGGCGTGGCTGATGACGGGAACGAGGCCCATTAGTGCTCACCCCCACGGCGCGGCGAGCACCCTCCTCGGTCTTTACCATGTCGCCCATTTCCCCCGCAGATAGCAACATCGTCCCAAGGCGCGAGTTCATTCGGGATCAACATCCAGCTTCATCCTTCTCGATTCTCGCTCTGTCTGGTGCCGCTCTGCTCAGACTTTACAGTTTCCCTCCGGACGCTGTCCTCGCGTTACGGAAGCACCTCGACAGTGCACATCTTATCCTCAGCTCCCGAGAGCTCATTCAGAATAACTTTTGCGAACTCTCCTTGGACGGAAAGCCATGGTCCAATCCAAAGTCAACCCGGACAGAGAAGCTTCTTATGGACATTCTCTACGTTCTATACCGCAACGATTACAATTTCCTTTCCACTCTGGACTATGGCCGTGAGCAGGACGACCGCCTCGTCATGGCCTTCTCTCGGCCGTCATCATTACCACCTCCACCTCCCTTCCTTGCTCCCGCCTCTGGCACCATATCACAAGAAGAGTAATGACTCTTTGACTGTGGTTCCCCATCCCACTAAAGTTCCGTTTGCTATATCCTTCATTAGTCAGAACGTTCTCCGCGTCATCGCTCCCCCATTACACCTCACACCGGCCATTCTTCAAACAGTCCGGGGTTCGTGGCCCCGTGGTGTGGTCTCAGAGAAGAAAGTTGCCGAGAATGTCTACGAATTCAAGTTCAAGGGCTACGGATGTAACGTCGTCTACCTCATCAATCTTGCCAACCTCACTCACACATTGCCCTCTCGCGTTCAGGGTTTCAAGAAGATACCTTTGCAACCGATTCCCTTCGGCACATTCTCTCATTGCTGAGCTCTTTGGATGTGTTCGGTTTCACCCTCCTTACGTCCCTCTCACTCAACGGTCGTTCACGCTTCAAGGACCTATGGGTCTTCCTCGGCCTTTCGCAGAGCATCCCAACCGAGTCTCGACCTAGTAGCCCTCTTGGCACAGACCTTAAAGCCTCTTCTGATAGGAATCGTGGACGCAGGGGGAGTTATCCTGTGCCAGCGAACTCACCCCTCTCCTCCAACCCACGAGGCCATACGCGGGCGGCGAGTTCTAATAATATCTCTTCCACTGGTCCAAACTCGTCCAAATCAGGTGTTGTGCGAAAACCAGCTCCGCGAGCTCAGCTCCCTGTTTCCGTCGCTCAATCCACCGCCTCTAATGATAACATACCCGATCCAGAGACGCCAACGCAGCGTGCGGAGGAGCTCAGAATGGAGCTGCAAAGCTCCGTTGGGAGTGCAGTCGACATGACTGGCATAGGCACCCACAAGTTTGGCCATGGTCCTCAGGGCGAGGCTGACGAGAGTGTATACCAACGAATGCCGTCCAGGCTCTACGGCAACTTTCACTTTCCGGGCACGTCGGCCCCTGTTGTAAAACCGCCGCAAACCGGGGGACACCCTCGAAGCGCCCAACCCTTTGGAGGAGCGACACGGCAGGTTAGACGCCCAACCGACCACACGGGAGGCGAACCCTCACTCACGGTCACGTCCTCCACAGCAGTCTGGAACACCAACACCACCTCTCCTTGGCCCAGGGGCTTTCCGTGACTCAGCTATCAGCTCCAACACAAGTCAAACTTTGGATGTGCCCATAGCCTGGACCGGCGCAGGGAAAGAGACCGATCACCCTGGCCCCCGTAGTCGCGATCCAAAGGAGAACGCTCTACCGGGCGGATGGATCTCCGCGAGAATCAAAGAGTCCAACGTGCCCGGCGACCCCAAGGAATCACATAGACACAAACATGCAATAGCACCACTATCCCAGCCCGAAGAACAGGAGGTAAAGGCTGCCACTCCAGAACTGGTATACCCAAAGCTTCGACCGGCAAAGAGCGGCAAGGCGACACTCGTTCCGGAGCCCCCTCGTGCAGAGATCCACGGGGCTAGAGCCGCGGATCGCTTCCCTGCACCTGCACCTGGCATGAGAGACCACAATCCGGCTAAAGTACCAGCCGAGGGGTGGGTTCTTGTAAACGTTGGCCACCCGGGCGCGCCAGGCGCACCGCCACCGCAGGCTACCAACCCACCTTTACAACATGGCCTTCAGAGGAAGCGGTCGTTTCCTCCCATGTCACCACAGAGACCACCGCCCGCGCACAGCCCGTATTCGACGGGCTCTCGAGGGGCACCTACGGGGCTTACTGTTGGTGGTCACAAGAAGGGACATTCAAACTATAACCCTTCATCCATGTCTCCTGCTGCCAAAGCGATTGTCGTCTTCGATGCAATAGAGGCAAAGCGGAAGGCTGCTACCGGCGACACCTCCCAGTCAGGCTTTCGCAAATTTTTCTCTCTTGCTCGTCCAGACTCTCCGGGTAAGTCCCCTGGCAAGGAAAGGAAGCTGGTTCTGTCCGGCGGAGGGAGCAAGAGCAAGTTACTGGAGCAAGAAGATGGTACGGATAAACGCGAAGGAGCAGCACGGGAGCGCTGGCGCACGAGAGGGACGCCCGAAGGAAGAAAGAGCCACCGACGAATGTCGGTCGATTAGTTTCACTTTGTTGCACCACACACGATTCGGCTTTTACACCACATGTACATCACTAGGCAGCACCATTTTATGACCACACTGACGAGAAATTGACATGTATCCTCTATTATCTAATTTAACTTATTCCCAGTTCTCGAGTAGCAACCACCCCCTGTATAGAGAGGATTATCTTACTCACGCTTACTATGCACTCGGCATCCAGTCAACTCAAGTCCTCCGCTTCTTAGTTCTGTTCTTCACGGTATTATTGGACGGTGATGATGTAGCTGTGGTGATCGCGGGGCGAATGTCATCGCCACCTGCAAGCGCCGTTATGCTAGAATTTGTGCGCCGTCTGTCAGATTTCCGTATTTGACAAGATAGAAGACGTACCCAGATTTGAGGTCGCCACTTTGAAGAGCAGACGTGAATTTTGCTTGGCTCTGTTGCGCTTCCTGCAGTAATGCAGGATCCAGGTTTTTCTGCCGCGAAAAATAGCATGGACCACGTCAGTTCTATCGAAGAGGAAGAAGAAGAAAAAAGCAATACCGTTACATATGGCATGGCAAGCATCATCAAGCCGCCGAAAATCGTGATCAGCATCATTGGATTCTGGAACATCTGCACGACGTTGAACGACTGGAGCGGGACGAAGTAGCTCTTCCTCTGCCGCGGAACGAATTTGATAGGGTAGGGGAGCTTAATGGGAGAACGCGGGTTCAGGGGAGTGCCGATGGTATAGGGGGAAACTTCAGGAGGGGAATCATGCTCTGGAGGGACGTCGATGCGGAGCTGCGCCCACGTTCAAGAAAGGTACGTAGACGAAAGAACAAAAATGGTGCGGACCTTGTCAAAGACATGATCGTGGGAGACCACGGAGGCGACGTACGTTCCTGCAGCGACGTCTGGGCTGTGTGGGAAGCCGTCAGGAAATCGTCGCGTCCAGTGCAACGACGGAATTGGCACATTATAAAATTCCCGTTGCGGGAGATAGAACCCGAAGCGACGGAGTTGTCGAGCACAACCTTTGCGTGTCCGAGTTGAATAGCGTCTGGGGGTTGTGAAAAAGTCAGCACACGGAAGCAATAAAAAGCACCCCGGAACCGACCGGCACAGTGCTCGTTCCACTGCACAAAGCCCGATATTTCAGCAGCGAAACAGATGGTATATGCGTTCCTGTGTCAAGTCAGAGGTCGTGAGGAAACCGTTTCGAGTGGGCGGTCAAACATACGCGAATAGCACAGCGACGGCGAGGATGCGTGTCATGAAGGTCATGTCCTAAATCCGGACGGGACCGCGCTCCGATCTACCGCCACGACCCTCGTCCACAACAATAACAACAACAAAAAATGCGGCAAAAACGTTCGAAAGCGTATCGAAAATTGATGGCTATGTTTTCTACTTCGTTCGGTTTTAGGCAGCCTTATCAGGTTCTCGGTGCGTACGAGCCCTCAGTTTCTTCCTCTCCGCTCACTCACTCACCCGCGCGCTCGACAACAAGTCGATTCTACGATGTGTGAAATGGCGGTGTCGTCGAAAATGGACTTGTCCGCACAAATGGAGTCCGTGCTCGTCGGATCCGTGAAATTGAGTGAGTACCCATAGTCCGACCTGTCGCCTCCAGCCATTTGGGACCGACCGACCTCGGGGAACTTTTTTTGTTGGGTCTGCCCGAGTGGCGTCGGCTCCTCAGTGATCACCCAATGCTGCATCCACGAGCTGTACCTCAAAGGGAAATCGCACCAGCCCGCGGTCGACCTCGCAAAATCGTTCGAGAGGCGCAAATGCAACCACAAAGAAGCGATACCAGGAGACGAATGCATCGCCGCCGTCGTCGGTGGGTTCTTCCCTATTTACTGTCCCTCCGTGTCTCACTGACGGGAGGACGCGTGCAGGCGACTCTAATAAGCACCGCTACGTGATCGCGACGCAGTCGCACCCGCTTCGTGTTAACCTCCGCGCCGTGCCCGGTGTGCCGATCGTGCATGTAAACCGCGCAGTCATGGTTCTGGAACCAGCCAGCGATGCCACGCTCCGCGCAAAGCACCGTGTGCGTTATGCAGTCACTTCGCGCTCAACCCTTCGTTTACTTATACACGCGACTTGCAGGTCGAGCAGGACGCACTCGTACCATCTACTTCAGAAAGGGCCATACTGAATGCGGCCACCCCCCAGGTAGAACATGTTCCGAAGAAAAAGAGGGGGCCCAAGGGTCCAAATCCTCTCAGCGTGAAAAAGAAGGCACGGAAGTATACTGTTCAAGAAGCAAAGAAAGCCAACGTCACTGGTATGGCTCAGGACGAAGAAGTCGAGGTGAGAAGGAAAAGGAAGCATGATGAATCGGACAGCAATGACGAAGAATCATCGTCCAGACCCAAGCGTAGGCGTCGACGTAAATCTCATTCTCAACCACAAGGAAAAAATGTGTAGTTTATCATGGTCACATATGATGAGTTCACAGAATTGTATGAAGGTTCGATTGAAATGGGTGACTACAACACACGACTGGCACGCATACAACAAGACACTACAAGCCCCCACGCAAACGCAACACTGAATCGATAGTTAGTTATGACTGGTTGGGATGACTCAGGAAGAAATGGGACCAACCCAAATGAAGCGTGCTCTCCTTCTGAATATTGTAATCAGAGAGCGTACGTCCGTCTTCAAGCTGCTTGCCCGCGAAAATCAGGCGCTGCTGGTCGGGGGGGATACCCTCTTTATCTTGAATCTTTGCCTTCACATTGTCGATTGTGTCTGACGACTCGACCTCCAGCGTGATGGTCTTGCCGGTGAGTGTCTTGACGAATATTTGCATGCCCCCACGAAGACGAAGCACAAGATGGAGCGTCGACTCTTTCTGGATATTGTAATCGGAAAGGGTACGCCCATCTTCCAATTGCTTGCCGGCGAAAATAAGGCGCTGTTGATCAGGGGGAATGCCCTCTTTATCCTGGATTTTCGCCTTGACGTTGTCGATGGTGTCCGAGGATTCGACCTCAAGGGTAATGGTCTTCCCTGTCAGGGTCTTCACAAAAATTTGCATGCCACCACGGAGGCGAAGCACAAGGTGCAACGTGGACTCCTTCTGGATATTGTAGTCGGACAACGTGCGGCCATCCTCGAGTTGCTTTCCGGCAAAAATCAGACGCTGCTGGTCCGGGGGGATACCCTCCTTGTCCTGGATCTTCGCCTTGACGTTGTCGATGGTGTCCGAAGACTCCACCTCAAGGGTGATCGTCTTTCCTGTCAACGTCTTGACGAAGATTTGCATGCCACCACGGAGGCGAAGAACTACGACGATGATTAGAATGCCATGAATTCCTCTGGGACAATAAGAGACTAACCGAGGTGGAGGGTGCTCTCCTTCTGGATGTTATAATCGGAAAGAGTTCTCCCGTCCTCGAGCTGCTTCCCGGCGAAGATGAGGCGTTGTTGGTCAGGGGGGATTCTGGATGCACGCGATCAGACGTTGATTGCCTTGGAGGGAGTCAAAAACGTACCCTTCCTTATCCTGGATCTTTGCCTTGACATTGTCAATAGTATCCGAGGACTCAACCTCGAGGGTAATAGTCTTTCCGGTGAGGGTCTTTACGAAGATTTGCATGGTTGTTGTAAGTAGTAAAGGAGATGGAGACTGAGAAAGGCGTGGTCTCGTCTCGAGGGTCTATTTGTAGTCCACTTCAGGCGGAGTTTGTAATAAGGCTGTGGCACCTTCCAGCACATTCGTGACTGTGACTCTTATATGAGTGGTACACGCATTTGTCAATGGATGACTCGCAGTGCTATGGACAGAGACCGATGCTATACGTGCGGACGACATTTATGAGTGGTGGCGGCCTCACGAGGCGCGTCCGCTGCCGTACGCCAACTCTCAAAAGCTCAGTGGTAACATGACGTTTCCAACGTGAAGAGACTCAGTCGCGCATTAAATCATCGAAAGCGTCTACGCGAAGAGTCTCGGTCTCTCGACAAGTCTAGAGTCGAGCGTGAACACGCCAACATGCCCCCCGCGGCTCGGAATATCCGACACGGATCGGAGGAATGTATCTCTGACCAATACGATTATAATACTTCTAGGAAATCTCGAACGCTGCTGGCGACACAATTGCAAACACTAATGGCCCCTTCTTCCTGACAAATGTGACCGTCGGCCCAATCAACACCCGTTCATTCGTCTGACCATAGCCACAGGCGAATGGTCAAGTCTTTTTCCATCGATGCCGATGCTATTAGTTTCCGTGTTGGATGTGCCTGTGCCATATATATAAGCGGTGATTAATGTAGTCACAGGAAGGCTCACATCTATAGCAAGAATGACATCTGTGCCGATTTAGTCCGTTAAGCACAGGATACACGGTGCACTGCCCACCTTTGTGCCCCTCTAGTGTCTGTACGACACGCCTGGACTGCAGGTCCCAGATATAGATCCTCGCGTCTTCACTCCCACTGACTATATACTGCCCCCCCGTAGTGCTGAAAGCAGCCACCAGAGAGTAAGTTGCATTTGTATGGCCAGTGTATGTTTTGACACAACGCGAAGTTTGATAATTCCACAATCGAATCGTTGAATCCTGTGTTGACGCCAACACGTATTTCGAGTTTGGCGAAAATAATACATGCGAACTATATAAGAGCGGCGTAAGTCAAGGCAGCGTGCATCGCGTCGATACCGTGATAATGCACACACCAGACGGGATTGTCGTCATCTACGAGCGTTTTCAGACATTGACCAGAGTCCGCATCCCAGATGCGACTGTAAAAACGTGTCGGTAAATATGTCCTTCGAAATGGAAATGTAACGCCGAACACACATGAGACCATCCATGGCACATGAAACAATAAGTGTCCCATCGTGGCTGAAGCTCACCGCAGTAACTGGATCTGAGTGCGCCGGAAGAACCTTCAGTGACTTTCCTGTGGGGCAAACTGTCGGTTTTCGGTCCATCAATAGAGAGAGAAGACATTACCCCTCGCGACGTCCCACACACGCACTGTCTCGTCGAACCCTCCTGAGACCAAGAGGTTGGACCGCGGATTGTAGTTCACACAAAAGACAAAGTTGGTGTGCCCTCTCAATATCTTCACCGTAGGTCTCCTAAAAAAAAAAAGGCCCATCAAGGGGTCGACCGTGAGAGATCGCATAACGCAACCCACATCCAAGCTCCATATTCGAACTGTTTTGTCATCCGAAGCTGACGCTATGTAGTCGCTGTGGGCGGACCAAGCGATGTCGGAGATGCCTTCTGAATGTCCGGACAGCGTCTGTACGATATCTCCGGTCAGTCGCGTCCCAAATCTTGATCAGTTTATCCGCGGCTTGCCTATACAGTCTGTAAGACACTTGGGGGAAGGTGGCCAATAACAGCGCACCTGCAGACGCGAGTAGGTTTCCATCCGGACTGAACTTTACTGAAGAGATGGATTTCCTGTGGCCGCTCAGGATGAGATGCGGCTGGTAGTTGGGCACTGGGGCTGGAGCGTCCTCTGTCCTTGTCGCCCCCGCCGTCGCCGTTGTCGATTCGTGAGACATGCCGGCCCGGACTCCGGAGAACTCGTTTGGATTATTTTGTCTGGCTAGCGTAGTACGCACACGACTGCGAAGACCAACTTCATCATGTCTGCGACATCAGAATGGGTCACTCCCCCAACGCGGCCCGAGCTTATTGAGAGTCTCGTGTCTGGCGTAGGTCCGTGCTCAATCAAAGCAGTTGTACCGACCCCCAGATCTCAGCTTTCTCTCAGATCGCTACAACCCATCCAACGTCGGAATCCTCGAGGATTACCTCTATCACCAGATCCGCAGCAGAGAATACGACTGCCTCGCAAATCTCGCGATCTTAAAATTGTGCGTTTGTATCCGTTGAAATGTTTGAGCCTTCCTACTACATACAACGAAGATATCAATTCAACCCCGACCTGTACAATCCGGACGTCGTGGTTAACATCCTGGTGAAGGCCCTCGCATCCGTGCCGTTTCCCGACTTCAACCTCTCCGTTGCCCTACTGGACGATAGAGCATCGAACGCGAACATGGAAGAACCGGACCCACTTCCCGGTCTCCTACCCTTTCTTAACAACCTCCATAGCCTCTTGCAGCAGTGCCGCTTCCCTGCATTTTGGGCGTTATACCGCTCCGACGCACTAGAGTCCTTGCGCGACAATTACACAGTCGAGGTCGTCGGATTTGAGGACTCGATCAGAGAAGTTGCCCTGCGCGCCGTCAGAGCTACGTTTCAGAAGATCGGTAGGAAGCGGCTAGGGTCATACTTGGATCTTGAAGGTAACCTGACTCTTTTTTCACCGAAAAGGTTGATTGATATGCTTCTTAGGATCGGACCTTGATGAGTACGTTGCTAGACTTGGTTGGAGGTCCGACACAAGCACAGGCGTGATCGAGGTACCGCAAAACCCAGACAACCAGATCGCTTCGACGGTCGTCCAGGAAGACATCAAATTACCGCGTAAGATCCGCTCTTTGTTTATTGACGGCTTTGCTCACCTCGTAGATATAGAATTGACAAAAGTTATTTCACATGCGATATCAGCAGTCTAGTCATTGTCGTGATAAAATGGATATGTAGTGTAGAAACGACGTCTATAAATCGGGGCACTCTCGAAATACATTCCAATCCGTTACAAATTGTGTAGTACTACAAGAAGCATTTTTCTTCATCTCGATTTTTATCTATATCACGAGGTGGTGGACCTAAAAGCCGCCACTGTCCCCCACATCGCCATGACAGTCGAAACCATCAGTATCGTCGCATCTACGACCGTTACTTTTCGTTGAAGAGTCATCTTGGCCGTTATCGGACCAATCACACATAACAGGAACACCGTAAAGGATCCGAGGACCGCCATGATCGAGCCAAAGTTGGGAACGAGTATTGATACGGAGACTGCGAGGCAAACGAGGGTGATACGCTCGCAAGCGATCAGTATACGCTTGAGCGAGCGATTGAACTTGAAAGCCAATATCGCAGACGGTTTCTGATCAACTTCCGAATCATCGGATGTGTAATTATCTAGACCAAGCAAACACTCCAACGCGAGGTTGAGTGGTCTGGTGGTGAGAGGGAACTTGGTCCTATTTCCGAAGTTTAGGTCAAATCGAGTGGGTCAGCGAATCTTGACGTACAATGGTGTCAATACAAGCATCCAAAGTGCCAGCCGGTTTAACGTTGGGCTATAGCCTGGTACTTGAAGTAAATTCTGACTGACCTGTTCAACCACATTCACGTCAGATAGGTGAATAGGTGGAAAAGAATCATAGTTACTTCATCGCTGACATCAGTTCCAAACATCAAATAACCAGCACTGCCAATGACGGCATATACAGTGGTCGCGAAGCACTACGAGTGAAAGCGCCAGTCAGGTCAATTGCTCGGACGTTCTAGACGAAAGCTTACGAATGAGTAGTTCATAGCCTCACTGAATCGGTGAGGTTCAGCCATGTCTCGAGCTAGAGAGGGGAGGGCTGCATGTGCGCCAAACTAGAGGCATATGTATGAGGACCATGGTCAACGGAGCAGAAGAGTGAGAGCAACATACACCCGCCATAAACAGGCCAAATGCCAAGCCAAGCTCTTGCAAGTTAGAAATCCTGAGCGAAGTCTCCGCAGGACTCCACAGGCTACCAGGCGCGTCGAATTTTGAGAACCCATCGATGAAAATAACGGCAACCAAAAAGACTGTGGAAACTATGCCAACGAGGGAGGTATACGAGAGAAAAGACAGTGGGAGGAAAGCAGCGGGTGTGAGACTAATGAGAAAGGCACGTCAGAGTGTGTATTCGGAACGGAGGACTAACGTACATGAAGAGGCCAAGTATCTTGTAGGCGTTTGATGAGAAAGCGGGTACAATGGCACTCAACGAGTCCGCATACAGCGTGACCAGAACGACACTGGCCAGAGTCAGAACGGATCAAATCGATGCAGCTCGCGGAACACACCCAACGCTAAGTGTTTCGAAACAGAACAGGAAATTTACGAACGGCACGGAGCGTGCGCCAAATGCGCGTTGGCCAATGTCGGCATACGAGCGGACGGACGAGTCGGAGATCACAATGCTAGCCAGAAACTTGGCCCTTGGGTGTCGATTAGAGAAGTGAAACGCAGATCCAAGGGTGCGAACATACGTATAACACGTGACGAAGCCATAGGAGGCGATAATTAAGGTGCCACCGATCCATCCCGCATACGAGAACGCGAGGGGCTCCGAAAGCATGCCAATACCGACCATAAGGGCGGTGGCATTGAAAAGCTGGGTTCAAGGTCAGATGCTTCAAAGGCAGATTGGGCGAGGCGACTGACGGTCTGACAAAAAGTGCTCTGGCCAGTCGCGACAGAGACGGATTTTGTGAGAACACAAGCCGATTGACGCCCTGACACGAGTGGCGCTGGCGCTTCTTCCGTCACGCGGGAAAGTAAGGACGTTCGCTCGTCGACTTTTACTGGACCCCTGAAAGAGGTCCGGTGATCTTCTACGCGCTTCACGTTTACGTTTGAGGACCGAGGAATGGGAACCCCAGAGATAACGCGACTACCCCCGTCCCAGTCGAGGTCGTTGTCAGAGGTGTCCGGAGGACCGTAAGGCTGAGACGTCAACAAGTCATCATCATTTTCCTCAGTTTGCCTCATCTCGTCGTCTGTACGGAATGGGGGGCCAGCATAAGAAGAGGAGACGACTCTGTAGGACGATGAGATGAGTTGCGAGCGACGATCTAACGAGTAAAAAGCATGAGTTATAAGTCCGAGTTAGATCAGGACAGGGGGCTGACAAGATTGAATGGCATCTTTGAAACTGTGTACACTGACAAAGGAACCGACAAAAGGCTCTGGGTCGTTAAGAGTGTTCATGATGGGTCGTGGATGGTGGAGCCTGACAGACTGAGGCTTTTTTAAGTCGGGGAGATTGGAGCCCGGGCGGAACCTGCAAAAGAATATTACGTTTGCGTCGGTCAGGTCGGGCGTTGCGGAACTTTCTGAAGCAAGGTTCCTTTGATCGAAACCGACAGTTTCATATATTAAGGGAGGAAAGAGAAAAACAAATCAAGTGAAAATGAAACCAAAGGAAAGGTGTTTATTTGCGCAAATGTACCGCTACGCCATGCTCACTGCCTTGCGATTGGTCCAGGTCATGTACGGGGCCCGAGCGATATCCGTTGCCCCTCCTTGTTTAACACGTGTGCTTCGACGGGCTTCTGGAAGCTTTGCGATATTGTTCAAATCCTGCGGAGTGCGTCGCCACGTTTATCAGGACCGGCCGCGCTTTGAAACCTCCAATTAGACAACTCACTGCTAGGCGTTTCCGGATTCCAGGTACTATGTGCGGCCACCATTTCGTGAGCGTATTCCGCAATGCGAGTTCCCTATTGCCCTTGGGGTTCAACCATGCTGTCAACTCATCCACCTGTGGAGAAGACATGAGCACAATTCGCTGACATATGCATATTGTCATTCCATTACTCACCTCTTCTAGATCCGTGTACACTGCCCACTCTCCCACATCGAGCATACCGTCTTCCCCTTCCTCCTCTAGACGTCTTGCACGCACGTCACCTTCCTCCCGTCGATCCAAGATTTCTTGATCAAGAGCACTTGGTCCCTGAACGAAGAGCCTGCCGGTGCCATATTGCACAATACCGCCGCTACCAAGAAGTGATGCAGCCCCCATGCCGTCAAACCACCAGATACGGTTGTAGAACCGGTCTTTTCCCAAAGGTTTAACCCGTACAGAACCAAGAAGCTGGCGAAATTCCCGCTCGATCCCCTCCAATCGCCGCTCCAGTTTATTGACTTCTTCATCAAGCCGCCGGTGTTCAGCCATCGCTTGCTTTATCGACGCAGCCTTTGCGCGAGCAGCCTCACGCTGTTTCGCGTGCGCCTGACTCTGTGCTTTCCGGCGTAGGTCCGTTCCCTTCTTGGCCGACGTTCCTTGTTCGGAGCCGTTCTCAGAGGCAGACACGTCTGATAGCTCGCTCAAGTCGTTCATCGGAGTATCATCGTCGGCACCATTAGCAGCCGACTCACTCTCCTTGTTCTCGCCGAGAAGAGCCTCGCGCGCCTCGATGCTGCGACACTTGTTAGACGCATTGGGAGGAAACGGCTATCCACGTACAGGGCTTTCCGGGTTCGGTTGAGCTCGATCTTCTCCTTCCTTCTGGAGGTCAACTCTTCTTCACACGCTTCCATGTGCGCGTGTACACTTTTGCTGGAGACTGCAACGTTACACATGAAGGCCAGTATCGCAACTTTGTCTTCTGAGGGAAGCATTGGATAACACTGTTTGGGACTGGAAGGTTGATGCTGAGAAGGAACAGGGCTAGATACTCTTGAAGTTGGGGAGGAGACCGAATGTTCTGATGATGGCTCGGGTGCAAAAAGCAGGCGGGTTAAAACTTGTCGTAGGGTTGGAAAGTTTGACAAGGTCGCATGCTGTGCGGGAGTGAGTGCCTGTAGTACCACTAAAATCAGAGACGAACATCTTTGATGCATCCTACCAATGACTCTTCCCACCCTTCGCGTCCTTCACCGTGCCGCAAAGGTGTTCGTTCCCAATTATTGCCGACGTCAGCCATAGCAGTAGTCAGTTCCTTGACACTGACACCCAAATCGTCGACGTCTTCGTCGTCTTCCGATGCGCTCATGAGAGAGCCAACGGCGCTATGGCGCTGAAACGCGACCGTGCGGAGGTTGTAGATGAGGCTTGAGTGAACTTCCGCAATCAGCTGACAAGACGGCTCGACCAGTGTATGTCGGATAGCATGTTCGAACTCGTCCAAGGTGAATGTAGACAGGTGTAAAGGTTGACTATCGTGGCATTGGTCAGGGACCGGAAGGGGAGGGGCATAAAGGCCGCACCCGTAAACGATTAGGAAGTTCCAGGTCATGAGGAATGACTCGAAAGACCCCTTTCTGTCGTTGAAGGGGAGTGCGCTGCGACTAGGAACTGGCCTCCGAACTTTCATTCCGTTCTTCCTTTCCTTCTCGGACAGCATGACGTCCAAATCTTCTGTTGGATATCGGATAGGCTTTTTCTTCTTCTTTTCTGCTGCTTGTCGCTGTGCTTCTGCCTTGGCGAGCTTCTCTGCTTCGCGCTCTTTCTCCAAAGCAAGCGCTGCAATTCCATAAGGAGGGTCGATAATGCAACAACACACGACGAGACCATACCTTTCTCTTCTCGAGCTGCTGAGAGCTTTTTTTGCTTTTTGGTTGGTCCTTCTTTATCCTCCCAGACTTTTTTGCGCTTCTGGATCTCCCCTTTTTTGATATCCTCGACACCCTGACGTGTTGCCTCGGGCATTATAGAATCGACGCCGTAGCGCACTGCGACGGGAGGTTTTACAGTCCAAGGAGAGGCAACTGCGGCATCGCGGTCAACACAGTCTCGAATGAATCGTCTTAATATGCTCTTGGAAAAGGCGAGCCGGTCCCGGCTGTGGAAGTAAATCAAGAGCGATGACAAGGCAGACGCAAGATGCCCACCTCATAACATTGCATCGGACTTCCGTGATGCTGCCATTGTATTTTGCGCGAGCCTCCTTGGTGGACGCGGTGTGCTTGTCGCGTCCTTCTGGTTTCTCTTCCTCTAGAATTTGCACCTTATACAAGTACTTAACCGGGTCGTCAGCGGCATTGACCTCCTTGGCAGAAATCTTGAGGTCTCCGTGGATTTGATGAGGGGGACTTTGGTTATTGGAGTGAGGGAGTGAAGATGTTGAAGCAACGGGATCAGCTTCAGCCGATTCACCGTTGACCTTGACATTTAATCGCGGTAGAAATACTTCCACTACGCGCGCCACGAACCTAGCATCAAGATGGATCAGCTCAGAACGGGTTGAAATAGCAAGGGGCGGTACTTGTCCCCCTGAATGTCCACATAGATCCCTACGACATAGTTTCAGCTCTGCTGTTGTTCGTGAAATAGAAAGCCAACACACTCTCGTCGCGGAAGTAGCGGTCTTTATACCGCTCATAGACTGCTTCGACCAGATGGTCAAGTCGCCCCATTACCTCTTTAACCGCGATGGCGCTCAGCGACCTAGAAAGGGGGGGTAGGGGGTGAGGTGTCACTCACGCCATTGAACAGCTTTAAGAATCGCAGGCTTGAGTTGCTCGGGGAAGCGCGAGTGCATTGTCCGCGCCTCGAGTTGCTCACTCTCCAGTGCCTGAAAGTAGTCGAGGCCGCTCTTGCCAGTGACCTCACACTGGAACTGTTTCAGGCGATAGAATGACATTCGTGCGGCATAGGTCCTGTTGGGAGGGAAGGGAACGCGTCAACAGCGGGGACGATACAGTGACGATATGGATGCTTGCTCGTAGGTGTCGAATATTTCACCCGTCTTTGGGAGGTAGTAAACATGTTTGTTGGGATCGGATTTAAGAGCTTGGAGGAGGGAGGGTAGGGGCTCTGTGAGGAGCACGCGCTTCCGCCTGCATGTCGGCATGGAGGGCGAGACAGGGAAAGGGAACAGCGGGAGGAAAAGCGGGAAGAGGGAAAGAGAGTGGCTGTGTGTGTTGGGGGGTCGGCTCGGACGCGTTCCTACCTTTGCCATTCCCCCGTTCGGTGCGCGCACCGCGGTGTACTCATTCAAACGTGCATACATCTCATATCTTTAATACTCGTTGTAAAATAATTCTATCAGCTACTAGGGATCTCATGTACTCTCATAATCGAGGACCTGTTGAATAATGGCGTTGCTGTAGAGGAGGCGGGTCAACGACATGCGAAAAGGAGGAAACATCGAGCAAAACGTGTACTTTTGCTTAAATTGTGCCAGCACAGCTCTGGGATCACTGTTGTCTGCGGGAATCCTTCGAGGGAAACATTTCAGCCTGGGACATCGCCACTCGGGTGCTCGTACAAACCTGGCATCGAACGTGGTCGTCTCTAGAACAAACATCTTGCTACTCCAACACGCGTCCTCCTCAGCAGACCCTGCTCCAGGCGCATCTGTCACCCTGATCCCAGTAATGGCAGCGTTGCCCGAAATGCTTTGCACGCGTGTCGATGTTGGACTCAGGGGATCGTAATCCACGAGCAAAACCTGCTCGCCCACTGATTCGGGAAGCAGGGAAAGAGGTCTGTCATTGGCATAGTGATATTGGAGAATAGGGTGACCGAGAATAGGAACCGCCGCCGCAGTCGCAGTGGTGGGTTGAGCCCGCGATGAGCTAGAGACGAGTACGTAGTGAGGTACTTTGACCTGCTGCTCCTGCTGTTGTTGGGGTTGGTGTTGAAGTTCCATCTGCGGACATAGGATCCACTCCTCCACTCCTCTACGGGCTCACTCGGCGCACATCAATGGACTAGCAACCATATATCAAGGCCGTTGCAACCAACTCTGACGGGACCCGTTGTCCATGGCGACGAGTAGTGATCGTTGTAGCGCCGAGCACTTGCCCAGCTATAAGACTGGTCGTTTTGTCAATGCACCGTATCAACATTCACGTATCTTAACACGCTTTTTCTTGGTCGTCTTTGGCTGCCAACTCCCCACCTTCCTTCTCTATCGCTCTTTCACCTCACACTCGTTCGTCCTGCACAGTGCTGCCATGACTCGCTTTGTCTCTTTGTTCTTCTTCGCGCTTGCGCTCGTTTCTTCGCAGGTCGCCCTCGGAGCGCCATCCTGCTCGTATGGTATGGAGAACGTAGATGCTTGCGTCTCCAAATGTAAGAATAAGTTCGGATGGCCTGGATTTGCCATGGGCAATGATCGCTGGGGGTCCGTTGCCTATCCGTCTGATGAAGACACTAGCAACAGGGTTGCCAAAGCCTGCGGTGGTCCTAAGTATGCCGCATCTCTGATATATGGCCCCTCCTTCTAATCTGCCATAATCCCTAGAAATCAGACTTCTACTGAACCCGCCATGGGGCCTGGATCTTCGCCCCCAGTTGCGACTTCGACGCCCTCATATGTTTCTCCAACCCCGATTTCTGGGCCCTTCAAATTGTCCAGTAACTCGTCAACGACGGTAACGTCTTCCACGCACACCACTTCAAAGACGTCTTCTCTTCCGCACTCATCTCCTCCGCCGAATCTTAACGGAGACGTCCACGAGCCTACAAAGGAGTTTTCTACGTCGTCTCCATCCCCATCTCCATCCCCAACACCTACGCCAACCACTACGCATAGCCAACCACCTCCCCCCCCTCCTACGACCTCATCCACTCCCCCTTCGTCCACCCCGAGCAGTTCTGGCACCGTTTCGTCTGACGACATCTCCGCCTACCTCTCGGCTCATAACACCGTCCGTGCCCAACATGGGGCCAACCCTCTCACCTGGAGCGACGAACTATCCGCCAAAGCGCAACAATGGGCCGACGGATGCCACTTTGTGCACTCTGGCGGCACTCTCGGGCGATTTGGCGGTAAGTGCTTGCCCTCAGAAATGATTCCGTGCTCACTTAAAGGTCGCTGCACAGAGAATCTTGCCGCTGGTACTGGTTCCGGATATACCATCGCGACCGCCGTCAAATCTTGGACCGATGAAGTTTGTGAGTCGCAGTATGACGAGTATGTGGCGCGAAACGCCCGTTGAGACATACTCCTATGCAGCCGATTACGACCCCAGCAATCCGGTTGCTTCGCACTTTACGCAAGTAGTCTGGAAGGCGAGCACTCAAGTTGGTTGCGCGGTCAAAGACTGCAACGGAATTTTTGACCCAAAGTTCGGGGTGCGTTTCAGATCGTTTTCTGCATCCTCACACGTTGATGTTGAAAACCGTAGATTGCACACTTCCATGTATGCGAGTACTCTCCCCCAGGTAATGTAGAGGGGGAGTATGCGTGAGTCACATACGCTGCCCTCTTCGTGTCATTCCTTGCTTAGTCTGCCCACAGCGATAACGTTCAAGTTTAAATGTAGAGGTGATATCGCAGGGCGCTGGACTATCCACCTTTTTGCTTTTCCCCCCTTCGTTCTTTTGAGAAGAATACATTTTCAACAGACTAGATACATCCGGATGTATTTGATAGTCGTTTAGCCCTAACCTAGGAATAGGGGTATCAATACATTGCAGCGCAGTCGCTCAGTCCGGGATGATCGCACTTTGTGCTTGTTACCGTCTATGTTACTAGTCTGAGCGTCGCGTGTTCCTGTCCTGAAACGAGCATGTCGCGCCGTCTCAGAAAGTTGTTCACGGGCGTACTCAATATCTTTGCTTGGCTCGTGTTCGTGTTCGCTGTTGGCGTGTCCTTAGTCGGATTACTCTCACAGGCTGTTCGCACGTCGAGACCGAGGTCATTCAGGAACAATATCGACGTCTTGATCATTACTATTGCCTACAGCATTGTTGTGCGTCCCCTGTTCCCTCAGTGGCTCGTTCTTGTTTGTGACGTATGAGAAGCTCTTCGTGTCATTGGCGTTTTGCTTGAAACGCAGAATATCGATGTTTAGGAAACTGCACCGGTTGTCGAGGGGTCGCGTTGCGCTCAAGAAAGGCGATATCCCAAAGGTACACCTGCCGACGCTCTTTCTTAAAAGTCCGGCTAATCACTCGGGTCATGTAGCATGTGCATGAATTCGTGACGCAGGAATATTCACGCGCCTGTCTAATCTCCTTCGAGTCTTTACCCAAAGACGCACATCGAGAGGGATGGGGTAGGCCAGGTACGCTTTTCGTTTTCGTTTCCCTTCGGCTTTACATGTGGGCTCAGAACCGCATTGTTAGGTACTCGGTGGGACGGGATCTCCTTTCGGCGTTTTCTCCTCGATACCGTCCCAGATCTCGGTGCGTCCCCACGCCTTGTGATTTCAGTTGACCCCTTGTTTTCAACGCAGCATTAGATGCGCAGGCTCGTCTGTTGATCCCAAGCCTACCGCCGCTCAGGCCTAACGATCGCATGTCCCGCCACTACCGCTTCATTGCTCCACTCATGCCCACGGACTCCGACGGTTTGTCTCCGCTGCACTACTATGACTCTGCAGTACAGCTGGCAAGGCAGGCCGATCGCGAGCCGACTGAGAGGGAGTTTGAGGTTGGCATCGCAGCGGCGGATGAGATCAAAAGAATGTAAGTTCCCAAGCAAACCTAGTCACTCCAGACGTACTCATATCTTCAAGTTTGCTGGAAACCAGGCAGGAGATGCTCGAGAGCTCGACGCCTAACCTCAACAAGCATCCCCTCGCATTATGATTGACACGTATCACGTTTTCTCGTGTTTCTTATTTTCAGCTCCAATAGGGAGTATATTTACATGATGCAGACACTTGGCTCCGCGCAATTCAGTGACATTGATTCTAGCGACAAAAGTACCCAATTGGTGTGCCGGGCAATTAACCAAGCACAGAACTACGTTATCGTGGAGATGCAGATGATATCCGTTTAATCTAGAACAAGAAGACCTAGTAGCGAAATAAGCACGCGGGGGTCAAACTATGTGCATGGCACCTCACCTGGTCTACGAGCTTGCTGACTGTCCGAGGGGCTGGGTATTTGAGTTCGTCAAGGTGTTTTCTAGTGGATATCAGTCAGCCGCTCAGTGGTGTATGACAACATGAGACATACTTCATTGCGGTCATCATGGGGGGAGGACCTGCACGCAGAATCATGAGCGAACTGAAGTTTGTGCATGACGTCCCACATACCACACAGGAGAATCTTGATATTGTCGTGACTAGCTGGGAGGTGCGTCGCAATCTGCTCCTTAGACACAAATCCGACGCCACCGGTCCATCCAGTTGGGGGGTTATTCAAAACATAGAAGACCTCGAATCGCGTGGGGTATTTGTCAGCAAGCTCATCGAGTTCCTTCTTGAGGAGGATATCTTCGTAGTTGACGTTAGCATAAATAAGATTCAGCTTGGTGCGATCCTGGGGGTTTTTGAGCGCTGCGCGGATGATTTGGAGCATTGGGGTGATGCCAGTGCCACCAGCAATCATGCCAATTTCACGGGACAACGTGGGGGTATAGTTGAATTGACCCTTGGGACCTTTGACACGAATCTTGTCACCGATTTTGAGGAGGGAAACGTAGCGGGAAATGTTGCCCTTCTCGTAGGACTGGGCATAATGAGAATGGGTCAAGCAGAAAGGCGAAACGGAAAATACCTTGATAAGGAGGTCAAAATGGCCGAGGTCGTCGTCGCTGCTGGTAGGAGTGTAACTACGCATGATTTCTTTGCCATCTATTTCTGCAGAGACGGATATATGTTGGCCAATGGGGAGGCCGAGCACGTCATCTTTGTGCGGAAGAGCAAAGCGATAGCTATGGTTGCCCATCAACATGAAGGCGAAATGAATAGTAAAAAGGGCACGAACACCGCAGTGTTTGGAGAAACGACTATCTTTTCTTTGAGAAGAAATTCCTTCCATTGCTTCGGGTCAAGAACAGGCTCCCTAGCTAGTTGTGGCCTATGAGTCAGAAGATGACCGTGCAACGTAAGTGAAAACGAACGACGTACCAGAACGGCTGAACTTGAGGTAGATGAAGGCGCTACTAGCCACTGCAAGGAGAATGGCTACGATTTGTGCGACGGCGCTCTGACGAACGTCTAGGAAAGAAGGTGCCGCTGCTGACATGGCAAGGTGAGGTGTACGTTCGTCCGAGCGTGGAAGACCAAGGAGAATCAAGTTAGAGATATCGTAGCCTTCCTGGCTAAGTTTTGTAAGAAGATAGTTGGATAAAGTGAGAAGAGTGAGGAAAGTGAGGAAGAAAGAGCCGAGAAACAAGAGCTGAAGATGATTTGGCATGACGAAATAGAACCGATCTGACCGGGACCGGGACCGGCGTTTGCACCCGGTTGTGACCGTCGTGGCTAGTTTAATCGCCTCCTCTCCACACACCTCCTGTACTTTTCTTCCTTTTCAGTCTCTCTTTTCTTGTTTTACTATCATTTCCCTTTCCCTTCCCTATCTTTCTCCCACTTTTTTTTCTTTTTTTTTTCTACTGACCAAAACATTGAGAACCTAAAAACATAAAGAGACTGTAACATCACGCAGCGCGTGAGCCATGCTACCTTCCTCGACAGCAGCACCACGCAGGAAGGGCCCGCCTTCAGGCCTCCGCATTGATACACCTACCCAAAACGCTACGATTGCCCTCGTTCCTGGGTATAGTTCTGCTTCTACCTCCGCTGTCTCTCCGACAACTTCAGAGTCTGGCTCTTTTCACTTCCCCCCTCCCCCAAAGTCTCGGTCGAGGAATATGAAGAAGCTATCCCTTACCTTATCCACCCAGTCCTCTTCCAGTTCACTAGCTGTTCCTCCCAGTGATTTCCAGCTAGATCACACCACTCATGAAGCCCGGAGCAGACGCACTTCTATCGTATCGGCCTCTTCCATGCTCCTCCGCAAGGAGGAGGACGGCTCTCCTACCGCCCCTTATCCCGATGGCCCAATCGAAATTCTTCCCAAGATATGGTTGGGCGCCGAGGACAACGCCCGCGACTGGCGTGGTCTGGTTACGAGGGGGATCGGTTCTGTTCTCAACGTTGCCAAGGAGGTCTTCTCTGCGTTTGACTCATTGACGCCGGAAGTGCAGCGGACGAATGAGCTCCCAGGTGGAGCTACATATTATCCGGCGGACGGCACGGGGAGACCCGGGCTACACTACCTCAAGCTGCAATGGTCTCACGGGCAGTCTGACCTGGTTAAACGTGGTTTCCCTGAGGCGATGGCCTTTGTCGATCAATCGCTTGCTCGTGGAGAGGGTGTCCTGATTCAGTGCGTGGCAATCGACCTTCTATCACGGATCCACTTTGACATTTATTACAATGCATCGCCAGCTGTCAGTGCGGTATTTCTCGATCCGCTACCATGGCGATCGCGCTCGTTATGCGCGCCGCTTCTTTCCGTTCCCCTTGGGTTCCCCAACAAGTTTGGGACCTCAAAGGAATGCATGCCGCTTATGCATATGTCAAACAAAAAAGTCAATGGGTCGGCCCAAATATGTCGTCAGTCTAGCCACATCCGTCGCATCGCCCTGCAATCTCATTCCCCGTTATAGATTAATTTATCAACTGCTCGATTATGAGAAGGTCCTTCGTGCTCATTCCTTGTCGCCTACCCCATCGGACCGTTCACAGTCAGATGAGGAATGGAATCGTCGTCGGAAGCTGCTTGACGATACCTCGGATCACGATGATGGTCCCGATCAAGACACCACTGAGATGCAGCGTGAGGCCAGTGCCCTTGACAAGGCCATGGAGGATCGCATTCTGGCACGCAAGTCGTCCTCTTCTTCCGTTGGCTCTGGTATCGGCATGGGACCCGCTTGGAAGACTCGATACTCGGCCCGGAAAAGGACCGGTTCCATCGCGAGTAATATGACTTGTAATAGCGTGCTTAGCGAAAACTTGGTCGAAGAAAACGAAGAACAAGAACTACTCGGCGTTGGCGGTGGTTTCGACAAGTCTAGTGCCCGACCTTCTCCTTGGGATGGGCACGTTGTATCCGATGCCTCGAGTGACGGTGAAATCGGAGCACCAACAAGTCATTATCCCCGTGTTCCTCCGTCGGCACCCGCTAGGAGATCGTCCTTCAAGCTACCCCCGGTTCCTTCTTCTGCCTTCAGGCCAACTTTTGACGTGTCTCATCGCCCGACCTCAAAGCCGAGACGGAGACCCACTCCTCTTGACATTTTGCCGACTGTGCCTGACTCTCCCATTAATCCTGTCCCAACGCCGACTGTCTCAACAGTTTTGGCAATACCACGGACCCGGAAAGAGTCCCGTGCCACTGTACCCGTCTCTCTCCCGCTCCGGAAGTCATCGCATTCTACGCAACAACCATCGCAAGCTCCGAGCATCCACAAACAAGCTCTGCAGACACCTTCCCAAACTCTCTTCGTCTTCCCACCTTCCCCAACTCTTTCAACACGCACCCCCTCTGCCATGACTCTGACCTCCAACCCTGTCTCTGTCCCGTTCCCTTCATCGGCGACCCCTCGAACTAAGTCAGACGCTCGGAGAAGGTCTTTAATCGGCCTCATGATGCCTTCGACCCCGACCACCGCACACGCGCGTGTTGATGCAAGAGGTTGGGTTGGGATTCACTGAACCACGAATTGCATCAGTATGGCGAGATGGAACACTTGCACGGGTTGCTACCTACTCACGCAATAATTTCTTTTTTTTTTTGCTGTTCACGGACCCTGTATTTACTATTCAGATGTTTTGGATCCCTTCGCACAAGCACGCTTTGTTTCTTAACGAACTCAGCTACTTATTCTTTTTTTTTTTGGGTTTCCCCCTGTCATTTCGTGTGATATCTGACCTGCTTTGCACTTGCATCTCCCAAGCTGTAGCACATACGCAATCGCACATTTTCTCACTTCATTTTTTTTTTTTTTTTTTTCGTTATCTCTTGTGCATCTTTACCATTCTTCCGCACCGTCTCATGCAGAGTGCCGATGATAATGGATCCGCGAAGCAGGTCTCGCTGACGTTGTAACGAGGGAGCGAGTGGGCAAGTTATGATCCAAAGACTCTGCCTACGCCGTTCTTCACAACACCAGTCAGCATCTGCCCGCCTAGACCACCAATAGACCAGCTTGAGGATACGATGCTCTGAGCCCATCGCTTTTTGGCATCGCGGTCGCTAACGAAGGATAGTGAGAAAAAGAGTGAGAGAAGCGATGAATTTGGAGGCACGCACGCATACGTGAAACCGATGACGTTTGTAACATTGAAAACGAGGGCAAGCACGACGATGGGGACGAATCTACAAGGCGGTGTTACAGGCGATTAAGGCAGAGATGAATCGCTTGACTGACGATAGATTGAACTTGAGCAAGGACACAAAAAAGAGGCCGAGCCAGAGGGCAGGAAAGACGTATAGCGCTGTCCAGAACAAGCTTAAAGGAAGCGTGAATTCGCTGTAAGAGACGTCAGAAATGTAAAGGACTCACCGAGAGTCTACAGGATTAGCAGGCCGTGAAGGCTATTGGGCGAAGAGTGTCCTCAAGGTCACCAAAAAAAAATTAAGAGACGGCAACCTACGTCTCTGCTTTCAAAAATCCAATAGCTCTCTCCATCGTCGTCTACCTGTTTACCGTCATTGATTTGAGTAACTGTGTGGTGTGCCGAAACAGCTAGCGAACCTGGTTCCAGAAACGCAGACCGACGAGGGTCCGCCCAGCGACGTTCTGACACGATCGACGAACGGAATAAGGAATGGGGCCCCAGTCCAAAACTTAGGACGACGTACACGACAGTTCCAGAAGTCCATGGCGAGTAGAACGACGACGATTACTGTCTGCGAACAAAGGCTGTCAAAGACGCGTAGGGCAGACGGGACGTGCTACTAGACGGACAGAGACGACATAGTTATCTGTGAAGAAACCGCAAAGGATGTATGTCGCGATGGCGGCTATACGAAGGAGGTAGAGGACCAAGAGCGCAACGGGATGTGCGGACTGTAGGCTGAGGGTGAGAAGACGACAGTTGTTGGGGCATCGGGAAGCTTCACCTGACGGAGGATACCAGTGAGGCCTTGAGTGGGATGACTGCCTGATTCCAGGTCTGCGCTCGAGGCGGAGACTGGACCTGAGGAACGTTCGCGGGTAGGTACGTCGGGTTCTATCGTGGTGCTCATCTTGGCAGTGCAGCCGTGCAAGGGGCCGAGTGATGGCTCAACCGACAGAGACAACGCCGCTCATCCTTGGTCAAACAGATAACTCAAGCCCTACACTGCCCCCTCTCGCCCCAGTCGTCAATCGCATCCGCCTTCATGGTCTCCAGCTACTGGATGAAGATCCCTCAATATTCCTTTCCCCCCCGCCAGCGTCCCAGCGCAAGTCTCATTCAAGTTGATCATCCTCTTGCAGCTGTATCTCCTGGCCAAGGTACCCCAACCCACTGTAGGCAGAGACATTTGGGAACAGTGGTCAAAGGAGCGCACGTCGTCTCTCGATTCAGGGGATTTAGAGCGTCGCTGTATAACCGTTTGGGAGGAGTTTCTCCGGGTCAGCAGGAGCACTCAAGAGATCGAGGACTGTCTCTGGTCGGCGTACCCTCTGGAAGAGGGCGGATCGCTTTCTGTTCGAGGTGTGTTTCTCAACGGACCCTGCTGTGGAGTAGCTCTGACTCTTTTCGTCATAGTTATTGATGTTTTGAAGGATCCGGATGCACCTTCAAGTCTGCTATCCCACAAACTTGTCATCCTGAGCCTGCTTCATACTTGGACCCACGGAAAGGCCTTCACCCCTGCTGGGTCTCTCTCTCGACGGGTCCTGCAACGCTTTACTTCCGTAGCTACCCCAAGGTGAGCATCAGCCTATCACATTCTAGCACTATATGTGACAGTGTGTCCAGGGTCGTGCATGCCGTAGATGTTCTCTTACAGCTGGTGTATTTGGCCCTCCTCTCGGACTATGTTCTCCTCCCTCCAGGACTAGCGGTAATCACCCAGAACTCGCCGACGGCAAAACAAGTATTCTTGATGATCTATTCCACCGCCTCGCTTCTCAGGCCACCCATGTTCCTAGTCGCCCCGTTTGTCCTCGTTGCAGGTGCCTTCTTTTTCAGTCTTCCTCACAACCCCCTCCCAGGAGACACCTCGTACAGTGTTTTGCTGTGCGCACTCTTCCTCCACGTTTTGTTGCTCCACCTCCCTCGGACCCCGAGTCCCAATTTCCTTGTCTCCCCCGAAGTCACGCTGCCATTGGCCACTCTCCTATGGCACGAATTCACCAGGACGCTTTACCCTGGTGTGCTTTTCTACCTCCCAGCGACGCTTCTCGCCTCTTTCTACCTGTCCGTCGCCTTGGAAGACTCAGTTCCTCACTTTCCGACGTTGTCGACCCTCGCGGGACTGGCACCCATGGAAGCCCGCGTGACTTTCACGCTTTTATGGGGCATGCTCGTGTCCTTCATGATCGTTTCCTCAGCGTTACTCGTGCTGTTCAGCGCATCTTTGCTCCCCATCACATTTCAACCGGTCTGCCCATGGGACAGGTATTCGGTCGTCGTCGGCCTCCGATCGCGTAGGATTTTTGCGACCGCCGTCGCTGCGTATTCAGTGCCCTATTATTTCCCGCCCCCGTTTAATCTACTTCATATTCTATTCGTACACGTTCCCCGGCGTCTATTGCAACCATTTGGCAGGAAGGAGAGTCCGATCGTTGAGCAGGTCGAAGGGATATTGTGGAATTTCACGACCGGATTACTTGCGTTTATTGTAGCTGGGTGCTGGCTTTGGACTGCGTCCTTGCCATTGACACCCTTTTTTGGCCAGTAGTAATTATTCTTTATTTCAAATACCCTCATGTCACGGTTCCGAGTCTAAATGTAACTAAACGCCCGCAAAGTCTGACTCTGACTCTTACATGTCTGACCGTGCGCGAGTCGCAAAACGGCGTCGTGTTGGTACTATTGGTGCACCATCAGAAGCAGATGAAGTCGTGACCCCAGTCAACTTACCCTCTGCTACTGCGTTTTCCACTCGAACTGTCAAGGATAATCATGTAGTGCCGTTGACCGTGCTATGTGCACGCGTGTTTGCCGCTTCCCTCCCTGGGCTGTCCAAGGACCCTCGCCAATGGGAACCAAGCAAAAAGTGGAGAGTGGTCGCCGCTGGGTTAAAGAAACTTCCGGACTCTATAGTCCAGACCCTGTTCACAATGCTCAGTTCGTCTTGTCCTCACCTACTCTCCCATGACTTGGTCAAAGAGGTACGCCTCGTTCTTCGGGAATCGTATGCTCGACTGCTAACATTACTACAAGTATTTCCTGCGCGGCCGCTCCATCTCTTTGACCAGTGGAGTGGGTGGCGAGCGTTCACCAATCAGTAAATATACTGTCGGCGTAGTCGCTTCCATGGGACCGGGTCTCGTTCGCCTGCACCTCATCGGATTCGACAAGATGACTGATCAGTCGTTCGCCGCCGTCATCTCGAAACACCCCTCTCTTGAGGATATTTCCCTATGGTACCGAATCTCACCGGAAATTTGTCCGGAATAGCTGATTTGACGTATACAGTGGTTGTACCCTTGTTGGTCCTAAGACTGTCAAAGCTGTGGCCGATGCGTGCCCGTCCCTAGTCTCTGTCAATTTCAATTATACCTCCGTGACGCCCCTCTCCCTAGTCCCACTCCTCCGCAAATGCAGAGAGAGACTGGAGGTTCTGAAAGTTGCAGGTATCAGTAGCTGGGTCTATTTTTTATCTCTCCTGTTCGCGCTGCGCGAGTTCTGACCTCCTCACAAGACCGACACCGCAGTGGCAAAGCTACACACCGAGCTACTGACCGATGGATCTTTCTCTCTTCCAGCTCTTCGGACGCTCAAACTACGCCAGACTTCTCTATCTGACACCTCTGTCAACGCCTTGGTTCTGCTGGTGCCAAACCTCCGACGCGTCGACATCTCATTCACGGACGTCCGTCGTCCACTCACCACGTCACATGACGGCTTCGCGAATCTAGAAAAGTTGACCATAACGTCGACCGATGTGTCGCCAGATGACCTGCTTCCCGTGCTTTCTGTCGCGTCGCGACTGCGTACTCTGAACGTCGGCGCCCTCGGAGGCAGCCACGGCAAAAGACACGCATTCGGAAACGTGTCGACGATGACCCTGAGAGACGAACACCTGCGCTCTCTGACTGCAATTTTGTCACAAAATACGGTCATAGAGAACGTCAGTCTCGTGGGGAACACGAAGCTAGCAAGAGACGGCGAGAGCATCGCAGAGTTTATCCACCTTGTGGGCAGAAGGTTGAAGGTTCGCCCATGAAAAGACTTGCGTCTGCTTGTAGCGCTCTCGCTCATACCAGTACGGCAGAAACTAAACTTGTCGGGGTTGTCTTTTCTCCGGTCTCAAGACCTTCTGCATCTCGCGCCAGGAGATCCAGAGGAAGGAGCCTGTTCACTGCAGGAGCTTTTGTTGAACAGCACCAGCATCGACGACGACGCGGCGACGTACATATCCTGTTGCCCGTCGCTCGAGACGCTGGGAGTTGCTGGAACCAAACTTTCCAGTAGGTTCTGCAATGCGAGGAACTGATCTGAGGTTCACGTTTCAACAGGCGAAGGACTGTTTTCCATCGTTGACGCATGTCCCAAACTTTCCACACTTGATCTCACGCGCTGCCGTGGTGTCTCAGTAGCGGACCGAAGACGTTTCTTCGAGGTAAGCCGCAAGTACAATCGCGCCAGGGATTCTCCTTGACGAGGCGTAGGCCTGGTTAGAACACACAGCGAAAAAGTAACAAAAAGCGTCGCGGCATTCCGACTGACGTGATCTCTCCATTGGAGGGATAATGACGATTGCTATCTAGGTAACTTGGGTTCAGTTCAATTATGCTTACAACTGGATTCTTGGCATTAGCTCTAATGAGGTGGAGCGACAAGTCGCTACGCATGCCGCCTTGGGATCCTAGCTGTGAGAGTATGTACATCGTTATGGGCACTCACCTTTCCACTTGATCGTAGCGCAGAATATCATATCGAATGTTTCATCTTTAGTATAACTTTGCTTTGCAGTGGTACCACCCCATGACCATTTCTTGGGATCCTAAATCCGGTCTCAAATCTCGTCTCTTCGTTTGTAAAATGCGAGGAAGTCGTTGGTTGTCAAGATAGTCCCGATACCTGATGGTCAACGCAACGACAACTCTAAATCCTACTGGTTATACACTGCCCCATACCTATCCCTCCAACAAGCTCGTGCTCCATCCGTGCTTCCCCCAAGTGGAGCAGCTCCCTGAGTAGGCTTCGACTCCACAAAATCAGAATCAGAACCCCCGGGGCGCAGGAGCCGGCGGATGTAAGGTGGATCTCTGGTGGCTAAAGTTGCCACGGGAGAGTAGTTTTGCCACTATTTCGACTCGTGACGGAAGAAATGCGCTGGGCAGATTGCGACTGTCGGTTGCGCCACTTTGTATGGCTAGTACTGCTGCGCGCGATATGGCTAATGGATCCAGCGATGCTATCACGGAAGGTGGCTGTGCGCTCACCAGGAGGTCACTGGGGCAGATAGCAGACTGATAGGTGGGTCCCATGTGATGCATCAACAATTTTACCATATCTACGGACGTATCTGCAGATCGACCGTATCGCCCAGAAAACAAAGATAGGAGAGACGCCGGTTGAGGTTGTAAAAGCGCACCGAACTGGTTCGGTTAGCCGTACTGATACAAGAGGCGGTCAGAATTAGCTCTCCTCGCACCTTATCGAAACGCCCATGTCGGCGAGATCGAGATGATAAGGGAATCGACACCGTCATAATCAAAAGATTTCGAGTATCATGTCAGAGAGAGAGATCATCGATACAAACTTGTGTTGACAACCAAAGGAGGCCAGAACGTCTTGAGGTCATCCTCTCTTGGCGGTGAGATGCCGCCGGTTCGGGACCGTCTTCCAAAACAGAACTTTGGGAGTTTGAAGACCCCACACCCCGTCCGAGACAGGATATATGGTTGACAGCCATAGCGCATATCATGGCTTGATTGCCAATGTATGGTGGTTCATTTGGCAACTGGGCTGTGTTCATACAAGTTTTTTGATTACGTACTTCTGGTCCCCGCCAAACCTTCAGCCAAAATGGCATCGGATAGCCTACAGTAGTATCGTCCACAAGGTGTCGGATGTATGTGTGCGTCTGTCTCGCCAAACCGGTGCTGGGTCGCGGTCACGGGTTTGACGGGCCACATAGAGCTGCTACCCGCATGCCTATGGGGGATATCTCGAGCGCCACACTGACGCCAAGCTAGGCCTTAATTATACCGCCAGAGCCGGTGCAGTCGAGCCCGAGAGCGCGGTTATCACGCACGACAACATAGCCGGGGGAAAAACTGCCGGAGGTGGAAGAAATCGTGCCTTGCAGGCTTTACCACTCGAGACGCTGAGTTGCCTGCTGACGCGCTGACTGAGACAGATGGATACGATGAGTCTGAAAGAATTATACTCTTCAGATCCGACGCTGCGACCCTGACAGCGCCCTGGCCCGGTAGACATGAGAGAAGCATTACGGCTGAAAATGACCCTTTGCATTAACGTGAGACAAGGAGGGCAAGCGACTCAAACGATTAGGCCGATTAGGGACCATGTCCGAACGGTTTCGAAAGAAAAATATAATATGAAATTTTGGAAGCTGCAACTCCTAGCAAAGGCTTCTAAACGGCCCTGGTGATTGAAGTGATGGCTAAACACCTCATAATCTTACGAATTCGGGTCTTTGGACGACAACGCCCCTAAGCCACCCTCATCACACTACAGTAAAGAACGCGACCTTCTGCTGTTCGCGTTGCCTTCTTTACGGTAAGAAGTTGATAAGGAGCCAAGTAAGAAGTTCGGACATTGTTGGTAATTCAGGCAAATGCGGGGGGACCGTGATGAAGTGGAAGTGGGCACGGTCAACAACACGGGCAACGGGTCATCCCAACCAACTCATTTTCGAGTTGGCATCCACGCATTTCGGCCCACTTCGTGAAAAAAAGGTCTGGTTTGGCCTGCAGCTGGCCACAGACAACGAGACAAGGCAACAACCTCGAAAACAAGAGCGCCATTCATCCCAACACGGCAGTCACGTGTGTCAGCGCTAAGACACTCATCGACCAGCTCGCACTAGCTTTGCAAGTCAAAAGCAGAATAAGAACACCATTATTCGTATTGAAATAGGTCGAGCATGGTATCAGATCATACCTCCTCGCACCCCTTCTACTATGAGCTTTGCAGAGACAGCGCTATCTGTTCTCGGCTCACCACCTATCGCCGGCCCTGGACGATTTCTGAGATCACTCCCCGACATCGTTCGACGCATTCTCCCGCATGCTCGGTACTCATCGTTTCTGGAGACAGTGGCTACCGGCTCGCGCGGCTGTGATATACCGGCCTGTAAAACGCCCTCTTCGCCCATTCAAGACAACACTCATTCAAAGAAGTCCGTTTCTCAGAGCGTCCAGCCCCGCCATACAGGCACTGGTGACTTGAGCTGGGAAACACCAACTCCACTACCGTATCCTGACGACTTGGTTTTCCGCATCCTATACAAGACACACGGAAAACATGCCTGGATGAACGGCCGAACAATTGAGAGTGTAAAAGTGTTGAAGTGGTTAGGAGGTGAGCACCTTTTCACAACGACATGCGCCGTGGTTTCTCAATGTGTATTTCAGAGGGCATTATGTCTTCTGCGCACATTAAATCAGGAAATATCAGAAAGCGATGTAGAGATGGATGGGAGTCCGTGACTTTCAATTACATTTGCAAGACGTAAGTTACGTGGCCCTTTGCAGTTGGTTCTGTCAGACAACATTCTTTTAGCTGGGACATGTCAAAAATGGGACAATGGGACGGCTTCTACTCCGAGGTCAGGACCCATCACATCACCTGGGATCACCGGGAACCTCAGGCTTACAGTAATTCTGTAGTTGGCGTTGTACAAGTCGTCGCGGTATCTTCTACCTCTGCAAGGAGATGTAGTTCCTCACGTCATGGGAGTATACACTGGTCCCGGGAAGATCGATATTGCCATGGACTTACCTCACCCTGTATTCTGGATGGAGGCTTCTGCCTCTATGCCCGTGGTTTTGAAGGACCGCGTTGTTGAAGCTTTTCAAAAGTTGCACGAACGAGGGATAGTTCACGGAGACGTTGCTCTCAGACACATCCTCATCGGCGCGGACGCACGAGTCACACTTATTGACTTTCAAGCGAGCCGAGCGGACGACCCAAACGAGGACTTGGGTCTCGCAGCGACATACCCTGGTGAAAAGGAGCTGGAGATGCGCCGAGTCAAATTTCTGCTCAATATGGACAATGCTCGGCAAAAAGAATTTCGGAAGAGCAAGGCAGCGCACAAACGTACAGCCCGAAACAGCGCTCGGGCGCAGCGGCGCTGGGAACTGCTACGGCACGGGATCACCATGGGCCTGCCCGTGGACGAACCAGCGCCTCTGGCTGATACACACGAGCCACCAGTCCCCCTGGACGAGCTGGAGAGGTACTGGATGGAAGACGCAAACGACGATCCTCGACGGTTCATAGTCCCTGGTTCTAGCGAGTCAGAAGTTGCCAGAGCTATTTCTTCATTCCTGCAACAGATACGAGATATGGAAGAATCGGATGGCGATTGGAGTGTGGCCGGCAACAGTCCCTCTTCCCCTCGGTCGGCTCTTGCCTCGCCCTCCTGTCGGCTTGAGGACAGTGTTCCAGAGTTGCCACCATCTATCAAGGTTCGCGACTTCGCGTACGAATCCACATACAGGCATCCTATTTGTGGCCCGCAGGCTGTACACGTGAGTCCTGGGGATCCTTCCTGTTTCCTGGGCTCAGCAGAAGCTGGTGGTCCTGGAAACAAGGGCACCAGTTCGACCCCTACTTCCAGCTGTATGAAGAGACGTCGGGAGAGTGACGAGGAGGAGCGAACCACTTTCGTGGAGAGATTGCCCACTGGAAAACGGACTAGATTGTCCTCGGAGGAGAGTAGCACCGGGGTCGCTTAGAAAGGGACGAGAGGTACTGATTGTAACTAAGTATAGTATGACATCGGCGGCTTTACTGTATTTGTGTTCACACTAGACCCCTCTGTCGTAAGTTATGACTGACTGACAGGCCGATCCGCGCGCTTCGGGCGTTCTTCGACTAGTCTCAGGCCTCAGACAAGGACCTCGGTCATACGGGACCATCGTTTGCGATTGCGCTGCAGAACTGTAGTGTCGTAGTGCCCCTGCCTCATACAGTATCACGGACAATGTGTGGGCCCACGATCGGAGGGCGATAATCTCGGCTAGGGTTGTAACCGAGAGTTTGGAGGGACACCAACTAAGCGCCTCAGTCTTGTGAGAATCGCACCCAACGGCGGTTCGGTTTCACGCTTGGATCGTATATAAATCTTTCGACATGCCTCGCTTCTCACTCCCCCGCCTTCTCCGTTCTCTTGTTCAGAATGGCGTCAAAGGATCCCGTCTATGATGAAAAAACTGGCGCTCCAAAGTTGGTCGCCGAGTCAGACTCTTCTAATGTCGAGACCGGGGGCGGTACCCCAGAGAGGACTCTCCATCGTCAACTGAAGAACAGACATATTGCCATGATCAGGTGCAGCTCCTTCGACCAGTCGTTTTTCCTTTTCTCGCTCATATGTTATATTTTCCTGAAGTATTGGCGGTGTCATCGGAACGGGTCTGTTCTTGGGCACAGCAAACTCTCTTGTGGCTGGTGGACCTGTTGGTCTTTTGCTTGGTTACCTCACCGTCGGTTCTATATGCTATTCTGTCATGGTATGTATCGTTGTGTTAGTCTCGCGACAATACTTCAGGCTAAGTACGATCCCAGATATCCCTCGGAGAAATGATTGCGTACCTCCCCATACCCGGTGGCCACATCAAGCTGGCCGAGCGTTTCGTCGATGGAGCCTTCTCTTTCACCATGGGTTGGAACTACTGGTATAATTGGACTATCATTCTTCCTGCAGAATTGAGCGCCGCGTCTGTGCTGGTCGACTTCTGGGACAAGAACACGGATCTCAATTCACTGTGGATTTCGATTTGCATAATCGTCGTTGTTTGCATCAACTTTTTGGGAGCAGGTGGGGCAACTCGCACTTTCTCTCACAGTTCCACGTGACAGCTTCTGGCCTACAGGCGCATACGGAGAAGCTGAATTCATCTTTGCTTCCATCAAGGTCATCACTATCGTTGGTTGGTTACACGCTCGTGTCGCCGACGTTACTTGTTCCTCACGGTGTTTCAGGCCTCATCATTCTCGGCATTATTCTCGACCTCGGAGGTGGGCCTGACCACGACCGTCTTGGTTTCCGCTTCTGGAAAGACCCTGGTCCTTTCGTTCAATACCATAAAATTGCCGGAGCTAAGGGCCGCTTCTTGGGTTGGTGGGCTGTGATGACCCAGGCTGCCTTTTCTTTCATTGGAACCGAAATCGTTGCCGTACGTGCTTCTCCGCGTCACCCATAACGTCGTTTGCCCAGTCTGCATGCACAGATCGCCGCTGGAGAGGCGAAGAACCCAAGGCGCAATCTTCCCAAGGCAATTCGTCGCGTGTACATCCGTATCTTGCTTTTCTACATTGGCGGTGTTACTGTCATCGGTCTCCTCGTTCCTTCCAATGACCCGAATTTGGGACTCAATAAAGGGACTGCTGCTGCGTCTCCCTTCGTCATTGCAATCAAGCGTTCGGGCATCAAAGCTCTTCCTCATGTATGCCATCGCCGCTACTTGGTTTCTTTCGCCTGACACTCGACCTTATTAGATCATAAACGCCTGTCTACTAACTTCGGCTTGGTCAGCCGCCTCCAGCGACATGTACACCAGTTCGCGCGCCCTCTGTTCGTATAATTTTCTCTTCCTGGGACATGTTTCCTAACGACGTTCCATAGATGGTCTGGCAGTTGCGCATAATGCGCCTGCCATTTTCAAGCGCACCACTCGTAATGGCTTGCCTTGGGTTGCACTATTAACCTCGACCGCCTTTTCATTCCTTGCATTCATGGGAGTCAGCTCTGGTTCGGGCAAGGTGTTCAACTGGTTCGCCAACATGACTGCTGTTGCTGGTCTGATGACCTGGTTCGGCATTGCGGTGACGTACATCCGTTTCTATGCCGGTACCAAAGCGCAAGGTCTGGATCGCAGCAAGCTCCCATACTCTTCCGTATTGCAGCCGTACGCTGCCTGGTACGCTGCGATTTTTTGCCTCCTCATTTCCATCGTACGTTCTCTTGCTGTCTATCATATTGTATGTGAGATCTGACGATGCTATTCGTTACAGTTCAGCGGCTGGGCTGTATTCCTGAAGGACAACTGGGACACAGCAACTTTTGTAACTAACTACCTTCCTCTTATCCTGTTCCCGATCCTCTACATCGGAGCGAAGTTGTGGAAACGTTCGCCGATAATTCCCGCTTCGGAAATGGATTTCTACAGTGGTCTTGCCGAGATTGAGGCCGAGACATATGATGAACCTCCTCCTCGGAATAGGTGGGAAGCATTCTGGCAGTGGCTGGTATGTGTTTTGGTTTTGATTTTTGGACCGACTTCTGAATGCGCCGGATTAGATGTGATCATGGCAGTGTTGTGCGACACAGCCTTCGCCTACTCGATGTATACTTTTCTAATTGTAAAATATAAAATTAATTGCTGCATCAGTGGCGTGCCTGGTCGCGTGCTCCATTCTTCGACCAGCGCTGTATGTCGATGGGCATTAGGAATCCTGCTTCAGCTCTGGCTGTATGACATCTCGGACACTGCTCCGGCTTCTCTCAGGGCATTCACATTGTCTGTAGGCTATTTGCGGAGTCCAAATGGCCATTGGTTTCTATTCTTGCGAAGAATCACCCAAGGAACTAGTAAGCTGCCTCACGCCTCACGTAAATGGTCGGCCCATCCGTGCATCAGCCGCAGCTGGCAGTTTGCTAGTGTTCTAAACTAACACATAAAGCTGTCTGGGTACTTCAGTCCCAATGAGCACCGGTTCACTCCCACACATCTGTTCGCCATGTCTGCCAGGGACCACGACCTGTCAAACAAAGGTACTCCTGGGTCTGATATCTACACCGAAAAGGTCGACTATGTCGAGTCGAACGCCGTGCCTCTCCACCATGCTCTTCAGCGCCAGCTGAAGAACAGACATATCGCGATGATAAGGTACTTGCGACTTTTCTCGGCTGGATTCCTACTCTCTTAAAGGCTTATCTCTTCCCACTTAGTATTGGAGGTACGCGATCGTGAGACCATGTGCTCATAGCCCTCTGATCACGCTGTCGGCAACTCAGGCGTCATCGGGACTGGCCTGTTCCTGAGCTCTGCCAATGCTTTGAGACACGGAGGACCTGTCGGCCTCCTCCTGGGGTATATAGCTGTTGGGTCGATATGCTACAGCACCATGGTTAGTCGCGAAGCATCTCGTTTACTTTCCTTCCGCAGTCGTCTCGAGTTTGTTTTTTTTTACAAATTTTTTTATCATGATGTCCAGATCTCCCTTGGGGAAATGATTTCTTATCTTCCTATCCCCGGCGGCCATATCAAGCTGGCAGAGCGCTTCGTCGACCCGGCGCTCTCCTTCGTATGTGGATTCACGATATAATCGTGTGACCAGCCTCGCTGATAGCCGCACTGTTGAGACAATGGGCTGGAATTATTGGTATAACTGGACAATCGTTCTTCCTGCGGAACTGAGCGCTGCTGCTATTTTGGTCGACTTTTGGGATAAAGATACGAATCTTAACTCTGTTTGGATCACCATTTGCTTGGTAGTCGTGGTCGCGATAAACTTCATGGGAGCAGGCGTGTCGCGTTGATTTCCTGTGCGTGCGCTGGAGCTGATGGGCACATATCAAATCTGGATCGCAACAGGTACATATGGCGAAGCCGAATTCATATTTGCTTCAATCAAGGTTCTCACTATCACGGGTAAGATATGAGCAATTTTGCGTCGCTTCTCCCACGGTACTCACATGCTTGTGGACACGGTCACATTCCAGGTCTGATCATTTTGGGCATAGTCCTTGACCTCGGCGGTGGTCCCGACCACGACCGTCTTGGTTTCCGCTATTGGAAACATCCTGGCCCTTTCGTCCAGTTCGACGGTATCCCCGGCGCAAAAGGTCGCTTCCTTGGCTGGTGGGCCGTCCTGACTCAGGCAGCCTTCTCTTTCATTGGCACTGAAATCGTCGCCGTGAGTTCTGCCGGCGTGCGTGGCCATTCAGCGAGGGTGTTGAAAGTTTTATTGTCTTCTAGATCGCGGCTGGCGAGGCGAAGAACCCGAGACGCAACATCCCGAAGGCAATTCGCCGTGTGTACATCCGTATTTTGTTGTTCTATATCGGCGGCGTTACCGTCATCGGCCTGCTTGTACCGTCAAACGACCCGGGCCTCGCTTTGGGAACCGGTACCGCGGCCGCCTCGCCTTTCGTCATCGCTATCAAGCGTTCTGGTATCAAGGCCCTCCCACAGGTACGCGGTCCCGGATGCCCTACCGAACCTGAGTTGAACGGATTCGTTGTCCTAGATTATCAACGCATGTCTCCTGACCTCTGCTTGGTCTGCGGCCTCGAGTGATCTGTACACAAGTTCGCGCGCGTTGTGTGAGTGTTATATTTCGAGGCATAGCCATCCCGCTGAGCCATTGCCCCCACACAGATGGTCTCGCTCTTGCTGGAAATGCTCCCGCGATATTTAAAAAGACTCTTCGGAACGGATTGCCGGTTACTGCACTCATCATCTCCTCTTCGTTTGCTCTCTTGGCATACATGGGTGTCCACTCGGGCTCAGGCAAGGTGTTCACCTGGTTCTCTAATATGACGTCCGTCGCGGGTCTCTTGACCTGGTTCGGCATCTCTTACACGTATACTCGGTTCTACGCTGGCTTGAAGGCCCAAGGAATCGACCGCAAGGGCTTACCGTTCTCTTCTCGTCTGCAGCCTTTCGCGGCGTGGTATTCCACCGTCAGTTGCCTCGTCATTTGTCTGGTGCGTGCCCCGTCGCCCAGTATATCGTATATCTCTTCGTTCTCGACTTGACATTTTTGTCCAACCGCAGTTTAGTGGCTGGTCGGTGTTTCTCCGGGGTGAATGGAACACTGCCACATTTGTCACGAGTTATCTCCCTCTCATATTATTCCCGATACTGTATGTCTCCGCGAAGCTTTGGACGCGAGTCCCCGTCGTCAAAGCTTCGGAGATGGACTTTTATACGGGACTGGTGGAGATCGAGGCAAGTACTTATGATGAACCTCCTCCAAAAAATAAGCTGGAAGCCTTCTGGCGGTGGCTGGTGAGCGGTGATTCAGTGCTCTTCATTTTCTTGTCCGCTCATCGTCCTCTGAACAGATGTGATCGGTGTTGTCCAAATCGAGCAAACTCACGTCACATGTTCAACCATTTTGTCGTACTGCTCGGTCTTTGCGTCGTTGCGGTCGCAATTCTTTTGTACATACGGGTATAACAATGTCCTCTTCGTCCTGAATAAGGAGCGCCGAGAGAAGGATATCTTGAGAGTATGAGGCAGTCATAAGATCGATCTCATCACCAGTGCAATCTCTCAGAAAAGCCAGTCGACGGAAACTACTATGCGAGCGCAATATGCATGTCGTATAATGATAGAACGTACCAAGATGAAAGAGCGAATATGACAATGGATGAGTGACTATGAATATTTTTTCCCTGGGAACATCATGCACAAGCGAATGGAAAAGAAAAGTAGGTGCAGCCATGATGTTCATGCCTTCGAGGTTGGGATGTGAAGATTGATTGCTGTAGCGAAGATAAGTAATCAATTAGCTGAAATCAGACGTATGACCACGAACCCCGGAACCAATTCAACGCGACAGATGTCGAGGAAGCTTCGAAATAAAGGATGGCCTTGTTGTCAACGATTCGGAGAACTAGTGACGAACGGGCGGTTGAGGAACAGGAAGAGTACGAATGGGGTAATAAACTACCGTTGCCATGCACGATGCTCGCTGGTTGCGGGAGAGTTTGCATCCGAAGGACGGCCCAAAGATCGACAGGCGAAAGTGGGTCTTTCCCGTCAGATGGGTCTCGACACAACACCAACAGGTCGTTGCAGAGTATCCCAAGGAGGGAACGCGGGGTTTGTTCCGGAGAGAGACATTCAACTTGAATCGGGGAAGTATCGCCTTGGCTATCGATTACCTCGAAAGCAATTGTAGCCTTGCGCACGACTCTTGTCAACAGGAGAGGACCATCCATGATGAGGCGCCTGAACGTAAAAATAAATGACTTTGTGGTGGTGCTGGTAAGGCTGTGAACTTACCTATGGGGCTGCACCAGGGGACTCGGGAATTTCCCTCTAATTCTCGACTGCCATTGAACAAGTTTTGATCGCGATTCGGATTCGCGCTTCCCTTCATTCATGTTTGTCGCTAATGATGAGATCTCATCCAAGGCCTGGTCAAGGGGGTCTAAATAGCCTTCCGCTGGTGGTGTGCTTCTCGCCAGCTCTTCCAACTGCGTGAAAATGATGAAGCACATTCATAGAAAGAGAGTGAATGGTGCGTACGAGAAGGCGGTACCGTGGAATCCTTTGTACTGGCAATAACAGATAGCCTTCCAAGTTCAGCTGTGAGTGGCGGGGATGTAGCCGGCAACGCTTTAGGTAGCTCTTGATACGTCTTCTTTGGCTCGATGTAAGTTGCGGCCCACCGGAAGAATCCGATGTAGTGTTGGCAGCACCGGCACCAGTTGCTTGGGCCGCGAGAGAAGGTGATTGGGGCGATGGACCAGTTGCAGTCCCAGGTCGGTCGGATACCCATTGTTTGATGCGCTGTACAGAATGGTCAAAATTGCTGGAGGCATTGATAAGTGATAGTCATCCAGATAGAAAGTCGACTGTAACCCACTTGATGTAGGTTGAGTACATGCGCATGAACGCAGCATGCGACACGAATGTCCTGGCAATGCCTCTAGCAGCATTAGCTGACAGCGTTCCCTCCGCTTCTTCTTCGGAACGTTGCGGAAGCGACCGCAGTGCAGAATCTGCGGCGAGTTCGAGAGCAGGAAGGAATATATCCTTATGAAACGAAAAAAGAGAATCGAGACCGCTGAACACAATCCTCCTCTCCGCAGCAGGAATGACGGTTTCCTTGGTCGAGCTCACACCACCGAGCAGATTCACCGGGGCCGCTGCTGGCTTGATGTATATGTCGATGAGTTCTTGCAACCCTCTAACATACGTACGTTCGGTTCTGCAGAGAGCGTGATTAAGACACCTCGTATGGGGCAATGATTGATTTCACGTACTCGACAATCTCCTTGACGATCTTCATCCGCCTGCCGCCGTCGTCCTTGAATTTACGCTCTTCGCCGTTAATCGACCCTCCACTGTCTATAGTCACGATGCTACTCGTCTGAGACGAATTCAGGCTGCGCAAGTGTGCGATAGACTCTGGAGACCGTAATTGGTCCGAACTGCCACTGCGAGAAGCGGCAAGGGAACTAAGAGTACCGTCCGACGTCACACGTCCGCTGTCGGTAGTGGTAGGCCGCCGAGGACGAGGCCCACTACCTGCTATATCAGGAGACGACTGCGAGTACATACTCATGAGTGTGAGTTGCGTCACCGACAAGTCGTTCATATCCCTCAAGTAAGCCATGACTGATCGAAGCGCGCGGGTATAAGCCTCGCGTGCCCTTTCCTCTTCTCGACGCTGTACTTGCTCAACCGTCTCGGAAGATATAGGACTGGGGGTCAACAACTGCTGTTCGTCATCTTCGGTACTAGCCAGGCTAATACCTGAGGAAAACGGTCCTGGCGAGGGCAAAGGGGAAGACAGCGTGGGTGGTCCTCCGATAGGTAGGAAACTGCGTCGTTTCGCGACACGACTCGTGAGCGAAAGTGGAGAAAGGCTGGGAGACGAAGGAGCGACGGAAAGTAAACCCGGTGATGGTGCGAGAAAAAGGCTTGGTGAAGAAGGTATCTCCTTCGTATCCACTTCTTTAGGCCCAATTATGGACGGAGAAACTGATATTTCTGGAGCCGTACCGGGGATATCCATGCCAAGGGAACCTGTAGATGAGAGCCGCACGTCCATCAGAGATATAGGATTCGGACGCGATGCTTCGGAAGGTGTCGACCTCGAGGTTATTGACTCGGCGACAGTGGCCATGCCTGGCTTCACATGGACAGTCGATGGCTTATGTGTTGGGGTATCTGGTCTTAGCTTGCCCATAGACATCTTCTTTAAAAAGCCCCACTTTCCCGGCTGTTGATCCTTGGATCTATCATCTTTCTTGCGCGAACCGCTGCGCTGGCGCGTAGCCGATTTCTCTGCGTCGTACGTAGGGACACTCGGAGGAAGGGGAGAAGTAACTCGGGAGGACCCAAGGATACCTTGAGGCGGGGCTGGTGATGTCGAAGGGCCAGACCCTAGTTCTGAATGCTTCTCCCAAAGGCTGTGATCAAGCGGGATCCGGCCACCTTGCTCACGAGACGGAGACCGAGGACCAATAGTGGCAAACCTTTCAGGAAAAGGTTCTGCATCTGCCAGTAGATTAGATGCAGACGCAGAGGCCACGTATTGAGAGCGGGTTAGGCGACCCAGAGACACGGGAGGGACGGGGGAAGCAAGGGTCGACGGAGGTACTTGGCGAAGCTCACCAGCACTCTTCATGCGACGAAGCTCCCTCTCATTGAGGTAGACGGAATCGGGTGCTTTCCGAAGTCCACTACTATGCTCTGAGACGGCACGAGAAGAGCCTGCAGGAGCATTTAAACCTCCTCTGTTTTTCTCATAGTATGCACGGTTAGGAGTTGTCCGGGTCCGTGTCACACTGTGATTGGGCGGGATGGACGTTGCGGCTATCGGATCAGGTGAAGTTGCAGCACGTCCCAATACTGGCGCACGGATGGGAGTGATAGTGTCTTCATCCTCTTGAGCTCGACCGTCTGATTGACTAAGTTGACTGTCATCTGCATCGGTGTCGGTGTTTGAGTCGGTATCTCGGCCAGTAGGGTGAAGAGGAGGCAAGATGGGTGTGGAAGGGGAATATGGCGGACCGGAGAAACCTTTGGCGAGCAGGGGCTCCATCAAAGCTTTCCACGGACCCTGAAAAGGATTCCCATCTACAAGGAGAGTTTGGAGAGATACCAAAAGACAGAGCCAGCTTGGTAGGGAATACATCTTGTTTCTTCGTATGCTCAGGGTATGCAACTTGTCCAGAGCATTGAAAGGCGCAGGGAGGGTGGTAATACCAGTCGAATCCGCTATGAGAACACGAAGGGATGTTAATTGAGCTACGAAAAGAGGAAGGGCACGAAGGGGGTTGAAGGAAACATTTAGTTCTTCCAAGCAGACGCAGGATTCCAAAGCCGGAGGAAGAGCGACAAGGAAATTGGCGGAAATGTCCAGAGCCAATAACGTGGTGCCGATGGTAGGGAGGACGGTGGTCAAAAATGCTGGCAAAGCGCTCGCGGTACGCGAGGACCCAATGAGTAAATGTGTCGTGCCTGTGCTCGCAGATGTATTAATACAAGGAGAGAAAGAGAGAAAGAAAAAAGGGGAGAAGGAGAGGGGGCACGCGACCGCACCTGGCTGGACGACGAGGTCTGCGACGGGCACGCCATCGCCACGGACAATGAGGCCGCGACCTTCCTCGGCGATGACAATGGCAGAAGTCCTCTCTTCTTCACGTTCTACCTCTGGCAAATCATCCACTTCCAAATCGGTATCCTCGGTATCAACATCGCTGATGAGTTCGACCTCGTCACGCTCATCAACCGGTTGCCAACTCAAGTCACATTGCTTCTGCTGGAGACCAGAGGCGTTTTCGTGACCGCTACTGCTGTTGCTGCGCACGAGAGAGGACCGTGAACGTATACTACCCGAGTAGGATTGAGACCATCGAGTCTGGTCTATGGGAGCTCTGGACTGAGATACAGAAGTGGAGGTGGACATTGACGAGTCTTGGTTCGTGAGATGCACGACGTCATCCGAGGTGATGCCAACACCGATCGCCTGGTCGTCATCATTGGAAGCGATATGCACATGATTCCCAAAGTCACCGGAAGCGAGGGCGCTCCCGGAGCTAGTATAGGCAGCAGAAGAACGAGTTGAAGCGATAGAAGAACCACCGGAGGAAAGGGTAGGGGGACCCGAACTCAGGTATTGAGGTGTGCGGAAAGGGTAGGGATCTGGGAACTGGGAAGGGTCGGGAAGAGGAGAAGACTTGGGAAGTTGAAAGAAGGGACGGGGAGGACTTGACTCGGAATAAAGAATATCATCAGAGTCGGAGGAAGAAGAGCGGGTCAAGTAAGAAGGAAGAGGAGGAAGAGGGTCTTGAGGTATTGCGGCTGGTGAGTCGATGGATTGAGATGCGGATTGGGGACGAGAGAGCGATGTGTAAGGAAGGGACCAGTCTGACGCGTCTTCCGAGTTGTTGTATGCCGAAAGATGATTACTTGGGGTTTGAGGTTGAGAATGAAGACGAAAGGGGGTGTGCATGTCGAGATTGAAGAGAGGAAAGCCCGAGGGTCATAAGCGAAAGCGAAAACAGTCTCGAAACCGAGTGGCGTGGCGTGGCCGTACTAGCCGTGCAGCAGCCGTGACAAGTCAAGGCGCATATATTCAGGTTCACCACCCTAACTCTCGCCCTGCTCGCTCTCCCCAAAACGTAACTTTCTTCCCTCTTCCCCGTCTCCTCTCGGGCACGCCCGCCGCCGCGGCTTCCATGTCTCTTCTTCCTTCCTCTTCTAACTCCACTTTCATCGCAGCTCTCCCTGCCGTTCCCACTCCTACTGACAACTCGTTTCTTTCCGACTTTTTCTCTCGGCGTATCCCCTCAGCGTCCCCTCCTACAATCCCCGCGGGTGTTGTCCTCCGCTCTCCTACTCCGCCCTCGACATCCAGATGATGCGTTTCGATCACAAACCGTTTCCTTGTGCACTTGAATGCTAGGTTGTTTTCGCCTCCACCTGTCCAACCAGACACGAACGAGATCCCCCGTAAGGTGGACGACCGGTCACTGGCCGGTATTAGGCTGTGCGGTGTGGGTAACCCATGCACACGGACTGATCCGTGATGAGAAGGGAATGTAAGCGAGAGAGATGGATCTGCTCGTGACGTCGAAAATTATTAGCCAGTCTAAGTATGTAGACGGATTCCGCTCTCTCACCGCTGAATCCGGCAAGCGTTACAGAAGCATCAAAAAGCCAGCTGAGTTTGTTCAGCCAGCCACGACCGCCCCAATTATCACCCGACATATTGGGCGGGAGGCTTACCGAAGCGCACGCATGAGGGTATCGCCGCAGTAGCGTGCGTAGAGAGTACGCAAAATACAAGACATCCTTTGTATGGCTGTGACATTGCAATAAAGGCGAGCGCCGCTAAACGTCATCCATACCTTGGGTTGTAGATCTCCCCAACCTGGGGATCCAAGCAACGGAATACATATTCGAATCGGTACCACATCTTGAGAAGACGCGCCAAGGCTCTCCGCGATAACATCGATGAGTCCCTTCGAGTCGCGTGAAGCATTCAAGAGCACAAGTTGTGACGATTTCGTTGCCTGATCGAGAAATGGCCCAGGAATTCTCTGCGTCAGGTCAAACGCCTGGCAAAAGTCGTCTGCGGAGCTATACTGGGTGTGAAAATTTCCTGTGGTCGTCATGATCGAGTCACTGTGAAGCCACATACGATTGTGATGTAGACACCGTAGTTTGAAATCGCTTCAGGTGTTCATATCGCCAAGCGATTGTAACTTTTGGTTCATGATCGGTTTCATCATTATCATCATTATCCTCGACAGTTCTGACAGCGGTCGACGGTGCCCCATTCGAAGGCCACATGCATTTAGAAACAAATTGCTCTGGTTCTTCGTCGACGACATAAACTTTCTGCCCCGAAACGAGTCCTTGAGAGATAAAATATTTTTGGACAAGCTCCCCGTAAGATGAGTGGGTGTCAGGTGCAATCACGAGCAATGAGCATGATAACGGCAAGCCACCCCCGAGGATGTCATCCAAGGAGGCTATGCCAGACGACGTGAAAACCGTGTACGATGAAAACGACGAAGCGCGAGTTCCAGCAAGGAGATCGACAGGTTTGGAACTCGTTTTCCTTCTGAATGTCGACATATTAGCCCGGTACCACCGATTTAAATGTGGGTGGGCGTCAACGCAGAGGCGAAAGACAAGTCGTGCTGGCCCGTGCGGCCCGGCCTGCCCCAGGCTGGAAATCCAGAAAAAAATCGCCTCGGACTTTCTATCCATGGCGTCGAATGTCTTTCGGCGCCTCAGACCACCAGCCATTGGAGCACTCCATGTTCGTTTGTTATCGTGCTGAGTGGTTCGCGGCCTAGCTAATCATGTCATCCCTTCCTTCAGGCTGTGAACGCATTCTGCGCCTTTCACCTCTTTCTCAATTACGTGGGGTCAATCCAGCTAGTGCGTTCCTTTCTTCCTTATTGTCAGACCCCCACAGTCTGACGAATCCGACAGGTGAATGGTCCTTCTATGCTTCCCACCATGGCAGTAGACGGCGAGGCCGTTATCGAGAACAGACTCTCCTTTTGGCTCAACCCAGGTTGCCTCGAACGTGGCGACCTCGTCACATTCGAGTCTCCCCTGACACCTGGCTACTTGGTATGCAAGCGACTATTGGGTTTGCCCGGAGACATTATATGTGTTGATCCCACCGGCTTGAAAGTTCCGTCCTCGGAGCACGTAGTCGTCCCAAAGGGTCACCTATGGCTCATGGGCGACAATGCAGACTTCTCAAGGGACTCGCGAGATTACGGACCGGTACCGTTGTCTTTGGTCCGTGGCACACTCTGGGCGAGGGTAAGATTGGTGTGTTCGCTATATACCACTACTCACATCCGAGTAGGTATATCCTTTCAGACATATGACCATCTTCCGCAACCCCACATCCTTCCTCGTCTAGCCCACTACCGCGTAAAATTTAACGAATAACCACCCTGACCATTTGGCTCAAACTTGAAGTTGTCTGTCGACAAGCCGAACCGTCCTGGAGTAGCTAGCTCAGCGTCATTAGATGCGTGTTCTCTGTCACTCACCAAGGACGCTATTACCAAGGCCTTTGAGCTTGTCCACCACCTCACCTACTTCCCGCTTCTGTGCCTCCTCTATACGAGGTTCGAGTTGACGTAATGATCGGTTTACCTCGGCAACTTGATTCGACGATGAGGGTAGTTGTGTGAGGAGTGCAGTGTAGTCTATGGTTATTTAATCAGCACGAGATCTCGAGAGTGAGCGGCCCGTCTACCTTCTTTTGCGCTAGAAAGTGCAGACCACGAGCCGATTTTCTCGTTGCATTGTGCCCGTCGTAACAACACCCTGATATAACTAGGGTCATCCTGCAAAGCTGAGCGTGCGCTTGGCTGGTGCACTCATGTCACAATGCCCATAGCGAACCTTCCGTGCACGCCTTAACAGCATTCTCGTTTTCGCCCTATATCGAGGCGTCAACCGCGCTCTCTTAAGCTGTCGCGTGGATTCTCACCAGCTTGACGTAACATGCCGCAATATTCGCGTTAAAGACACTCCGCGCTTTCGCACACTCACGTTCTAGTGGTGAGGAAGAATCGAAATCGAGAGAAGAGCCCGATGCGAGAGACTCTTCGGCATCTGTAGAAGGAGTATCCTCGCCCTCAGCTGGAGGTGAATGGCTCTTCTCGTCGGTGGCAGGCGGCACAGACGGCTTCCTTCTCTCCGGGAGTTGAGCCAAGCCATTTCGATAGCTTTGCAATGCGTCGTCCCACTTATTAAGACGAAATAAATTGTTCCCTTCTTGCTTAATCTCGTCGGCCTCCGCGAGTCTTGCCTATGTCAATCAGTAAAGAGTCAGTTATGATGCCAAAAGGTTGTCACAATGTACCTGCACTTCTTCAAGGGATCTGGAGACTATTTCCTCCACTGGCGTTCCTTTACCTGGTGTAAGATCTGCTTCTACGCTCTCTGCACCCTCTGATGTTGTTTGAGAGTTTTGGGATAACTGAGACATGACCGGATGACCGTACACTCCCACCAGTCTTCACTTGCGCGGTGGCGCGTCGCGCGTTCACCTACGGGTGTGTCGGGCCGCTCGACTACGCCCGCGATCATGCCCACACGAAGAGAAACTGTCCATACTAAGCGTACATATTTATCCAGGCGGAAGCAGACGTCATAGAGACGTCATAAGGATATATATAAACTACAGGTGGTCCGGTCTAACTAACCTGACCCCCTTGGAACACATCTGCGTTCTTACGCCACGATGGCCAATTAAGATGATCTATGGTTTTTCGTCGAAAGAGTAAATCATTGTCATGATGTTATTGTTCCTAAAAATACGAAAGTTGGTCAATTGAAAGAGGCGATTCATCAGCAGTCCCGCAACCTTTGTAACAATGTCGACGCCATGTCACTAGAACTGCTGAAGGTAATACCAGAATTTTTCCAACCGACACTCGGACTGACCCTTCTGATGTTCCCTAGGTCAACATACCCCATTCATCCGACGAGGTTCCTAAAATGTTGGTGCCAGATGACGCCGAAAGGATGTGTTCGGGGCAATCGATAGAATAACTGTGGCCGAATCCACCAGCTAAGAATTACCTCCATGTATGTGCGAGGATGCCTAGGAGTGAGTGTGAGTTGCTAACACCGATGCAAGTATCTGACAATGTATCTGACACCTTCACACAGAGGCCTTGTCGGCTGCAGCAAGACTGGAGTCCTATCAGTACATGCATGATCTCTTGTGGGGCAAAGAATTCCTTGTACTGAAGTCTGTGCCTTTTGGTGATGAAGGCGAGCTGGAATATCTGGGCGTGGAGGAAGTCAACCTGTCTGAAATTATCAGACCTTGAATTTGACGACGATGTTCTTCTATTCCGTCGAGAATACATCACAGGCCTACCAGTCACTGGATTTGGGGTCCCCAACAAACGAAAGACCTAGTGCGGCTATAATTGGCCAGCCAGGAATCGGTGCGTGTTTTCCGCTGATTATGGCCATGCCACTAATTGTCTCTTGAATGCCGAATTTACTAGGGAAACCCGTCTTTTTGTTCTATGTCCTGCTTCACTGGTTGAGAAAGAGGCTTCCCACTGCGTTGCAACTAGACAACACTTTTGTGCTCTTCCTACCCGATGGTGCTGACCTATACCCTGGTGATAATCAGTCGTTTGGACATCCCTAAAGGAACTGTGCTGCTCACCAATGCCGGTGCAGGGGCCAGAACACCGTGTGGTGCCTTTATGGCCGCAGCGAAAAAAGGCAACGCTCGGATCATTCAGGCGACCTCCCCGTATCAGGGTAGCTGGAGAGACTGGCAGGCGCAATGCCAAGTAAGTCTGTACGTGCTTTAACTACTCTCAGGTAGTGACTAGCTGGACAGCCCGAAGTCAGTCAGCTTGTTACTGTATCAGAACGTTCATCGTTCAGTGGGAATATGATCATTTGCTAAGTACACGTTACACGGTTATCAAAGGTTAATTGTTCACTCCATCATCATGTGTTTTCCCTTTTGTTTCTTTGAGAGTGCCCCCAAGGGAGAGGTCGGTTGCTTGTTGTTTCCGCACACCGACGCCACTAAAAACCTGAAGTCACTTGCAGAACTGCTGGCTTTCCGAACACCCGTATGAGCTGGTCAATCAGTTCGCATCTGAACCCTGTGAGAAACAATGCTCAAGGAAAGCCGTCATTGGCGATGTGCAGCTGTGACAATAGAGTGAAATGTATCCGAATTCCAAGAAAGAAAGACGACCCTACCATCTCAGTGCTGTTATCGTTTTTTTTTTCAATCATTCTTCTTCGGAAGGGCGAGTAGGTGGTCACTGTAGTTGCAGCCCCTCCACAAAGTGCAGTAACTGAGACGAACTGCATACAGAGGAGCATGTTGCAAGAATGACACTGGCAGTAGTACCACGTGACGTTCTTTGGGTTTGGTTTTCTCTTGTTCTCTCTCGTGTTCTCGGCACGTTGTTGTGGGGATAAACTCATCAAGTGGTACGACTGCAGACAAATAGGGGTCAGTGGCAGGTCAGTGGACCACCACATGCAAACCAAAGTTTAACTGAGAAAAAAACTCAGAGGAAACCCTGTGGAGTGTTAAAAGATTTCTAAAGTTTACTTCCCATTAAACTTTGAATGGAGAGTTTAAATCTCTCTGAAATAAAATGTCATGGAACTCATTGTTAAACTCTCCATTTGTGAGAAAGTCATGTGACATGTACACATACATGCATGCTGAGCAAAAACAGGCACACAAACTCCCATGTTATGTGTCACATGTCACATGACTTTCTCACAAATGGAGAGTTTAACAATGAGTTCCATGAAATTTTATTTCAAGGAGATTTGAACTCTCCATTCAAAGTTTAATGGGAAGTAAACTTTGGAAATCTTTTAACACTCCACAGGGTTTCCTCTGAGTTTTTTTCTCATTTAAACTCTGGTTTGCATGCAGTGGATGGCGACAAACAACAGTTTGCTGTGGCGCGGGAGATGGAAGACAAGCGATTATAAATCGCCGACATATCTCAAGCCTCCACATTTCAGCCAAATTTTCAGCGGAACGGCTCATGGGACGCTTACCTAGTCCCATAGGACTCTCAGGCGGATACGCGATGCATAGCTCCAACCCCCTTGTCGACGCAAGGAAGAACTGGTCATGTCACGGCACTTGTAGAGGCCATCATATTGGGCACCAAGATTTCGGAGGAGTGTAGACAACGCGTTATGCTGATAGCTCGGGGGCTGGAAGTACTAGTGGTTGATGTGATCACCCACCCAGTGCGTGAACTGACACCCGTGTCCTTGACGCTTTGTCTCGGTTCATTCTTATTTTGTGCCGCGGACGCCATGCTGTCCTCCTATATCTCCTCCTGGTCGTACCAGATTATGGTATCTCGTCGCTCTGCGGAAGCGCTTCATGCTTTGCAGGTCTTCACTCCGTAGTTATCTGAAACATTCTTACATCGGGTCAATGTGTTTCTTCTGTTCTAAGTCTTTATTCACTACCTAATACATTTCCGAGGCATCCATGATTTCGATAGGTACTGAAGTATTCCGCTACGTCTTGTGCGTTTATTTCGTGGCCTACTCTACGCGCTGACAGCTTGTATGTTGGTGTTCTCCATTGGGAGTTATTGGGCGTTGGTGCCTTAGTGATGTTTGGTCGCCGTCCTTTTCCTGCAGCTAGGCCATGTTTCATTGCGTGTGCAGAGGATGTGCTAAGGGGGACACTTGCTCTTGGGTGGTTCTCCGTGAGGGGTCTTGTGCATAGGTCTTACCAGTGTTGTATTGGGAAAGCTTGCCGGTTAATTTGCGGTGTGCTGTGTTGTCTGTAGATTGTACTAGCATCTGCGGAGGGTCGGTCTTGTGTAGCCTGTGATGTAGGCGAATCTTAAAGTCTGTGAAGATTGTGTTGTACCGTTTTGCGCAAACTTAACGTCAGTCGCAGATTGCGTTTTGGTTGGCCAGGTGGCGAGACAACTTTTCTCAGGAGTGAAGATGTATGTGGTGTCTTTGGCAACGACGACGACGACGCACGTAACCTCCTTTTTCCAGGAGGCAAATTAGAGTTGAAATGCTGTAGTATACTTGAAAGCAATAATGTGATTTGGCTGATGGCGACGTTCGGCTTTCGTCGGAACTGACACCGCCGTCTACATACTGCAACATGTGTATCAAGAGGGTAGGGATTCCGAATTTTCTCGGTGGAAGTAACAATGCCAGCACCGATGTGTGCAATGTCTTGAGGGCCGGACAGGTTCGCTTCCGATAGTAGTTGCAACTGTCGTGGTGATAAGACGTGGTATGCAAGGATGCGAAGATGACGCACCTTGTCAATTCTCTGAGAATGTTAATTTTGCTATCGTCGTAGACGTCGCTATTTGGGCTGCGTCCCAGTTTAAGCCGACGATCTAGTTGGGTTCGATTTGCGTTCTTTGTGAAGGGCTGAGCGAGTGGCGACATACTTTTGCATGAATCTCGTATATTTCATCGTGTTGGGTCTTTGTCGCGTCCGACGCATGTTCCGAAGCTTCCAATGAGTCCGTCGACGGCAGAGTCCCCCGTGGAAATAGCGTCGTAAACGTATCTGTGTTTGTTCGAGACTTGCCATTCGAAAGGTTCGACTCGACCAGGATTGGGACTGTCTTTGGACGTTAGATGGAACGTGTGGCAGATGCTGCGGCGTTGCAGAGGATTGGGGTCCTTTGGCGTTGGGATTTCGATTTCGAAGTGGATAACAGTGACCCTTTTCCAGCGTGCCTCCAAGCCTAACGGTGTTCGTAGTTGATCAAAGCGGCAGGACGTGGAGCGGTAGCTTCTTTTTATTTGAACCAGAACGGAAAGCAGAGACATTGAAAAACGAAGGAGAACGGCGTATGGAGAGACGGGAAAATAGATAAACGCACGCTTTTATCCGTTCTCACTGGCGCTGGAGCAGGTCTGCGTGGTTGGCCTGTAGCTTGGGAGGACGATGAAGGTAAACAATGTCATCGAGCGTGAGGAAAGCTGTGTCGTTTCAAGCTTCAAGCTTCAAGGGTCATGAGGTCACCTATGGATGCCACGACGCTCTTCGGGCATGGCTGTATCAGCTCTTGTGGTGGCCACATTCGGCGAATGCTTACTGTAAAATCCCATGTATGTTGAGTGTCGTATTTAGCGGAGGTGGAGAATGCATCCGTGTGCTGTGCCACGGGTAGCAGTCATACGATGTCACCTATGAGATCGAATTGTCTGTGTCGTGTGGGGCTTTGTAGTTGGACATGCTGTTGGAGACTGACCATTCGATTGGGTTGGTTCAGCGAGTTAGTTAGTTACTTTAGCTTCGACGTCGTACACTCCCACGAGTACTATGTCATTTTAGCTTTGGATGGAGAGGCATAAGCTGCAATAGGACATGTGTTCTCGTGGTGAGACAAGAGCATAGGAGCCCGGTATTAGTTTGTTGCGGCTATTACAGTAATGGGACTCTTTTTCTTCCTTTTCTTTTTTCTCATTTTTGTTTTTGTTTTGTACGAAGGCATTGTTGAACAGGGCGTGGAGACGCGTGCAATGCGGTCGCTACAAATGGGGTCTATTATAGTTTTTGACTACATTGGGTGCTACAGTGGGTATTGCGTTCGTTACGGAGCCTCGGGTATACAGGTTCTAAGGTGGGTTTGACTGTTTTACCAGATGGTGAACTGGTGGGTTCTTTTGTTTCGTTTTCGACGTGTGGGCCGCAGGTGTGCGAGGGTGGAGGACGGGCTACTGCTATAGTCGGGGGGTCCGAAGTCGGGGTCAGACATGGTACCCCTCCCTATTCTGGATCGTTCGCAACTTCGCGTACACCAACTGCCGCTACTGTCTCATCCGTGAAAAACACATTCGAGTTCCAACAAGCTTCGCGATGGTCAATACTTTTAAATTGATATACTTAATCGAGGGAGAGCAAACACCCTTCTATATCAATGTTTCATACATTTCCGATGGTTTCCGATGGCAAGGCTACAAAGGTTGATGCGTTGAGAGCAAGCATCTTTAATGATGATCGCAAGTCCTTGGTCCGTGACTATAAGGATCTCATTATACTGAAGGTCAGGACCCTATTACAAGTCGTTGTTCCATTTCCACACTGAGACCGACTCATCTCATGTCTCAGATTAGTGTGAGCCCTGACCACCCTGAGAAGCCCTTCCCCCTATTGCGATTCAGCAAAGAGGATAAAGGTGTTGAAGAGTTGTCTCCGGAGCAGACGATAGATCAAATATGGCCTGAGCCACCACCTACTCATCAAATCCACGTCTTTGTGAAATTTATTAGTTGTGAGTCTGGCCATTTGTGACCCCTTCCTTTCTTCTCCTATTCACATGTAATAATCTTCTGGAATGATGCCGAGTTTCTGACGCCTCCCACAGTTCTCCCAAAGGTGGCAACAATTCGGATAATTTTGGAAGCCGCCCACCTCGTGCACTACGGGTCCTGGGGGAAAGACCTCAAAGACTTACTGTGCAATGTGCCTGGCCATGGCAACTTGCAGTATCTACCACGGGCACAGACTGACTCTCTGGGACTGAAACATCTCCTCTGCCCTGAAGTTCTTCTTGTTAACAAAGAATACAAAGCTGCTTATGAAAGTCTCAAGCCGTATGTGAATGACCTTTGGTGTGGTGGTGTGGTTGTCTCTACTCAACCGGGAATCAGTATGCATCTCCCACCTACTACGGTCACCTTCACTAATTAATTTACCCAAATTCTAAACCAGGAAAGTCATGCTTCCTTCTTTATCTCTTGCTTCACCTGTTAAACGAGATGAAGCCTGTCGCTCTTCAAGTGGGTAGCAGATTTATGCTCTTTCAAGATACTGGGGCTTCATTACATGATGCTACTGATATGGAGGGATACATCATACCGAAGGGAACATGGGCTCTCACCGATTCCCGCCCCGGTTTTGAGATGCCATGTCCTTCCTTTTTGAATGCATCCATGTCAGGACGTGCTTCCATCATTCAAACAACTGCCCCCTTAGAGGATGGTGAACTTCTGAGATCATGGAGAGGGAAATGTTCAGTGACCTTCCACAGTCTGGAGGTGGAAGCGATGTCTTCAGATAAATTGGTCGCCCTTCGGTAACTTCGGTTCTTGCCGTGTTTCTCTTTGAGCTGAGCTCGCCCTATAGTAGAAAACTCAATCTCGATCCCAAAATTCTCGCGACCGACAAGAAGGCCCTCCTGCGATTACTTTCTTAGAGTTGAAGGAGTTCACCAGCCAGACTCGGAATCTCCTGTTCTGAACTGCGGTAATGCTACTTGCGTCTCGGGCATTGAAGCGGTGTCAAGCGTCGGTCTTGCTGATGTTTCCACAACGGTTTTCTTAGAATTTCTGTAACACCGAATAGTGCGGGTACTCGAACCAATTTTATAGGTGGTTTGGACTAGACACGGGGGCGTGGGTCACTTGTTTGGTCAGGGCCCACACTTGTAAAGTTACCTCAACTTCTATCCCCAGACCCCACACCACATGGCCGACCCGCAAGTGGCAATCCACCAATCGGTCGTTTCTCTCGGCCTGTGCGAGTCATGGCGTCTTTCCTGGTCAAAAGCTTGTGATCTGCGATCTATTGGGCGCAAATTATTCAGCCAAGGTTTGCGGTCCGTTTTCTCTTGTTTCCTCTCAGCTACCTTGCTGGTATTTTCCCGATTTCTCCAAGTATCCTGGCGTTGGCGATATACGCCAGAGAATGACTCGTTGGCGAGGATGTTCGTGGTAAAATTCAATATCGAAAATTGCCGATGAGTCATGATTGTGCTGCTTTGCAGAACAAAAGAAAAACACTCGGAAAAACATGTGTTGCACGAAGGACATGAAATATTCGTGACTACCAGATGTTATACAATCGATCGCACTGGAGTCGGCAGGGTTGGGAGAGTAAAAGCTACTTTTGAATCACTTGCTACCTGTCGTGACATGAAGCCGAGCTAAAGCATAGATGAGAGGGACGGCATAAAACGCATAACCCATCCAGACCACTACGCGGCACGTAAGACGATGAGTTCGAGACACAGAGCAGACACCCACTCGTGAAAAACGTTGCCAGTCTGAGCGATGAGGTGAGGCGCGCCACTTCCACTCTGTGTGATGCCTCCACAGCCTTCCCGAACCACATCCGAATGACTGAGAACGCGGTCAAGCCTTTTTAATGCAGTTGATACGTTAAAGCGAGTCTCTGAAATAGCGAGAAAAAACCCTATTGCGATTGTAATGAAAACCGGAGTGGTAGCAGTTGGTGCAGTGAGGAGGTCTTGAAGATTTTGAGGAAGTACGGTCAAGTCTGCATCGACGTTAATACGTCTCACAGAACGACATCACGTTGTCGTACCATATGTCGGGGACACTGTGGGTGGTGTACACGTCACCGAGCCCTCGTCATTCGGACGGGAGCAGGACCCTGAAGCAGAACAATTAGGGCTGACACAGTCAGGTGGCGACTGGGCAAGTACCAAGAGCACCCAAGAAAATTGTGGGCCCATCAACCCCTTGCGACGATGATGAGTTTGTTAATTCTAACGATGGTGAAACCACTAGAAGGGCGACTTTGCCGTGGAGGAGTGATGTGGATGCCGTATACGCGAAGAGTATGAGAAGCAAGGAAATCAAGGAAAGGACAGGAGCAATATAGATTGACGGCTTTTGATAGGCCAGCGATCATGATGACTTGGAGGTCTGTGTGATTCATAGGTACTAGCTCAGGTAGTCATTGAGTGTGGAATGCTGCCAGCCAGCAGCTGAGGACCAGAGACAATGGGCAGACGCGGGGGAGTAAGTTACGAGCAACATCTGGTAGACGTATTTAAATCGCCAGTGCGTGCGAGGTGTTTAGACCAATACAAGGGCTATTTTTCTTGCTTCTGGTGGTTGTAATGACCTGCGCTTCGTTAATTTAATCACTACAATGACAAGTCTCAACAACGACTCGAACAAGGACTGGTGCAGAATGCGGAATGGAAGCTCGGTGCGAGAACAATCACGGCAGCTCTCCGCTCCGCACATTTTGTACCATGACCGGCAGTTCAGAGGTCCTCCCGTTGCCCACCCCATTTCACCAATTATCCTCGCTTTTGGAAACTCAACCCGACTCGTTCATCTCCGGAAATAAAGAAATACAAGATGCCGCTCTCCGGGCAACGGAACACGTCTTTAACATCGGTTCGTCGCGGCTCTCCTCAGTCGCGGAACCCAAAGCTGACCAGGCCTGTGCAGCCTTAGACTCCGAGAAGCAGGCTCAGCCTTATATCTCAGCGTTACTGGCTTCATTTAGCCCTGCTCAGGCACCTGTGACGCGTTCGCAGTCGGTCGCACATGGGAAACGAAAACGCAGCCCATCTCCACCAAAACACACGCTCGAACTTACACCATTGACGAGTTTATTTGTACAGAATCTAGACAAGGACCAAATATGGGCGCAGTTGGAACTCAGAGCTCAACATGTTTGTAAAATGCTGGAATGTGCTCTCGATGGTCCTGAGGAACCCGCCAAATATTCTATCCCTTCGACAACGACAACCGACAACATGGGACAGACACCCAGTGACGAGGATGGATCTGATATACCTTCTGAGGAAAGCGATGACGACTCGGAAATGTCTGAGGAAGTAGGCGGGTCTGGCGGCGAGGACATGGAAGAGTGTGTCACTGAACTGAGGGATGAGTCCGTTGACGGGGACGAGGACGAATGGGCCGAAAAACGTCGCTTTCTCCCCTCTTCTACGAGGACTAAAGGTAGCCACTCTGGATTGGACGATGGCTTCTTTGACTTGGCCGAGTTCAACGCAGAAACAGAGGAGGCAGAAGCTGGATTTGTTTCCAACGGGGCGCTCGACGCTGACTCTGATACATCTTCAGCTGAAGACGAAATTGACTACTTCGGGTCCATCGGTGGACGGTTACAAGATGATGGTGACCATGGTAAGTCTGTCGTCCCGTCTGTCCTCAAGTTGACTCCTGATCTCGTCAGAGTTGCGCTACGCTGACTTTTTCGATGCGCCCAACTCTGGAGCTGCAAAGAAGAAGAGTGAGGATCGTCCCTTCGCCTCGGCCCATTCGAAAGTCCGTTTCCATGACGAAGTAAAAGTCAAGACTATCAAGGCCAGGGGAAAGGGACTTCCTGTTTCGACGATGCGACTTCTTGACGATGCGTCCGATGATGACAGCTGGGAGGTTGAAAGCGAGGACGAAGATGAGAACGACCTGGAAGGCGTCATCCAGAATCATGTACTCGATGGGGATTCGGACATGGTCTTCGACGGGGGTGGCGACGAAAGTGGTGAAGGCAATTCTACATTCGATGGATATCAAGCCATCAAACGTTCGCAAGATGACCTCCTGGCAGACGAGGATGAACTTGACGATGGCACGTTCAATTTTAGACGTCACACTACTCGATACACTAATATTTTTGGTCACCAGGTATGTCCACCCACGAGAAGCGCCTTGCTTCTCTTCAGCGACAGATTGCGGCCCTGGAAGCCGAGAATGTTGCGAAGAAGGACTGGACTTTGATGGGAGAGGCGACTTCTCGCATTCGTCCTCACGATTCACTTCTCGAAGAAGATCTCGAATTCGAACGAGTCATGAAAGCAGTTCCGGTTATCACGGAGGAAATTGTGTCGGGTTTGGAAGACAGAATCAAGGCGAGGATTCTGGAAGGTCGTTTCGATGACGTGGTGCGCAAACGGCCCGTGGATGATAAGCCTTTCCTGCCATCTCGGTTTTTCGAGCTTCAAGACACGAAATCAAAGCAATCTTTGGCTCAAATTTACGAAGAAGAGTACACTGCCACCCAAACAGGAGACGTTTCGGGGGAAGACCGCGATGGAAAGCTGAAATCAGAGTACGATGGGATTACGAAGACATGGGAGGCGATATCTTCGAAGCTGGATGCCCTATCAAATGCTCATTTCACTCCAAAGACTGTAGGTGTGCGTGACATCAGAGCGCTGCAAGCATTGACTTTGTCTCTAGCCTAAGGCGACTATCTCGACCGTGGCGAATGTATCCTCGACCAGCTTAGAGTCAACACTGCCTACTAGCAATACGTTCGCTAGCATGCTGGCCCCAGAGGAGATTTACGAACGCCCTGCAATCGATCCCCGTGCACAAGGGGAACTTTCTCCGAGAGAAAAGCGGAGCGCGCGGAATAAACGGAAGAAGGTGAAAAAGAAGGCGAGAGACACTCTTGAAAGCAGGGTTAGTGCGAGAAGCTAAGGGAACTGGTGGCGTGAAGGCGCAAAAATCGGCCGCGCTCCGAAGTGTGGTGAAGATTGGGAAGGGTGTAACCGTAATTGGTAAATCAAAGACATAAGAACCACTTTCCTGTTTTGTAAACACGACCAAATGTAGTGACTGGCAATGACAACCGCTACGCAACACTTGACGCAACATGTCTTGGTTCAAACGCGAAGAAAATAATTTGATACCCCCCGTCACTGAAACTCAGAGCACTGGCGACGAGTGACCCGTACAGCAGCAGGTCTGCTCCCTCAGGGGCCTCCACCAACAGCATCCGTGAACGTTATCACCGAAACACCCCCGTTGATGCCTATTCGCGAGGACAAGGTGACGTCGATAGCGACAGGAACGCGCTCTTCTCTAGTTACAATCCAGAGAAGGTGACTGGTCGTATCGCTCATGTCGGACCAACGTTGCGCGAGCCCGCGCCTGGGTAGGAAAACGAAGAGGATATTGAAGCTATTAAGAAACAGACACGCTTCATTAAGCAAGACAGTCTTAGTTCCCGACGCAATGCCCTCCGCCTGGCTCGTGAGGCGGAAGAGACCGCTCGAGGCACTATCAATAGGCTCGGCAGTCAATCAGGTTCGTCAACCGCTTTCGGTGTACTGATTTCTCGATACTTAACGTGTTACGATTGTAGAGAAGCTTGCCAACACCGAGCGTCATCTCGATGTGGCCAAAGGTCATTCCCAGCGTGCGGACGATAGAACCGGTGAGCTTAAGCAGCTCAACTACTCGATCTTCCGCCCCGTGATCACCTTCAATAAAGACGCAAAACGCGCTGCACAGGAAGTGAAGGTGCTTCAGCGCTACGAAGAAGAACGCGAGGAGCACGAGAAAGCCATGGGTGACATACGTGAAACTCAAAATCGCTTGGGTCAGGCGTCGACTTATGGCTCCCGAGAGGAGGACATCGGGGCGGGGCCAAATGGGAGGCGTGCCGCTCAACCGTCGCTCCAGAAGGAGCAGAGGAAGCGCTACCAGTTTGAGGCGTCCGCATCCGACGACGAGCTGGAAGATGAACTCGACGACAATCTCGACGGAATTTCAGACGTGGCACAGAGGCTCAAGGCACTGGGAGCGGCGATGGGTCAGGAACTTGACCATCAGAACAACCGCATCGAGCGTATTGAGGAGAAGACGGTCTGCCTCGATAATCGAGTCTTCAGGAATACAGAGAGGGTACGTCACTCCGTACACTGACACCCGCTCAAAAATCTAACGATGTACCTACAGCTTAAACAGATCAAGTAGTTACCACTCGGGATCCTTTGTCTCTGTTCGCCGTTCCTCGTACATCGCACCTACGCTCGAATTCTCTACCTATCCCCTCTTCCCCTCCCACTTCCCACTATACTTACGACGTCTCGGAACGCGTTGTAGACGACGCGAGGTGGGAAGAGTACTCAAGTTCATCGAGGTCGGCGTGCTCTGTGTGTTCGTCCACAAACGTGATGTATATGTGCACATGAATTCTCGGGAAACAGTCACAGGTGCAAGGCCCCAAACGAACCAATGTCTGCCCACGGCAGCGTTATCCCTGGTGTTTCATGCGGCGAGAAGAACATTAGAGTCCGCCTCACGCAAGAACGTTTTGAGGCCCTCGAACTCAACAAGTTTGGCTTCCTGTGGCCCTCAGAGGTGAAGCTTGAGTCCTATTTCTTCAAGGTGAATGAGAAAGCACTCGCATGGTCTGAGGCCAAGCGAGGACGATTCACTGGCAGGGACGACTACTGTACTCCCCGGCTCAGTAAAGACGAAAAAGTCGGAATGAGCCAGCGGCGGTCCGGATGCGGTCAGTCTGGGGTCAATTCAGGTCAAGCCACCGCCGGCGGTCAGAAATTTTGCACAAGACCAGGCAAGACCAGGCCGGACGAGAGTCATTTGAGTCATTTGGTAGTCAGGTCTAGTCTGGTATTAGAAATTAGATTACTATGGTAGGTGTCACGATCACGTGACGTCGCCACGTTCCGGATTCATGACTCGACCAACTGTGAGCTGTCTACATTGAAGTGCCAGCAGTAGGACCTCGCTGGCGTACGCGTGTCCCATGAAAATAGTCACGATAAACCCCAGTTACGATATAAAAGACGTGGTAGTTTAACACAAAATCTTTGTCTCGTCTCTCCTAAAGTCTTGGCCGAATACACCTGTTTGCTTCCCTCTTCTTTGCCTCGCAAAGTCATCACCCTTGCCTTCTTGTAGTGCTTCAGCGATACTTCCGAAGTTAACGTTGAAGACTTTGAGCTCGAGCCCAGTCGTCCGAACGATCCGCCGGAATCGTAACAAAAGACGAGATCCCCTTAACCAGAACTCGCGCGAAACGGCCTTGCGTGAACCAGAACCTGCTTGGAACGCACGGCAAGCAGGGACAGACACGAACCACCAGAGACAACAGAAACGAAGTGGAGGACACGCATAGTATCACGATACACGGAGTCCGAACGAACACCGTGGCTACCACCAGTACCACCATCACAGAAGCCGACAGAAGCCGAATCGAACCGGCCCAGAACCCAGACGACGGACCCGAACGTCGCAACGTTGTGCGACGAAAAACTAACAGTGCCGCACGACTTGCCGACTCCGGCGCATATTGGATAAACGGACGCGGATACGTAACCACAGGAAATAGCACACAGATCGACGTCGAAGTTGAATACTTCGAGGCCGAACACGAGTGGTACGAGGTCTTCCAAGGTCAGACCTACACCTACAACAACCGAAAAATCGACGCACTAACCCTCTTTGGACTCCTCACGTACACAACCAGACTTGCGCGTTTGGAGAAATACGACCACTACAGATTCGGACTCAGACGAATCGAAGAAATCTAAGAAGAAAGACCGAAAGGTGAAACGCATCACACGGAAAACCCACGTACCATTCCAAACCACTCTCCCGCCAAGTATCCCACCAATGACAGCCGTAACCCCACTCACCGGAAGCCTGAATGGCATGACCCCGACGATATTCGCAGGAGACAGAGCAGAAAGCGAACAATTCTTACGAGAATTCCGTCAGTACAGGAGAATCAACCGAAATCATGAGCTAATCCTCAGCCCATTCTCACGCGTCGGACTGGCGCTATCGTTCATTCGAGGAGCAGCCGTGAACGATTGGACCGGCCAGATGGACAGGACGCTCAAAGGAAATACGACACGAACCACGGCCCCGATGGCCGAGACGGACGAAGCGCTGTGGGACGAGTTCGAAGCGAACTTTAAAACGGCCTGGACGGACCCGCTAAGCAAGCAAAATGCATATCAGAAGCTCATATCACTCACCATGACCGACGACAACATCGACCAGTACATATCCACCTTCACGCGACTGGCAAGCGCGGCAGGCTGGGAGGCCGACGCCCAGGGGACGATCGAGTTTTTCCGCAGGGGCCTCAAAAGAGGATTGCTTCTCTCGTGCCTGCGGAGACCGACCATCCCAGCCACTATGAAAGACTGGCAGACGGCCGTCCGAGAAGAAACCCAACGCTATCGAATGATCAGCAGCTGTATTGGAGGAATTTGGAGGAATAGGAGGTCGAGCCCCGAGAACAGGGCCCACTCAGCCCACACAAAACACACGACAACTCGGAATAACGACCCTGTGCCCATGGATGTCGACGCGGTCGCAACCAGCCCCGCCAAGACCCCACAGTATGGCGGGAAACGAAGTCCCGAAGAAGTCGAAAAATGTAGAAAAAGAAGGACGATGTTTTCGTTGCCTCCAACAAGGACATTTCTCGAGGAACTGCCCAAAGAAAGGGAACAGAAACATAGAAGGGTAGATCCCTGGGAAGCAAAGGGACATGAACGCGTAGTATATCAAAAGTGTAGTACATAGGGTAATCTGTCCTCAGACGCACTTTAAAAAAAAAGGGAACGGAAACCCACAACCGAAAATAAACGCAAGCGAGGTCACGAAAGCGCCACCTTTACCCGCGACCGGCGAAATACACGAAGCTTCCGTTCAGGCTGCCGTGCTGAAACTCGGACGAGAAGCACGGCAGAACCTGATCGTGAGTCTGATGCTCGAAGGCGAAATCGAGGAAGGAGTCGACGGGGAAGAAATTGACGCAATCTCGAGCCTCTCGACCCAGGTACTCACCATACCGATCCCCGTGAAGGGGAGGGACCGAACTGAATCAATACCGACACTCCTCGACACGGGGGCATCCGATAACTTCATCGATTATCGTGTAGTAGGAAGACTAAAGCTCGACACTCGGAAAGCGCCGACCCTGGAAATACACAACGTCGACGGGATCAAAAACACCTCGCGGAATACCTGTACGTTGGATTACGACCAGGGAACGACGGCAACCACGATCACTTTCTACGTGACGAACCTGGGAAGACCACGAATAATCCTGGGATGCCCGTGGTTCCAGAAACACGAACCTAAAGTCGACTGGAAGGGGCTCATTCTCGAAGAACCAGAAATCGCATTGTCGACACCCACCAAAGTAAAAATCGACAACATAGCACAACAATGGGCAAAACGCGCAGGAGAACAGGATCGATGTCACGAAATCGTATTCTCGGAAGAAGCCGCGAAGCGACTCCCGCCGAATCGACGACTCACGCCATCAACCTGAAGCCGGAAGCCCCGGCCACGCTCCCGTGCAAAATATATCCTTTGAACCCCACGGAACTGGAACAGCTTGACGAATTCCTGCAGGATCACCTGGCTAAAGGCTGCGTCCGAGAGTCTAAGTCGCCATACGCGTCCTCGTTCTTCTTCCTGAAAAAGAAAGATGGAAAGCTCAGACCAGCTCAGACCGGTAATTGAGGCTTGTTTCTTGCTGAAAACATTCCGACCTTACTGTCTCCATCGCCACGGCCTTCTCATCTCATTTTCCCATTCCGTCTTGATTAGCTTGATTGCCTGTGTCCCATCATGTCGTCATTGGTTTTTGGAAAAATAAACGTACGTGAGGGAAATATAATATTCAAACCACGGTACCCCTATTCTGGATCCTTTTTTGGAGGTCGCTGTGTACTGCACAGTGCTGCTACTGTCACCGACACATTCGAGTTCTAAAAGGTCCAACCAGCTTTGCGATGGTCGACGCTTTCGAATTGATGTACTAGGGCCCGGAGCTAACACCGTTCTCTGTTTACGTTTCCTATATTTCCGATGGCAAGCCTACGGAGGTTGATGGGTTGAGAAAAAACATCTTCAAGGACGGTTGGAGGTACCTGGCCCGCGATTACAAGGATCTCACTTTACTGAAGGTCAGGACCCTACTAGTCATTGTTCTGTTTCCACACTGAGACCGACTGTTCTCATGTCTTTTAGATTAACGTGGACCCTGACCACCCTGAGAAACCCTTCCGCCTATTACCATTCAGCACAGAGGACAAAGGTGTTGAAGAGTTGTCTCCGGCGCGGTTTTTTTTTTTTTTTTTTTAATTCTCCGGGGCGGATGATAGATCAAATATGGCCAGAGCCACCACCTGCTCATCAAATCCACATCTTTGTGAAATTTACTGGTTGTGAGTCTGACCATTCTGACCATTTGCATGAACACTTTCTCCTATTCACCGACCTTGCCGATGATGGTGCTGAGTTTCTGTTTCTGACGCCTCCCACAGTTCTCCCAAAGGTGGCTACAAGCCGGATAATTTTGGAAGCTGCCCACCTCATGTACTATGCATCTTGGGGGAAGGATCTCAACGACCTATTGCAGGATGTACCCGGCCATGGCAACTTGCAGTATCTACCACAGGCGCATATCGACACTCGCCGAGTCTAGGACTGAAACACTTCTTCTTCCCTCAAATTCTTCTTGCTTATGACATTTTCAAGTCATGTGCGTTCGACCCTGTGTGTGGTGGTGTGGTTGTCAGTATTCAACCAAAAATCCGTATGCACCTCTCGTCCACTACTACAGTCACTAACTTACCCAAATTCTAATCAAGGAAAGTCATGTTTCTTCTTCTATCTCTTACTTCGCTTGTTAAATGAGAAGAAGTCTGTCGCCTTTCAAGTGGGTGACAGATTTATTCTCTTTCAACTTGACGGTACTGGGGCTGAGCTGCGCAATGCTACTGACGTGAAGGGACACCTCATACCAGGCGGAACATGGGCTCTCACTGATTCCGAGATGCCATGTCCTTCCTTTTTGAGTGCATCCATGTCAAGACGTGCCTACATCATTCAAACGACTGCACCCTTGGAGTATGATGAAATGTCGGAACCATGGAGAAGAGAATGTTCAATGATCTTTGAAGATATTGAAGTGGAAACGATGTCTTCAGCTAAATTGACCGCCCTTCGGTAACTTCAGCACGATTCTTGCCCTTTTTCTCTTCGAGCTGAGCCCTTCATACAGTAAAACACTCGATCTCGATCCCAAAATTCTCGTGACCGACAGGGAGGCCCTCCTGCGGTCATTGTCTTAGAGTTCACCAGCCAGAGTCTCATGTTCTGGTGGAACGGCGGTTATGCTACTCGCGTCTTGGGCATTGAAACGATGTCATGCGTCGGTTTTGTTGATGTTTCCACGACATTTTTCTTAGAATCTCTGTAACGCCGATTAGTGTGGGTACTCGAAGGAATACAGTTGGTCAGTCCTGCACACGTAACGTTACCTCACTCTATCCCCGGACCCCACACTACATGGCCGACCCGCAATTAGCAATCCACCAATCAGTCGATTTTCTCGGCCTGTGCGAGTCATGGCGTCTTTCCTTCCTGATCAAAAGCTTGTGATTTGCGACCTGCTAGGCGCAAATCATTCAGCCAAGGTTTGCAGACCCCTTCGCTTTCCCCCCATATTGTCTCAATCCTTCTCACCCACCTTGCAGGTGTTTTCCTGGTATCCTGATGTTGGCTTCGATACATGGCAGGGGCTCGTTGGCGAGGCCCGCGGCTACTCTACTAGCAACCTTACTACTAGTACCTTACGGCGCTGACCCTGAACAGTGTTCCAACCCCCGAACGCACTGTCCACTCGGAGGCAGAGATCGAATGGACGATTCGCTTTTCTTGGAGTGAACACAGTGATCGCGTCAAAAGAAAAGATTGGTACTAAGTCGCAGCATGCGCTTAACTGTGCAATCCATCAACTGCTCCGAGTCCAGCTCGTTAGAGAGTAGGATGACAGACAATACTATCTGATAAACTATTTGCACGTCTATATTGACTACTTTGTACATTTGCACCCGATTGACTGATACAAGTTTTACAACGCATTCAGTTGTCGATTGTTGATCGATATGTTATCTAGGTACCGCGATTGCCCTGCCCACTAGCTGCAGAAAATCCGCTCTATCATGTTCGTCAAATGATGATTCCCCAGTCCTCTCAGGAGTAGATCCCCGTCTCGTTGTCTTCCATAACCAGAATAATCCTCGTACGGCATCCTGGACGGCTAGACCATCGTCATCCTGGTCCACTCCATGGCGTGAGGACAAATTCGTGATTTGGTTGAACGCCGGGACCGGCTCCTCTTGATTTTTCTCGACGGTTCCTGTTTCCCATGGGGTTTTTTCACCGACCAATGATGATGGCGATTCGGTATCGTCATCTGTTGCGTCGGGAATATCATCTTCGGGACCTGGTTCAGAAAAGCCAGCCGAGAGTGGGCTTGTGATCACGGGTCGTGGAGATAGAGCGGTCAGGCGACGGGCTAGAGTGTTCGGAGAAGGGGGTGCCTTGGGGTCGCGAAGACGGGAACGAATATCCGCAGTAAGGATGGGAAGGGTTTCTGCATGTGAAACCTCGTGCGGTGCTTGAAGTTTACGCGTTGTCTTATGCACAGGGGAGGGGACCGTCGAGTCCGCCGAACCTGCAGAAGCCGCACAGTCAGATTGCGTGGATCGGCTTTAGAAGTGCAGCAGAAACACACCTTGTACCGAAGCGTACCGAGCCCAATACGCGTCCTCGCTCGCATCCACTTCATCTCTACCCACAGATGGGGAGGGTTGCATGCTGTACGCATCTTCCGCACCGTAGGAATTCCAATAATCATCGTCATCGTCGGTATCGTCACCACCGTTTCCTGATTTTGGCCCTTTCGATTCGGGGACGGGTATAGTGATTGTGTCAGCACCTGCGACGGCGTCGCTCAAGGATTGATGAGTCCCAGGAGGGAAGGGCATCACGTTCGAGTCGTGGTATTTCCAGCTTTCTTCACCATCCCATTCGAAGACGAGGCGTAGGCCATCGTCCCCGGTGGACTTGACGTGAACATGGGCATACGCATGCTCCGTGTCAGCTGCATAGCCAACAAGAAAGTCGGGGGCGAGTTCGTCGAGAGGCATCGGGAGAGATTCCAAGTGTTGTATAGCGCGGTCACGACCTGACGATGGCCAAGTGAGATAGGAAGATGTGTCTGTCAGAGTTATGTCGAGGAGACGGTGCCTCTGCAGGAGGGAAAGGGAAAGTAGATTGGAAGGGATGGGAGTGATGAGCTGTGAGGGTGGACATATATACTGAAGAATTAAATTAATGGTGTAAAGGGGTATGGGAACGATGTCCATCGGGCGGTCATCCGTGTGCGGAGAGATTCGGGTTTAAGTGTTAGAGTCTCCCTAGACCGCGACTCGGAAAGCGGAAGGCACGGTCGCGGCGCCGACTCGGAACGTCACTTACGACCACTACCACCACCGCTATGCTCTCATTTCTTTTTTATTCTATCTTTCTACTTCCGTTCACTCTCATGAGCGCTCTCGCTCAGGTGAGCCCTATTAGACACTCGTTCCACTGCTTCTCACGGCACGACAGAGTAACAATGCTTCATCACCTTCACCCTCCATAGTCGTCTCCACTTCACTTTCTGTTGGGATATCCTTCGGTCCAAATCGCCAGCCTGTCACCGTCACTACTGCAATCCCCATCACTCTGACCCTCTCCCCGACTCCTACCCCGAGTGGCAACACGACCGGAAATTCGACAACCTCATCAAACTCGACCTCATCACCTCCCACCTCAACCGCACCTCTACCAACTGCGCCTACAAGCGTCTACGGTGGGGGGGATGGTCCAGGAGGTGCACCGAGTCCGGGTCAGTCCGGACAAGGGGGCGTATTTGGGCCGCCCGATGGTTATGTGTCTGGGGTGACTCGCTTGCAACGGAATGCGATGGTTGTCAGCCTCTTTGGAGTAGTCATTGGATCTCTCCTTTCTTTACTATAGTTCTGCGCACATCACCTGGACATGGACAATGGTAGTAATTCGTCACTAAGTATAATACCCATAGACACTTGACCAGCTCGCAGACATTATCGCGTGTGGACACTGATCATGGCTTTGATTCGCATGTACTTTTTTTTTTTTGATGACATAAAGCACAGTGTGCAATGAGAGTCATGCAGAAAGTGGTAAGAACGGCCTTGTGTCTCTCAAGGTCAAGACTCGTACGGATGGCGACGACTGACACTTCACAAGCGACGAAAAGGCAGAAAACTGGTGGTGGGGTGTCAAAAGTGCGTGTCGTCGGCTCGTATCCATGATCGTTCAGTGATGGATCCGTTCTCAAGGTCATTGGGACACACAATGGCACTTTTCATTGCGATGAGGCACTCGCAGTCTATATGCTACGACTCACAGAGGCGTACCGGGACGCAGGTTACTCTTTTGATGCTCAAGTCGCCGCGTACTGTATCATTAAAGCTAGGCAATAGGTGTCAAGCGCACCCGGGATCCGAACGTTCTTGACACATGCGACATAGTCGTCGACGTTGGAGCTGTATACGACGAGAGTCGCCAACGATTTGATCATCATCAGCGAGGCTTCGTGGAAGTGTTTGGTCACGGATTCACGACAAAGTTATCTTCTGCGGGCCTCGTCTACAAGTTGGGCGATTCGTCCTCGTCTCTCCCTCGCTGCTGATAGTTTGTCAGACACTTTGGTCGGGAGGTAATTTCCAGTCATTTGAATATTTCTCCAGACGATCCAAAGGTCGACACTCTTTGGTTGAAACTGTACAAGGTGCTCTTCACACCACTGTACTCCGGCCACACACTCATCGCATCCCAGGAATTCATCGAGGCCATTGATGGAATCGACAACGGTATTTCACAGTACCCTAACGACATTCAAGCCAAGTATCGCAGTCGCACGGATCTTTCAAGTCGTGTGGGCTGGCTTAACCCGGCCTGGAACGAGCCGTTTGACTCTCAAACAGTTGATGTATGCACTTTCTTTTATGTCCTTCGCATCAATGTAGACGTTTTTCTTTGGTCAGGCACAGTTTTTGAAGGCCTCACAGCTAACTGGGGAGGAATTCCTCGGCCGCCTGAGTTATTACGGCCGATCGTGGCTCCCAGCCCGCGATCTTGTTCTCGCCGCGCTCTCTAAACGCGAAAATGTAGACCCCAGCGGTAGGGTCATCGTATTTGATCAGTATGCCCCGTGGAAGGCATGTTCAATCTATTGTTTCTGGTTGGAAAGCTTACCATCCAGCAGGAGCACTTGTTTGAACTCGAGCAAGAGCTATCCGTGCCGGCACCCACTCAACCCTATTATATCGTCTATCCTGACGAGACGGGCGGGAATTGGCGCGTGCAAGCAGTCCCTGTCTCTCCAGAAAGCTTCGAGAGTCGTAAGGCACTGCCAGAACCCTGGCGCGGGATCAGAGACGAAGAGCTCTCCCGTCTCTCTGGCATTGAGGACTGTGTCTTTGTGCACGCGTCCGGATTTATTGGTGGAAACAAGACAAAGGAGGGTGCTTTGGAGATGGCCAGAAGGGCTTTGAAGATATGAAAGAGCGATGGATTAGGGCGTCTGAACAGTTTATACTTGAGCCAGTATTCACGTTGAAAATGGCCAGGGTTTACGCGTTTACGTAGCACTCATCAAAATCCGAGTGCACTGGCACCAGCACTATCTCCGAATCAGCACTGTCGGTTACTATCTGGTGCTTCCCCGCTCGCCAGCGTCACGATGGCCGCGAAACGATTGACCGTCTTGCTTACTGTGAATGATGTTTCCTTCTCGGAGCGTTCTCGTGCATTAATGACTGCGTAGAATGACGATGGACCTCCCGGCTACGAGTCGCCGTACACGTTTGGACTATATAAACACCTCACTAGGACACTTGGTTTGCCCTTCCCGCCCATCCATTCTGTATATGCACCAGATACAGACCTGACTCACCGGTATCTTATCTAGGTTGGGATGTTCGGGTCGTTATCCCTAGCTCGCAAAAGTCGTGGATTGGTTCGTAACTTAGCTTGTGTTGGGGGGTTACCGTTTGATTAAGATTTTTCACTATCGGCGAAACAGGGAAGGCCTACCAAATCAAAGACATCGTCCGCGGGCGTTTCTACTATCCCAGGGATCCTGGTAAGATCACTGCCCAGGCAGATTTGGTTCTGTCCTAAACCCTAACGTGCGTCCGAGACGGAGCTGGCGAGACCTCGGACTCTTCGAGACCCCTCAAGGAGGGTGAGATCGGTGAATGGATCCTCATAGACGGAGTGAGTCCTTGTCGCTCAGGTCATCACCTGTATCTTAAAAAAGAATCAATAGACCCCCGCGTCGTGCGCCAACATCGCACTACACAATTTGTATCCTGGTGAGATCGATCTCGTGGTACGTCAAGGCTCGCTCGCTTTCCCTCCAGAACCACGCTGAAACCGTCCGTCTACTCAATTCGTTCAGGTATCTGGACCTAATCTCGGAAGGAACACCTCTGGTGAGTTCGTGTGGCGAGGTAATGACGGACGTGTCATATATTCATGCCGTTCTTGGGTAGCCGCCTTTTCGTTATCTTCTGGCACGCTCGGCGCAGCCTTGTCCTCCTCTCTTTCCCAAATTCGTAGCATCGCCCTATCCTATGGAACAATCCGCCGATACCCATCCCAGACTCTTTTCGATCCCGCACATGCCTTGTCCACGAAGATCATCCAGCATCTTTGGGATAACTGGGGTGAGGACGGAGGCGGCCTGAGGAACGGTGAAGTTGACCTCTACAGCGTAAATATTCCAATGATTCCCGGACTATTGGGCGAGAGTAGCCTTCCCATCATTTGGACACGCATTTGGCGGAACACGTATCACCGCTTATTCAAAGCCTACTCCCCCAAACAGGCATCCGGACTGGAGCACTCCGATTTCCAGACGGGACCCGACTCCCCGATCACGACATCCGCACAGGCAGTTACCCAAGCCCGGGCAGATATCTCCCCAAAGAATCCAACCGATCTTTCATTCCAGTTCTCCCCAGACATGAGCGGCCTGATCGACCTTCAACCGTCATCTTTGCCAGAGGGTTCTGACACTTGGGCCATAGAGAAAGGATGGGTCAGTGTCTCTCCGCTGAGAGCCAGCTTCGGGGAACCGCCTGAATTTGCAACTGGCGGGGTATTACAAGATAGAATATGGAAGATAAAACTGTAGCAATCGCGATATATGTAGAGTCCATGTGCTTGGCTACAGTGAATTGCGCTGCAGGTATGAAAGAACAAAGATTAAAGCGCAGCAAGGACGAAAGCAGTTATCATGACGATCGCCAGTGACAATGGGAAGGGCAGATGCAATATTTGTGGTGTGCCTGCGCTCACAATTTTGACGTTTTGACGACGGTATACCTTGAGCGAATTAATGCTCCAGGAGGCGTTCTAAGCAGCTTCGTGAGCATGACGGTCACGCAGAGAGAAACACCATACCACAAAGTTAGTTGGGTCCATAAGACGGTCGGAACATGTTCCCGGACAACCCGATGTAGCATACGAGTTACCAGCCCAGTCACCTAGTAGACATAAATTCAAGTGAGTCTTGGAACTGGATATTATGTACGCACCGCAGAACGTGATGTCTTCATCAACGTCAATACTTCTAATCACGTCGTGAGAAGAGGACGAGCTCACCGAATATGATCGTGTGGTTCTTGAAATACTGCAGTGGATCGCAACCTGCAGGTTCCAGGGTGGCAGTCGGATTTGGCCATACGGCAGGATTGGGGAATCCTGCTTGGATATCCTCAGGTACGGCGACACGATAGAAGTTCCCTTCAGAAGGGGGGCTCAGCAGCACTTGGGGAGCAGTTTATCAACAAGCTTACAAACTGATATCCCATCTTGGTCCCACTTCATGGCGAAGACGCCGCCTCCTTGAGCGTCGAAGGTGGGGACCATATGATGCTTGACTCCATTCAATGACACCACAGCCAGGTAGAGTTCCGCTACCTTCACAATTGAGGTACGATTGGCCATTTTGTTGCTAATGGGAATGAAACCAGGACTTAGAGGCGCAGAAGTTTCTCACTTACCACAATCGTGCCAGTGAAGTCATTAGATGCTGTAAGGTTGCACCCTAGCGTTGCGTTAGCACCCTCGTGAGAACAACCAAGCCTCGAGGATGACCTGCGCTGGTATGCCAAGTCACCTGATTGTGCTCGTTGTCGTGCACCCCTTCGATAATGTCGATTTCCCCCAGCTGAGAGCAAAGATAAGCGCGAGGTCGAACATTGCAAAGAATAGCTCACATTGGGCCATTGGCCATTCCCAAGAGTCCAAAACGCTGGCCACACACCTGATATATATTTAACGCTAAAGTTGATCATGCGTGAACAAAAGTACAGAACGTACCGCAGCCCCACGGAGCGCGGTTTATGTCCAGAATGAAAAGACCAGTATTATAGATCTTGTTACTTGAAACTCGGACACTGGCTGATGGTCAGGGCTTAGTTATGGTGTCATCTAAGCAAGCCGCACCTCTCCCGGTACTGGCCGGACTGGAGCGTGTTTGTGTCGTCTCCTTTCATTATGACCTTTCCGTCCCATGAGATGTATGATAGATTGTGAGCAAATGCTGTTGTGTTATCCACGTAACTATTGTGGGCCCAAAATCGTCAGGTGCTAGATGTGTGAGAGACATATTGCGTACGTGACGGTTCCACTAGAAAGAGGTCAGCTCACACACGCTTACTAGAGAGTGTGTACATACTGCGTTGGGTCATCTCCTGTGAAGAAGTTGAAAGATCTGAGTGAAAATCCCCCATCAGCGCCAGTTGTGGAGCCGAACTAATGCCAAACTCACTCAAAAAAGTTGGATGCGTCGTAGGTATCTTGAATGATCCATACGAAGGACCCGGAGTCCGAAGTAGTGTTGCTGGTTTTGTTATTGGAAGCACTACTGTTTGTATCCCTCCGTAAATGGTGCGCGTTTTGTGGCAATAAAGTTGGGGGGTTTGGTATAGAGGCGTTGTGGTTCGGGGGGTTAAAGACAGTGACAGCAGCAGCTGAAGACAACAGAATCATAAGGGTCGATATCATCATCAAATGATCGTTAAACATTTCGTCGTCGTCACAGATGTAAAGAAGAGTAAGAACACTGGACTGCTATCATCCAACGTGTAGTTTTAAGTTAAATTTACTGCGCGCCTCGTGTCTCGGTGCTTCTAAAATAACCGAGCCAAGTCGGACATGTTGACCTACTCGAGGCCATCTGACGTCTACAGCCAAGTTGAATCAACTCACCATCGGCGGGACTTGTTTAATCCGAGGACAGTTGGTCCTGTACCCGCCTGTACCCGCTCGAGCCGGGCAGAGACACGCGGAGGCTTACGCGTGTTGATACACGCCTTTTACAGGCGGCTGCGGAATCAAAAGTGCGTGGCCGCTGAGAGCAAGACCAGATAAGGCAACCCGGAAACAAACGAGCCAAGTCGTGATAATTTGGGACGTATGCATACGAACATGAAAGGACGATGTATTTATACACAGACATGCATCCCAAGATAATACAATCATCGGTATCGGCGGAGACTGAGTTTGTTGTGCCTCTTCCAGGTCGCCACGCGAGGTGTGTTGTTGTACCGGTGACCTTTGCCAAGACCGCGGTTCTGATAAGGTATTTCGTGTATTGAGATACCGCCGACTCATAGTAGTGTCAAGGGTGTAACGCACCTGTTTTCCGATGCTCGTGAGACCACGAGCCTCCCTGCGCTTGTGTACAGGCTTAGCGATCCAGTTGATCCGGGGGTCTCGACGAATCTGGTCATCATTAGCCGCGAGGTGGACAACATCATGGAAATGCTTACCGCCTTATGATTGGGGTCGACGAGGATGACCTCATAATACTTGTACACACCATCCTGGTTGATCCAGTACGAGTTTAGGACACGCAAGTTACCGCAACGACGGCCAACTCTCTCTTCCGCAACGCTTCGCAAACCACGTTGGAACTTGAGATGATTGACACCCTGGCGAACAGGTTTACCATATGTTGCTCCTGCAAGAAAAAAAAAACATCAGAATGGCCACTTGAGAAAGGTCACCACGCACCTTTAGGGACATGTTTCTTGCGATTTCCGCGGCGTACGCGTATACGATAGACAACGTATCCTTGTTTTGCTTTGTAGCCAAGCCGGCGAGCCTTATCGGGGCGAGACGGACGTGAAGCGCGATGGATGACGTTCAGCTGTCGGTACTCCCAGCAACTATTTCATATCTATAGTCGGTGTAGGTCAGACGACAGGTTGAATGGCGGCGCACCGAACACGAAGTAGGAAACGAAGGACATCCGATTGCTTTTTCTTGTACAACTCGCCAATGTATTTATACGCACCCATCCTGTAGCTTAATGGATTAGCATCAGCGCTGTTCCACCCACTTCTCCTCAAAAGCATCCATCTGAATGGCCCAATCCTAGGACTGGCCACACACCGTTACGTTCCAAAACAGCTCCAAGTACCGCCGAAATGCATACACAGAGACGAAATTGGTCTCACCTGTTGTCGATCCTGACGACTTTGAACCTGTAATGGCCTATATGCGTACAACTGCCCAACCCGCAATAAGGTTCGGGTACGTATCACGGCAAGCTCCGAAACCCCGATGATTAGATTAGATAAGACTAGATACTAAGTAGTAGACGTGCATGATCCACCTTCTTGAACTTGCACCTGAACCTCTTTCGGATTTAGATCTCAACCGTAGCCATGCTGTTATGAGAAATAGTATCCACGCTGCCGCAACCAGTAAAGCACATGCCCCACCGAAAAACACTCCCCGCTTCCTAGAAGATATTTCAGCCATTCTAACTGGGATTCTTGCTGGGATTGGCCCTTCGCTAGATAGTGAGTGTGTTGTATCGTTGGCCTCAAGTGATTCGGACCGAAATTGTTCGAGAAGGATGCCTTCATCTCCCTCTGTATCATCATCATCCGTCGTTTTAACGACATGTGGTACCCCCGGTATTGAACGGAGTGGTCCCCGCGTTGACAGGTTACGTCGCCGGTTGAGATGCGAGAGAAGTAAAATCCCACAGAGTTGGAATACGTTTGTCACCAGGAAGGCACGAAGGAGCAGTTGATCGCGTCTATCGGTCGAATTTGGACTCGCTGACTCTTTTGTGTCTTTGTCTAGGATGAGACCTGCTAGCGTCTGAGAAATGACTGTCCCAGTTTGCTCGAGCTTTGTAAAGAAGGTGATCGGAATGACTTCAACGTTACGACTGAGTGCAACTCACACTCTTATGCGCGCCAAGTGCGGTGGAGATATATTTTGTTGGGACCAGCCGTGGCACAAGGACCACGAGAACCACTAGAAGGCTGATGTTAGCGCAAAGTGATCAAAGTAAGGCAAAAAGTAGCCACATGATGAGTATCCCGTCCCCGTTGCGAAGCAAAAAATTGCTGGCCAAGCCGTCTTGGTGGTGCCAGGCGGTAGAAGAAGCCAAAGATACGCAAATAGTGAGAGTAAGGACGAAGAAAAGAACAGTAGGAAGATCAAGTAAGGCCGTTTGAGTTTGTCGATTGTGAAACCGATCTGGCACGAGTAGTTAGTTTATATCTCGTTTATCCGAACAGAGATACATACAAGAGGGTACAAAACAATACTTCCTACAAGAAGAAATGACGCTTGATAACTCGCTTGTTGCTCCGTCAGGTTGAAGCGATCTTCCAAGATATTACTGCTCGACGGTGTTCACGGGGCTGAGACCACTGAGCGAATAATAAAAGCTCACGCTGCAAGTTGGGGGAATGGGTTCCAAACGGCGCCACACAAAACATTAACACCGATGTAGCTGAACCATACGTGTGAGATCAATCCCATGGTGACATGTATCAAACTCACGCCCAGAATACGTCTCCTAGTCTTGTCAGGTGATGAAGTTTTACTCCATTGGAGGAGTGTGCCTCCTGCGCGGACGCCGGGAGCCGTTTTGCGATGTGGGTATCTGAAGCTTCCGGCTCGGCATCCACTTCGGATACAAGCCATTTGGCTATGGAGGCATACAGAAGATTGACCCCAAATGACACTGCCGCGAGAATAACGGCCACGTAGAACGGAGCATGTGAGCCGAATCGTTCCGAAAGCGGATACGACGTATGTGCAGAGATGTATGACGCTGCCTTGCCAACAACGAGTCCTAATGCCATGGGCAGGCCTAGTCCCCGGGACTTGAAGAACCTCACTATGATTGTCTCTTGCACGACCGACAGTGGGCTGATTCCCAGGCCGAAGATGAACATACCAACAGTCATGAGTTTCACGTCTTCAATTAAGTCACCAGCAAGGAGGATGCTAAGGCCTATCCGGTGACTACTTGTTGTCACTTACCTTGGACAGGAGAATGACACGTACCTGAAAGGATTATACTCGTAGCGATGATGCTGGAAGTGGTTGTCCCCAGCCTGCTTGTCAAGACGCCGCCGAGGAGGGGTGTCCAAGTGCTATTTAGGCTGAATGCGGAGACCAAGAGGCTGAACTCGACATCAGATGTTCCCATCTCTCTCTCGAGCCTCGACTTCAACGGTGCCAGGATATAACTCCCGCTGAGTGACAGTCAGCCAGAAACAGTGAGGCAGCTATGAGGAGCACATACTAATGGCTGCCAATGCTGAGGCTGCATGCACACAGTAATGCGATAGCACGGATGCAAAAAATGCGGGTCCCGGAATAGCTAATAACCCGATCGGGGTAATGGGGATCTTCAGCGTTTTCCTGAGCCAACAATGCCGCGGCCTCCTGGTCGGAAAAGTCCGTTTCGTAGGTATCATCGAGTGGGCTACTTGGCGGAGATATCGATATCTTTGACCCTGACGCCATCTTTGAGAGGGATCAAGAAGTCGGAGGCGGTGTGAAGGGCAAATGTGCCCCGTGCAAGAAGGGGAGAGTGACTCAGGAGTTGGTGGCGGTTTAATTATAGTATCCATTCTCGGATCGTTTCATAGTTTGCATCAGCAAGTGTCAGTCTTTTATGACCACCCTCTTTCGTCATCACCGCAACAGGTATGAAATCGCTCATGCATCGGCAACAGAATGCTAAGGGCACCTGTATACTGTTGACTATGTGGTACATAGCTGAACAAAATGAAATAAGGCAACTATTTACTCTTCCGACCGGAGGCGTGCGGCCGGGTTCGTCACTTTCAATCCAAGTACCTTAGCCCTATAGGTAACGGCAACGTCAGTGGAGGGTATAAGGGCTTAGCAGCGGGGGCACCTTTCCAAAATAACGACGCGGTTTCGACTGCTGACGTTGTGCGCGATCTCTGCAGCGTAGCTTTTGTTGTGCATTAGGAGTAGCTCTAGTTCTCGCACGTTGTTCACCAGGAACTTCTTCAAGCCGCTAGGAAGTAGGTGACGCGTTTTCTTGTTGCTGCCATAGCCAATCTTTACAACAGATAAGTTTGGAACACTGGCAGGCCAGATTCACGTACCTTGGGCATAGGGAGCTGGCCCTTAAATCTACGCCTCACCCTATTGTCAATACCCTTGGGTTTCCTCCATGCCTCCTTTACACTCTTGTAGCGGTCAGACTGGTGACGCCTGGGAGACTAGGGTGTAAGCCGATCTGATCCCCACGGTTGAATAGTGATTATGGTGCGCACTTAAATGGCTTGGTGCGTTTTTTTACAATTGGCGTCTTGAGGGACATGATGAACTGTATGGTGAGTGCGTGAGAACTGTGTACGCCAGGGGATGGCTGTCGGACGGAGAGTCCACGACGACCCGTCGCAATGACATCCAAAGAGAATCCGCCCATCCACCGCAAAATTCGCATTGTGCGTGCTTACACCGTACCCCATACATACGCCTTTATAAAGGCCATCCAGAGATTATGAGTGAGAGAAACTCCACTTACAATCTTGCAGAGGCTAAGGGAACGTCTTTTGTCGATGAGCGTGGGGACTGCGTGGGGAGGCTGTCCAGAACGTTACCGCATTGGGGAAGTAAACAAATATCAACAACAATGTAAACTCGTTACGATGACACCCGTCATAGTTTACGAGCAATCGCCTATCAATCCCGAGTCCTAAGTTTATGCATACCCCAGGGAATTGAGGTTTCGAAGGTCCTCTCGCAGAGATAGTATGGCATAATACGGATCGTGTATTAGAGAGACGAGAGAATGGCACGTGTGTGGAGTGGTCCCGTCCCGTGAGAGACATTGCAGGACATCGCAGGGGTGATTTGGAGGCCCCACATCCACCCTACTTTGAGTGCCAAGTTTCTGACTCTGATCGCTTTTCTGTGATTTCCCTCATAAAACATCCTCTCGCATTCGATTCGGTTTTCATTACCCCCTCCAGCATCCCCTGGAGCACATATATTCTATGCTCACCGCACCCGCAGCTGTCGATATCACTTTTGACGACGATAGCTGGAGTGCGCCCCCCTTCAACCGGGCCGTCAGCGTCGGAAATAGCTGGGGAGTTACCTCTATCGGCCGTGGATTCAATTGGGCCGCAGAGGGGGAGGAGGTTGAAGTCGAGAGTGCATCATCTGACGTTCAGGGCGAAGACAAACTAGACGAGTCTTCCTTCTCAAACCCGAATTTCATTCGCCCACGATCCCCCGCCTTCGCTGTCGCCTTTTCGGGTTCTACCAACTCCGGTACATTATACCCCCACATCGTCGCCCCGTCTACTCTTTTGCCTATACAGACACAGTCTCCCCGATTTACCACTGATCCCCTCACACATTCTCCTGTGCAGTCTCCTTCCGTTTCATCTGGACCTCTGACCCCATCGAGTTCGTCATTATATTTCCCTAATACCAGGGCCCATCCTCGACCAGCCCGCTCTCCAACTACTCCACGATCCCGCCGTCGATCCTCTCAGCAACGTGTATCCTTAATAGCTGGGCGCCTTTCCATCGCTCCCATCGAACCTCCTTCACCGCCTCCCGTGGCTCCACAAAAGCTCATCCGGTCGGGCAGCACCGCAAGCTTGCTCAGCCTTGACCCCAACAGTCGCCCACCAACGCCATCTTCGTCAATTATCGCTCAATCTTCGAACGAGCGTAGTATATCGGAGTTTGTCATCCAGGGTGAAATCGGCCGCGGTGCCTATGGTCTCGTGAAGAAGGCGAGGGAAATACAAGCGGATGGAAAGCCCGGGGTAAGTACTGTCATGCTATACCGGCTGTGCGCCAATGACCTTGGATAGCCCCCGCTTGTAATCAAGCAAGTCATAAAGTCCCGTATCTTGGCCGATTGTTGGAAAAAACACCCGAAGCATGGGACCATCCCTATCGAGATTTACGTCATGTCTGCCATTTCCAACACGTCTTACATCTTACCCCCACGTCGGCCATGGGACCCTCGTCGAAAAGCCGTTGTCGATATGACCTCGTCTCAACCTGAGGCCTGTGGTAGTTTTGAGTGGGTCGAGGGCAAGGTGGTGAAAGGACACCCCAACATTTGTCCACTTCTTGATTTTTTTGAAGACAATCACTACTACTACCTGGTTTTACCCTCTACCATCCCCGAGCCGGCGCCAAATTCCCCCATCCCACCTTCCGACCTGTTTGACCTGGTAGAGAGCTATCCCGACGGCCTCCCGCCAAGCTCAGTACGCACCTATCTTGGGCAGATCGCGGATGCGATGAGTTTTTTGCATTCAAAAGGAATAGGTATTCTCCGTGTGACTTTCCTGTAAGACTGTTCTAACATCATAGAAAAGTGCATCGAGATATCAAGGACGAGAACGTTATCCTCGGGCCTCGCGGCAGATGTATCTTGATTGACTTTGGCAGTTCGGGTCTTGTCAGGAAGGGTGGGTGGGACACCTTCAGCGGAACGTACGTGCATTCTCGCATCTGTATGACGATTGTTTATAGTGTAACCGTAGCTTGGACTACGCCGGCCCTGAGATTTTGAGGGGCGAGAGATACCAAGGCCCAGAGCAGGACGTCTGGGCTTTTGGCGTTGTGGCCTACGTGATGCTTGTTGGAGAATGCCCATTCACAACTGCTGCAGAAGCGCAAGAAGGGCTTGAATCACCCCTATCAAATGCTTCCATTGGCCTGGACGAACGTTGTATGGATGGACACGAGAACGTGGGTGAAGAGCCCGATGGCGGTGGCGCTCTAGGGGATGCCGCGGCACTTGTCCGCGCTTGTCTGCGACTTGAGGTCAGCGCACGACCTACTTTCGACAAGATTCAAGAATCTCGGTTTCTATCTGGAAGAGGGGGGTGGGGCATAGAAGATACGTGACCCGATTTTAGACAGGCAGCTCTCACGGTTTCTTCGCTGTACAGACCAAGGACCTTTAATCCTTGTCACGCTCGCGCTGACACAGACTAGATAACCCACTTTGTTTCAGATACCTAGGGGGTGAACGCAAAGGAACCCTTGTTTTTGATATGTCTTACGTATCGTGAATTATCGACCACCATCGTTCCCTGTTGTATGCAATTATAATCCCCCATTAACATGATGCCCTTTGAACCTCATAATCTGTAGCTTACGAGCAGGGGTCTTTGTATAGTGTATCGTCTTAGAAACAGGCAAATCAGAGCATCCTCTCCCAAGTCACCCCGTCCGAAATGGACCCCGAAATCCCGGAGGCTCCGGCCGGTGCGGAGTCCAGAAAGATCTATCATATCGGATCCTGGGCAATCGATCAAGAAAATTTCGCGCCCCGCGCATATATCTACGCCCAATCATTTTGCACACACTGATACGTTTGCCTTTCCCCCATCTTTCGTACATCTCCTCCCCTCTCTTCTTTCATTGTTCTAACGTGTTTTCCAGTGAGTACACGCACTATATTTTTTTTCTAAATACACCAATATCAGTCTCGTACTTTGACACTCCGGTGGATTGTATCGAGTTCGATAAGATGAAGATCCTTCTCTAAGGCTTCTCGACGCTTTTCGTTATGATATCGACGGCTACTGACTTGAACAACCCATTTCTTCAGATCTAAAAAATGGGTAAGGAGAAGACTCATGTTAACGTCGTCGGTGCGTCAATCTAACAACAACACTGATTATCGGCAGATCTGGTTGCTGACTTTTTGTCTAGTTATCGGCCATGTCGATTCTGGCAAGTCCACAACCACCGGCCACTTGATCTACAAATGTGGTGGTATCGATAAGCGTACCATCGAGAAATTCGAGAAGGAGGCGGCGGAGCTCGGCAAGGGCTCGTTCAAGTACGGTTAGTCCATGGCCGATGTTCGTTATCCGACCCTTTATCGACGTTTTTTCTTCCTAGCTTGGGTACTCGACAAGTTGAAGGCAGAGCGTGAGCGTGGTATCACCATCGATATCGCCCTCTGGAAGTTCGAGACCCCCAAGTTCATGGTCACCGTGAGTACATTCTAATAGCTATATCGTTATCTTGACTAGGATCGCTGATCTGTGATCATCAGGTCATTGATGCCCCCGGTCACCGTGACTTCATCAAGAACATGATCACTGGCACCTCCCAGGCGGACTGTGCTATCCTTATCATCGCCAGTGGTACTGGTGAATTTGAGGCTGGTATTTCCAAGGATGGCCAGACCCGCGAGCACGCCCTCTTGGCATTTACTCTTGGTGTCCGCCAATTGATTGTTGCAGTAAACAAGATGGACACAACCAAGGTGTGCATCGGTATTTTGCTTACTTTATATACCAACAATTGTTCCAGTGGAGCGAGGACCGGTTCAACGAAATTGTGAAGGAGACTTCTACGTTCATCAAAAAGGTCGGCTACAACCCGAAGGCTGTTGCGTTCGTGCCCATCTCTGGGTGGCATGGTGACAACATGTTGGAGGAATCAAGCAAGTAAGTCTGATGTTGTTATCGGCTGAAAAGTATTTGACTGATCGATCATCATAGTATGCCATGGTATAAGGGCTGGACTAAGGAAATCAAGGGCGGTGCAGTTAAAGGCAAGACCCTTCTTGACGCCATCGACGCCATCGAGCCCCCAGTACGGCCCTCGGACAAGCCACTCCGTCTTCCTCTGCAAGATGTCTACAAAATCGGTGGTATCGGTACTGTCCCCGTCGGTCGTGTTGAGACCGGTGTCATCAAAGCTGGAATGGTTGTTGCATTCGCTCCGTCGAATGTCACCACTGAAGTCAAGTCCGTGGAAATGCACCACGAGCAGCTTGTGGAAGGTGTTCCTGGAGATAACGTCGGTTTCAACGTAAAGTGGGTCTTCACTACGTACTAATGTATAACCCGGGATCTGATCACTCCTCAGGAACGTCTCGGTCAAGGATATTCGCCGTGGTAACGTTGCCTCCGACTCCAAGAACGATCCTGCAAAGGAGGCTGCATCATTTAACGCTCAGGTCATCGTCTTGAACCATCCTGGTCAGATCGGTGCCGGCTATGCACCCGTCCTTGATTGCCACACGGCGCATATCGCTTGTAAATTCGCTGAGCTCATCGAGAAGATCGATCGCCGAACGGGTAAGGCCATTGAGCAGTCGCCGAAGTTCGTCAAGTCAGGTGATGCCTGCATCGTCAAGCTTGTCCCCAGCAAGCCAATGTGTGTGGAGTCATACTCTGAGTACCCACCTCTCGGTCGTTTCGCTGTCCGTGATATGAGGCAAACTGTTGCCGTTGGCGTCATCAAGTCCGTGGAGAAGACCGATAAATCTGGTGGCAAGGGTGAGTGCGGTTGACGTACCGACTGACTCTGGAGCTGACTCGACTCTCTGTAGTTACGAAGTCCGCGGAGAAGGCCGCCAAGAAGAAGTAAATGTAGATGTACACCACACTTTCTGCTCTTTTGCTCGTCACGCATCCTTTTCTTCCCTCTTCTACTCCGCGCCAGGCATACCATACATCATTCATTGTTCTGCCATCATGACAATTCTGTATGCACGATTACGACGATTTACGACGCTGGGTCATCTCGATGGGCTTCAGGTCGTCGTGTATCCATAGCTTGCGGCGTTGTTCTGATATTCAAGCCGAAGGAATGATAATGTCGTCGCTGTAATTCCGCAAATCCTTCATGTCCTGAGTATCAACAAACATGTTCGAATGCCTTGTCGACTTGACCCCTGGGGCCCAGATCCCTTCCGACAGTTCGCTCAAATACCTCGATCATAAAGCTGAATAGCGAACGCGTCAACGCAGCATCCCACCTTCCTTTCGAACTTTCGTCGCGAATGAATGCATGCTGGGCCTGCACCTCCAAGAACTGAAACAGCATTAATAACAGTATGCGTCCGTAGTAAGTAAGGAAAGGACCAACAGAGACAGGAACGTTAGCATCCTCCAGCACCTTGCGGATGATATCTCTGCCAGCACGAGGAACGTGGGTGTCCTGCAAATAAAGCTCGAACAACGTGAGGGTTCACGAGAACGGCACAACTTGCCTGCTTCCCAAATATCATCTATAGCGATCGGGGTTTAATAGGGTATCTAGTGGCAGGTAGGTGACAGTGGGGGACGTACCACCAGTTCGCCTCTCCCAGTGAGCTCCCCCGCCTGCACCCTCGCCAACGAATCGTCGCCACCTCTGCCGAGCGTAGCGCTGTGTATATCGGTTGCGAAAAAGCACACAGTGGACAGGACGCGCGGGTCAAACGCAGCCTAGTGGCGTGGGTTTGTACGAGATGGAGAACAGAAAAAAAAAGATTGGCTTACTCGGAAAGCCTGTGTTGGATATCCAAAATCAGACAATGGGGAAGAAAGGGCGTGTAACGAATGGGTCGCGGCTGACCAAATGGCCACCGAGGCACATGCCGGTCGCTGGGCATCGCATCAAGATTCGCTTTTCACTTGCGGGAGGGCAATCGCCACTCACAGGCTATCCTGCCGTTGCAGTTGGGCAATGAGGTGAGCAGGTCAATTGTCAAGGTTGCGTCCTAGCGTTACGCGATCAGTTGGCGATAGACCAGAACGTGAATGGCGATATTGTCAACCTCGTCGTACGCAGCTACCTCTTTCTCAGCCTGTAGAATACATTTAAGACAATTTTCAGAAAGGGGAGGGGCGGTGCGTTGCCTTATATTTGTTGCCCCTGTCAGTCCCTTAGAGAATGGTCTGATCAGGGCCAACAGCAGCATGGCGTGGAGGACACACACCTTCGGTGTCGTACGGAATTGCCTCGGGCCCCTCGAATTCGTGGAAGGACGAGGGGCAGGCTGAATGGAGCCGATGCTCGGTTACTGTACAGCCCAATGGCGACCAAAGTGCGAGCAAACTCACCGACCACGTAACCGTGGCTAGCGATCTGCCCAGCGAAGCGCTCGACGGGCCCTGTCACCTGGTATATCTCGCTGTAAACCTCACTCGTTAAGAAAACGTCAGCTCAAGTGTAAACAGAACCGGACCTGAAGACGACGACGCCTGCGAGTTGATAACTGGGTCAGTCATTGGACGGTGAGGGTGGGGATTTGGGCGGTATACCTGGGAACTTTGCCTGCGGATAATCCGGGACTTGTGGTGAAATGACAAATACGCGAATGGGTCTCCCATTCTTTCCGAACTTTGTGGGTACATCGTGAAAATCTTTGGTGATCAGCATGGTTATCACCTGGCACGATTGTCCAAAAGGTTTGGAGAAGGAAGGAGTTAGTTGCATCTAATCTAATCTAACCCCATTTGGGCATCGACGAACGTGCATCTCAAGTCAAGTTCATAGGCTATTAGACCGATTGTTGGTCACTACCCGTGACCTTTTCTTCGAATTCGAACCCACCGCGATCATGCCAGAAACTCCCGCAGCAAGGATACGCGCATACACCAAGCGCGATGAGAAAGAAGTGCGCTTTATGATCGGACAAGCGCAGATGGAGCCTCTCGCGTATGCGAACCACCAAAGTGAGATTTCTCTCCTCAGTCGCAAGCCAGTTTGACGCGTTTCACTCAGTGTACTTTCATCCATTGACTCTCGCCGTGTGGATCGGGTTTTCTTCCATATTCACCCATTACATGAACTGGTGGCCGAATTCCGAGTACGGAATCTTGAGCTGGTTGCAGGTGTTGCCAGCATTTTTCGCCTCGGCGGTGCCTGTTATGTTTTTCATCGACTGGTATGTAATTGGTCCGCCTCTTTATTCCGCGTCGCCCCCGTCGAATTATCCCCGCGTACAGGAAAAACAGGCCGACTGTAGAGGATAAAGTCGAGAAAGTACTCAGGCGCATAGACCTTTTGAACATCCAAAACTACTACGTGCGGTCCCCGGCCTCGGGCCTTTGGCTCTTCGAGCACGGCGACAAGATTATTGGGATGATCGCGATAGACGCATCTTTAGACGCGTCTAATGACGAGCCAATCACCCAACAGACGTCGGTGGAGCGACTGAAGGAGGCACTCGAGCGGAAGGGCACGTCACACACCGCGGTCATTCGGCACTTTTTCGCGGAGGAGGCATACAGGAGTGTGAAGATCGAGGATGACCTCCTGGAGTACGCTGTCGAGAAGACATTTGAAGCAAACAAGACGGTCGACACCATCCGCATTGCGGCGTCTCCCCTGCGTCCTGCAATCCTGGAGTCGCTTCGAAGGAACCGTTTTTCGAAGGGAGATCGAGTAGAAAGTATTGGGATACTCAACTGGGAGATCTGCTGGTACAACCTGGAGAGGTCGCGATGGGAGGCAGCCAAGCAGGGGGCAAAGTGACGCGGACGCGGAGTTGGACAATTGGGACACATGACGCACCGGATTGCTACCATCGTCTCTGGGGAGTCTCGTCCTCACTTCCCCTTTGTCATTCTCCAGTCCTCTCTCGTACAGTCCAGTTTACCTGTCTTGCGCACATTCGTGAACAAGAGAGATGTCGTGTCTCACGTTATTCTCTTCAGTCTTCTTTACCCGCCCTTGACTTTGGTGGATCCTTCCGAGGAGGGCCTACAGATTGTCGACATGAGGGCAGAGGTACCTGGATATAGTGAGACACGCCCAGATCCACTCGATTACTTCTCGAGCATAGTCAAGCAGGGTGCGATATGCGCTATGTGAAGCCAAGGTTTCCCTTATCGCTGACGAGCGCTCTCTGCAATAGCTCCTGATGGACCGCTGACCGTGATCATAGACGCGGCGGATGTGCTCTGCGCCGATCTTGGGTCGCCATCCCAGACGTGCGCCGTTATCACGTCCCTTCTCTCACACATATCGGCCCGTCCCAGTAAGTCCTCGTCGTCGCCCTGCACCCTCATATTCCTTACACCCCCCTCCGCGTTTAGAACCATCACGCCTGGTCATTCACCTGACCACCCCGTCTCCGCTTCGCGATCACATTCTAGCTCCGCGCCTCTCTCCAACGCTGGCGCACGTCGTCGCACATCCACCCGCGCTCCTATTGCACCTCGCGACCGCACAGCTCATGCCTCCCCCTCCTGCGGGCCGCCCCGATCGCTTTTGGCATGTCTTCTCGCCTCTCGCCTCTCGTACGTGGGAGGTGGAGGAGATAGTGTTAGGACCGGGAGGCGGGGGAGCCCGCAACGACTGGGGAGATGGTGATCGAAGTGGTGACTCGCGCGCCAGAAGGAGTTGGACGGAACCTGGAAAAGGAGTTGCTCGGTTGGCTGCGAGATTCCCCGTGTTCGTTGTCAGAGCTGGACAGCCTGAAGCCCATATTCGAAGACGTGGGGAAGACTGCATCTGAGGTGTGTGGGCACCCCGATTGGATCATATTGGAATGTGACTATCGACCCTTGAGTAGCAACTCACACCGCACCTTTCTTTCAACCTGAACCTCACACCGGAACAACAACAATCTCGCACTAATGTTCCATTGCCATACGCCCACAAAGGCATGCAGTATGCATTTTCGTTCAAAGACCATTGTCTCAGCTTTGTATTTTCGCAGGCGAGTTGGACGGACATGCATCGGGAGCTATCCTGTACGACCCCGATTCGGCAGACGACATTGATGACGAAGATCCAGATGACGATTTGAACATTTAATTTCGTCCAGAAAAGGTAATGGATGAATGAATACAGTATTGAGCATACCAACTTCTGTGTGTGAAACGTTTCGGTCAAGAAAAGGAAGTCAGACTGTGTCAGTGCAGCCAAATCTATGCCTAAGCCCACGGAACTCTATGCGGCTTGACTTTCCGCTGTCTTCCCGTGCTGATCCCCATTCGACTGCACACCATTCCGGACGATTCCCGGGGCATCTGGCAAACTCGTGTTCTCGAAGTTCGGCCAATCTCCTTCCCGTGCCGACACGACGGTCGATAATCGGTTGCCCACACTGGCACGCGAACTAGAATCGGCTGATTCGCGCGGCAGGCGAGGATGGAGCAGGGACTGTAGCGAAAAGCGACGGGTTATAGAATGAAGGGGAAGTTCAGAGCCTCGCCGACTCGCAGGACTCTCGGGTAAGGCAGCGGGCAGGCGCACGCTGACGGAGAGTGATGCCCTGCGAGAGGAGACGAGAGAAGAGACGCTATTACGTCGCGGTTTGGTTTCTGCTGGCCTATTCTTGAATAGCTTCCTGACACGACCACCGATGTGCTTAACCCTGCTGAGGAATGTACGTTTACCATTCGGTACTTTGACGGGATGATTTACGTGCTCTTGCTCGCCAACACGTTCTTGCACGTCGCTTCGCGAGCACGCGGCCGCCATTTCTTCTCCAGAAGGTTCAGGAGGATTCTCCTCGTCCTGACGTGCCGCGGGTTCGGCATCGGAATTGGGTGGGCTGCCTGGCGTGGGGAGATATGTAGCTACGCTTTCGGTGCTTGGTGCTCCCCGAGAGTTGTTAGAAAGAGAAGGGGAAAATTCTAGTTGGGACGAGACGGGTGATGGGAAGGAGGGTATCACGTCGTCCACAGGAGAAAAATGTGCCGGATCTGGAGAACGGGGTTCGCGAAGGTCCAGGAAGTCAGGGGAATGGTCTTCTTGAGGTGCGCAGGTGGTTTGTGCATCGGGTGGGGAATGAGGATATTCATCCAGAGGCACAGGTGAGGATGACGTGCTCGAATCAGCGGTGGAAATCGACGATGTAAGCGAAGGTAATTCTGGAAGCGGGCGTGGGGACAAGCAAATAAGGGAGGGCGAGACATCTTGGGGAGTGTCGTGTGGAACAGCTGGGACGAACTTGTGAGGAAGGGGAGGTAGGGTTGCAATGTCGCTAGAGCTCAAGTCGGGCCACGCGCCTGGAAAGGAGGGAGCGGGTGAAGGAGCGACCATCGAGTTGAAAGAGAGAGGAGAACAAGCAAGCAACTGAAAAGTGACAGAACGAGTGAAATAGCATGATTCCATTGAGGTATCCCGATTACCTAGTTAAGGATCTACAAAGTACCTTTGACAGCCCGAGATACGCTCTCCGCGAAATAGTCAATGTTCTTCCCGTTCAGTCCTGCCATCGAGATCCGACCATCAGCTGTCATGTAAATATAGGCACGCTCAGCCAACGCCTTGGTTTGTGCTGCTGTCAATCCGGTGAAGCTTCACAATCGTCAGTTCGCTTCGTCACCGATTAATGAATAAATATTCACCTGAACATTCCGATCTGTGACTTAATGTGACCCCATTCACCGGGTGTTTTGTGCGTATTGGCCAGCTCGTTATACAGCCGTTCACGCATGCTGATAATTCGGTCGGCCATCCCTTTGACCTCCGCCTCCCATTCACCATAGAGCTCGGGTCTGCTCAGGATCGTATTCGCAATTCGTGCCCCATGCAGCGGCGGGTTCGAGTACATCGGCCGGATCACGATCTTCAGCTGGCTTTCTACCCGTGCCTTCTCCTCGGCATCTGCCGTTGTCAGTGAGAATGCCCCTGCGCGTTCACCATAAAGCCCCATGTTCTTCGCGAAAGACTGCGACAGTGCTACTTGATGACCTTCTGAGACGAACAGTCGCACCGCAAGCGCATCACGGTCGGTTGAACCGGACGCAAACCCTTGATACGCCATGTCAAAGAACGGGAAGAGCTTCTTCTCTTTGACAATGTTCGAAATCTCTTTCCATTGGGCCGGGGTCGGATCCACTCCTGTCGGGTTGTGTGCACAGGCATGCAGGAGCACGATGGACCTTTCTGGAGCGTTCTGGTCAACGACGATGTAGTAAGCAATACCGCGGCCCCGAAAAAAGGCTCAGTGTCTCGCCTTCAAGTCCTCCTTAAGACCTTCAAAGTCCAGGCCGACCGTCTTCTTGTCAAAATAACGATAACCGCGGACTTCCAGACCGGAATCACGGAAGATGGGAGTATGATTACCCCACGACGGCACAGGCAGATAAATCACTTTAGAGTGAGGATAGAACCGTGCCAAGAATGCGCCGCCAATACGGAGCGCTCCAGTCCCGGAAATCGACTGAGTCGCGGCGATCTACAGCAGATTACCCACGTCAGGACGTTGTCTGAGAAGAGCTAGATATGCGTACAGCATTCGCGTTGAGAGGCGTACTATCCGCGCCATAGGCCAACTTGGTTGCATTCTTGGTGAACTCCGGGAGACCTGTAATGGGAAGGTATTCCTTATCCGGATTGGACGCACGAAGGAAATCCTCGGCCTATAGCATCTCAACATCAACCGCGAAGGGTATCGGGCCAAGTACGAATGCAATACCTTCTTCACCGAGTTGAGGACGTAAGGTTTTCCGTCGCCATCCCGGTACGCGCCAACACCGAGGTTGATCTTCCGCGGGTCTTTGTCGGCTTTGAAAGCCTCGGTGACACCTGAGGAATGCGTAGTGTCCAGTTAAGAACGGTCGGGAACGGTCGAGGCTGGAACATACCGAGAATCGGGTCGGGCGGACCCGCTGGCACATTCGACCAAGTAGAAACTGTGCGGAGTGCCGTTCTCACGGAGGCAACCGTACGAGCACGAGTGACAGAAATCATGGCGTTTTTTTTCCAAAAGAGAGTAAGGATTGAACAAGATTTTTTGAGGTGCAAAGTCCGAGGAAAGGTAAGGAAAGTTGAAACGAGAGTGAGTGTGTTGAATTTTTCACGGATCGGTGACAGTGGCGGGGCGGTTAGGACGGCATACCGGCGGACCGAGCCGATTCGATCCGACAGGCGAGATAAGATCCATCGCAGCGGAACGGACGGACTTTTTTGTTTGCAAACTAACAACCATGTCCTCAGCGGACCCCAAGTGAGACTCGAAATTCTCTGGGGTACAGTTTCGCTGATTTTTCTAGGGACGGTAAATCTCTAGAGTCTAAACCTGAGGAGCCGAGCAAAAATGAGCTGAAGAAGCGTGCAAAGGCTGCCGAGAAAGAGAAGAAAGCCGCAGAGAAAGCAGCTAAACTTGCAGAGCAGCAAAGAGAGCGGGAAGAAGCAGAAGAGGTTTGGCCCTTTTTCCACAGCCCCCGTCTTCATCTTTCTCAGCCGTAGTTTACATCCAGCGAGAAGCACAGCACGATTTTGCTTTGGAATTCTATGGCAAACTCCCCTTGAACCAATCTCAATCACGCCCCGGTAATCCGCGCCATCAAATTGCATCCCTGTCGTCCCAGTTAGATGGTCAACATGTCGTCATTCGCGCACGTGTGCATACCCTCCGTGCACAGGGAAATAAGATGGTTTTTTTCAACCTCCGTCAACGAACAGATTCTGTACAGGCCCTCCTCTCAGTCGAAGATGGAAAGGTTTCAAAGTTCATGGTCAAATGGGCATCGGGGCTGGCCAGTGAGAGTATTGTACTCGTGGAAGGTACCGTTAAGAAATCGCCTGAAGAGATTAAGAGCGCTACGATAAAAGATGTCGAACTGCAGCTTACCCGCGTACGTACGCTACTTTATCGCCCTTCGCTACTAAACTTTTCCCGGCAGATACACCTGATATCTGGTCTCGATGACAGACTTCCTTTCACGATCGACGATGCCTCGCGCCCAGATGGTGAAAAGGATGAAAATTCAGATGTACAATTCAACCGGGTCCTTTTAGACACCCGACTGAACAATCGCGTTGTTGATCTCCGAGTTCGTTAATTAACAGCTACCACGCCGTAGCGTCCCTAATAAGTGAGGTAGACCCAGACGAATCAGGCTATCTTCAAGCTACAATCAGCCATTGGCACCTTTTTCAGGGAGTATCTAGACTCTAGGGGCTTCACGGAGATTCATAGTCCAAAGTTGCAAGGTGCAGCAACAGAATCCGGGGCATCCGTCTTCAAAGTTAGTTACTTCAAAGGTTGGTAGCTCCCAGTTTACGCGCTGACCTCGGTCTAATCACCACGTTTTCTTGAGGCAACGCATTTCTCGCACAGTCTCCGCAACTCGCAAAGCAGATGGCCATTGCGGCAGACTTTGAACGCGTCTACGAGATTGGCCCGGTTTTCCGCGCAGAAGATTCAAATACCCACCGCCATTTGACGGAGTACATTGGGCTGGATCTGGAAATGACTATAGAGGAACATTATCACGAAGTGATGGAGCTGCTGGACGACCTTTTCAAGCACCTATTCCAGAGCCTAAAGGAGAAGTATAAAAAAGAAATAGACGTGATCGGAGCGCAATTTCCCGCTGAAGAATTCAAGTGGAAGGAGGAAACGTTGAAGCTGACGTTTTCCCAAGCGGTAAACCTGTTGGTTGAAGACGGCGTCGATAGAGCCATTCTGGATGACATCAAGTCTGTCATTCTCATCTCTCGTAGACGCGTCGCTGACGCCATGTAGCACCGAGAACGAGAAAAGGTTGGGTCGGATTGTCAAGGCCAAATATGACACAGACTATTTCATCATTGACAAGTTCCCGATGGAATTACGGCCATTCTACACCATGCCAGATCCCAGCAATCCAGTGGGTCCTTGTTCTCTTGCGCTGTTCTGCTGTGTGTACGTTATCTCATCACTCTCCCAAAGGAATTGTCAAACTCGTATGACTTCTTCATGCGTGGAGAGGAAATCTTGTCCGGCGCTCAACGCATTCACGATCCCGCATTTTTGACCGAGAAGATGCGAGGCAAAGGCGTGGACCCCAACTCGATGAAGGGCTATGTTGACGCGTTCCGGATGGGTTGTGCCCCGCACGGCGGTGGCGGTATTGGCCTGGAGCGCGTGCTGATGCTATTCTTGAAGCTCAATAATATTCGGCGGGCATCGTTGTTCCCTAGGGACCCTAAGCGACTCGAACCGTGATCACAAGGATGGATATGGTGGTGAGGATAACGAACAGTGAAGGAAATGTGTATGGGTAACTGTAATAACAATGTCACTTGGATTCATTTCAATGTTACGATCTGTCGTGACCAAAGCAGGCATCGGTCGACCTAAACCATTCGATTTGGAATGGGTCCCTCAGTCTCATCTGCGACATATTTATCTTCTCGACTCCCAAGCGACCTGACCTTGTCCCCTTTCCCCCACTAATACTAGCGCTACCGCCTTCCCTGCTCTCCGCCCACCCGCCATGATCATCCAGCTCGTCGCGCGTAACACGAGCCAATCTCTCACCTGTGCACAAGAGAACTCTTACTGTCTTTCCGCTCAAATCGAAAACACCGACACTTCACCGACGACCGGCGCCACCCACACACCCTTTCTTATTCGCCGCAACCTCATCGGCGTGCTCGTCATCGCGGCGCTGCTTGTCCTCGGCACCACCCTCTGGCTCTGTTTCGGCAAGTGGTCCAAGCCCATCCGGCACTTCTTCAAGAGAAAGTTGCGCCCCTCCTCCTCTATGCACAACACCGGTGCCACTCCCCTGTGGATCGACGACAACGGTCCCAGGACTGTCGCAGCACAGAGGAGTGTGCCAGACGGGGCGGACGCCGAGAAGGCCGAAATAATGGACAGTAGTAGCAGCAGCACCCAGAGCTCGCTCCTCGATCAAGACGCGATCAAGATTAACGACGGGGTCAAGGTCGAGGTCGCACTTCCTGCCAAGGTATATATATCCACCGCCAGCGCCTCACTTGACTCGTGACTGACGAGCTCGGATTTGCTAGGTTCTACAGATCAAGTCTGGCAGTCGGCTTGCGGGCCTCGTCCGCTGATATCAAACAGATTATCCACGCGACACCAGTATCCGTCCGTCCTTTAAGAGTAGATCACGATCAACAACAAGTAATTGCTCCCTTCACTTCACGCCCACGGCCTCACCACCATCATACCGTATCCCCGACTCGAGAATAATTTTCAAGGAACCGTTTTGTAACTAGTGCTGTGCTATTGTCGGTTTGCGAGGTAATATATTCACTATATAATATTTAATTGCTCGAGGGCGACACAAGAGCGGAGTTTCGCTGCCGTCGTAGCAGCGATGTTACCTTCATACCTCTTCTTTAATTGCACTTTTGCTCGAATTTCTCTCGAATATTCCTCAGCGAGTTTTGCTCGGTTTCGACACGATTTCACAGTTTTGATAAGAGCGGACCTTCCCAGAGCGCCTTTCGGCGGACTTTGCTAGCAGCCTCTCACTAGGCGCTAATAGATCCCTGGTCACCTTTATGGTAAGTACCAACTGCACGCAACCAACACCTACGTATCATTCAAGTGCCCGCGAATGAGACCCAGCTGTTCAACGTCAAAAATAGCGGAGTAGTAGCAGATATCGATTCCTGGGGGGTTCTCCCTCGGCTGTCTCCGTAACTCTACTGCGGTTCTGCCGTCGCCCGTAACGAAGACGTGGCACCACCTGTGCTTTCTTCTGATGGCGAGCGGAAGGCCATCCCAGATTTTCTCAAGGGCACTTGAGTCTACACTCTGTCTAGGAGAGACGGTTACTTGGATTGTGATGAGGAGTTTTTTGTCGAAGATAATTGCATCAACGGTGGGGAGGGTCTGAGAGACAGGAAGGAAACAGAACGGAAATGCGTGCTTCTTTACGTCCCCCAGTAATGTCAAGCTAGTGAAAGGGATCGCCCGAACCTTAGGGCACACCGGAATTTTGAGGGCAGGCGCCGAGGCCGCAGCGGCAGTACAGGAAATAGGCTTTGATGCCGGATGAGCAGACAACCAGGTAAGAGCGAAAGCTTTCAAGATGCGAGTCGTCGCCGGTTTGAACCATGGGTGGGTGCGTAACGAACCGAAAAATCTAATTTGCTCGGCTGTTTCGGCCTCGATGGTGGCATTTAGGATCAGATCATTGATGTGCTCTGAGGCCACTTCCGCAGCTGCGATCGGTCTCCCCGCTCGCGAAAAATCCTGTGGTAGGACGGAGAAAAGTACGCTGAAGGCCTGGAGGTGGTCCAACTCTCCATGAGAAGAAGGGAATTTCCTGATAAATAATTTCACGGCAACATCGACACACAATTTGTGACGGAGTTCGGCAATGGGCTGTTGTTGGAACCACACACAGCTGCGCGTATCAGGACCCCATGTGTTGTCAATGCGCAGGAGGTCGTCAACTTCGAGACCACGTATGGTTCTACCCGCAAGGCTCAGCGGGAAAGAAACGCCTGCAAAAAATCAAGTTCGACGAACGCAAGGACCTTGATTTCGTCGGCAGAGAAGTATTTCATCACGTACAAATCCGCTTCGAACTGCTCGTGCCACTTCTTCCAGCCACCCTGATACGCGGAGGCCACTTGAACGATCCGAGCATTGCGTCGTCTCTCTGCGAACAAAAAGGCATCGCACGGAATTTTGACCTTTACATGGGCATAGGTGAGCGCCAAGGTCCCTCGAGGGATATCCACACTACGGTCATCACCGGAGTATAGGTAGGCACCACTAGCCAGAAAGAGTACAAAGGTGTTTGCCAGTTGCAACGCGGTAGGCAGCCTGTTGCTTAACCGGTGAAGCAGGACATAGAATAAAAAAGTAGATTTCCCCAATCGGCATCCCAAGAGACAATTAGTGGCGGGGCCACAATTAGCAGAAAGCACACACCGATTCCTGGTTGGCCAATTACGACTACACTAGGTTCCTTGTTCGTTGGAGACCCCAGACTCAGTGACTCATAAGCCGTGATGTATTCACGACGGAATAGAAGAATTTTTTTCGCAAAATTCAAGGTCCAATAATTTCAGACGGTCGATTTCCTCCGCGTCCAGATATTCCAGCTCGCCTTCATCACCAAAAGGCGCAGAATTCAGTACATGAAATTTCTTGCCCCACAAGATATCGTGCAGGTGCTGATAGGATTCCCGCCGTGATCCTAGCCGACACGGCCCCTGTGTGAAGGCGTCAGATACTACTCGCATCGGTGCTAGCGACTAGACCCACTCCCAGGCCAGGGTATCCTCACACATACATGGAGGTACTTAGCTGGTCGATCAGGCCATAGCTGTTCTATTTGCTGGAGCGGATACATCAATTCGGCGTCATCTGGTGCCTGCAGTCTGCCAAACTCATTAGGCGAAAGGGGCATGTTAACCTATGGGAGGGTCAGTCCGAGTGTTGGTTGGAACAGCAATTGAGACATCACCTTCAGCAGATCTAGCATCATAACGTCGACACCGTCACAAAGGCCGTGGGACTGCTCTTGAATCGCTTCCTTCAAATGGGCAACACACTTATCCTTGGGAATGATAACATTGTAATAAGAGTTTGTTCCTTCGACGAAGAACCACAGTTCATAGTTGTCCATCGTAGCGTAGAATGTGGATGCGTTCCAACGACTTGGTCAGACTATATGAAGGGTAACCGGTAAACTCGCGACTTCCGACTTGGTCGAGCGGCCCCGAAGACCTGAGCCACGGTGCCACCGCGCGACGTCACGCGATCGGAGGTACAAGCGAGATCTTGCCTTGTTGCATCAGAAGCAACGAACACCAGTGGAAAATTTCTCCAGGACCCTCGGAGAAGTGCGGGGACGAGTTGGCCTGGCGACAATTGCAAAGCTATCGAAATGGCTTGCTTGGCACGACTCTCTAGGGAGGGTGCCGCCCGCCACCGACGAAAAGAGCCTTTCACCTCGCTGAGGGCGAGGGTAGCACTCCTACGCCTACAGACGTCGAAGAATCTCTCGCATCGAGTTCTTCGGTCGATTCCGATTCTTCTTCACCACCAGAGCGTGAGCGCGGAGTGTCCGAGTCCTTAACGCGAACATCGAGCCCACGCTAACGACTTAAGAGAGCACGGTTGAAGCCTCGACATAGGGTGAAAACGAAAACGCCGTTGAGGCGTGCACGGAAGGTTCGCTACTATGGGCATTGTGATATGAGTGCACCGGCCAGGCGCACGCTCAGCTTTGCAGTGCAATGGTAATGAACTGAGGATACTAGTTTTAGTCGCTCATCGGCGCTCGCCAGCGCTCTTCAGCGCTCACCGGCTCACCACCCGCCTTTCTTTGTCCGAGTTTGTACCTCTTGTGTGATCACCAGGGATTCGGGGGCTCAGTCTACAGCAATATTTGCTTTTCCTGGAAGGTGGCCAGTCTAATCTCTGTTAGCCTAGTCACTGGAATTGAAACCTTCGGATGATCCTCGCGGTGGGGAGGACCACAATGGTATGCGAAGGATGACCGGATGACCACCAATGACTCCGCAATGTACGTAGACAGCACCACCCGTATTATGAACGACTAAACTGCAATGAGCAAACCCCCAATATATAGTGAAAAAAAAAAAGTGTAGTACAGATTGTAGTGATTGAAAAAAATTACATCAGATGTAAAGTGAGCTCGTCATGCATGACGGCCGCACTACACAACCGGCAAAGTCTCTGCTTCCCCCAGAAAAATCCCCACGGCATCATGGCGCAACGTCACGTCTCCTCCGACTGCGTCGTTCCGATGCCGAGCGGCTAGCGACAACTGCGGAGGGCTGAATAGTACCGCGTTCTAGCGCCACGGCAATGACATCTGCAGGGAGATCGAGGTGAACGCCATCCTGGTACGCGTACGCGTCCAGGGGCGAATACGCCGGCGGGTCCCTTCTGCTTATCGTCGAGGCGTTACTCGCGTTCCTTAACGACCCCTGCGTCCCTGTTGAAGAGGACGCGCCACCGGACAGTGCCTGTAAGGAGATATCGCGGTGATTTGGCGTGGGCGGGTTGCCAGGGGTGCTGGGCGAGTCTGGGAGGGGGAGCACCTGGCCAGTTCGCGGAACCGACGCCAATTCGGAATCTGGCCGCCGATCGTGATTAGATGGGCTTTGCCGGCGAGGCTTAGAAATGAACGGGTTCGCACCTGCGCCTCGGTCGGGTGAGTGGGGTCGCGAGGGGGGAGAGGAGTGATGGCCGGCGTCCGAGGAAGACCCTTCAGAACTCGGGGGAGAGGCGGGTATGTGGGTGTTTGGAGGCGTGTGGAAGGAGAGATCGGTCGGTGAGATGTATCCGCGGGAGAGCTCGGCGTTGCTATTCTCGGGCTCCTCGTCAATCGGCGTAATAGGCGGAGGCGGTGTGGGGGGTGGAGGCGGTGACGTCAACGGGCCTGTTCGGAGAGGCGACGAAGCCGGGGGAGCTGCGGATGATATGGGTCTCGGACGTCTTGTGCGGTGCAACCGACGCGAGGACGGACTGTGGGATGACTCGACCGAACGGGGAGAAACTCCCGCGCCTGTTTCGAGCAAAATGCTGCCGCGTTCACTCCCGTACGCAGGTGGCGGTGCGAGGGTCCCCACACTCGGTGCCAGGCCCCACTTTTTCACATTGGCTTCGATGAAAACAAAGCCGACTTGTCCAAGGTTGACGTGTATACTGCAAGGACCATCGGCGCCTATAGTGGGGAAGAGGTTGTAACTGTTGAATCCAACAAAGGCATCCTCCAATTTACGACCGTTTCGTGTGAAAAAGACGGTGCCACTTCGTGGCCGATAGCCCACGCCAACAATGTCTCCTTCCTTGAGAGAAGGGGCCAGTGGCGTAGCTGTGAAAGGGTAATTGTAGGTCTTGTCACCGTTGGAGTGATAAGCGACGGAATATCTCGAGTGACCAGGAAGACGGAAATGGGGATAAGGCTTCGTAGCCAGGCCGACAGCCACGTTTGTGCTTTCGGGGAGATCGAACATTTTTACCTCCCAGTAGTAAACCTCGTTTAGTTTAGGAAGCGGGAGGTTGGACTGGACAGAGGTGGCGGACGCTGGGTCTGGGAGAAAGGTAAGCTCTGTTCGTGAATGAACCAAGAGCGAGGAAATCATCTCATAGTCGGGATCAAAAGACCACGCCGAGACGCCTTTTTCTTGGATAGACAGGAATTGAGATAGCGTGATGTCCGTGTTCTGTGAGTTGGGCGGGTATTGTAGTTGATAGTCTGCAAAGACGAGGCGCCCCCTCAACGTTGTGGGTGGGTCAGGACTGGGCAGGGAACGTACCCTTGGCTCTGAGATACAGTCTGCGCACACTTTCGTTTACACTCTCGAGCCAGCGAGACTCCACGCCTTCGAAACCGCCCTCACCCTGGACGAGATCGTCCCTGCTCATGTCGACAGGACCATCGTTGTCACGAAGGGCGATTCCACGACGTTTCCGGAGGAGAATGATGCAGACAAGAAAGAGAAGGAGAAGGAAAAGAAAGGTGGAGAGGACGATTAAGAGGGGGAGAAGAACGAGAAGAGCATCATTTGCGGGCTCTCTGCGACGGGAGTCGTCGGTAGATTGGTGATAGGGAACGATGGAAAGAAGAGTCGCACGGGCATCGAGAGAAGATGTTGAATGAGAAAGTCGGGGCATGATGGAATGAGGGAGAGTCTGTCCTTGGCTTGGCTGCGCGCTGCTTTACCCGCAACGATCAACAATGAACCTGAACGCAGCCACACTCTCCCCGACATCGCCAAAAGTCAGACGCAAGACCTCAACGCGTAGACAGAGAGCACCATCCTATCTTTCCCCTCACCAGACCCAAGAAAGTCACGATGCTGCCCTTTATTCCATTCGTGCTTTTCTCAGGAGTCGCACCTCTTACGACGCCTTCCCCGTCAGCTTTCGTCTCATCGTTCTCGATTCACAACTAGAGGTCAGGAAAGCTCTTCAATGTCTTCTGCTCAATGGTAAGCATCAACCCGAGTTACGGCAATCCCATCGTGATCGTTGCTTCTCCGTAGGTGTCGTCTCGGCACCCCTTTGGAACAGTGAAAAATCCGTTTTTGCCGGCATGTTCACCGTCTCGGATATAATCCATCTCATTCAATATTACTATCGCACATCATCCTATGACAACGCTACTGCAGACGTGGAAACCTTCCGTCTTGAATCTATACGTGGTGCGCATCCTCGTTAGCCCTCCGTCCGATTACTTAACGTGCTTCTCAGATATTGAGAAAAGTCTCAGCGTGGCCACGCCGCCTCTGATCCATGAACATCCCAGTTCTTCCCTTTACGGCGCTGCACAGCGCCTTATCCAGACCCACGCTCGCCGTCTCCCGCTACTCGATAACGACTCAGAGACCGGTCATCAAGTTATCGTCTCCGTCCTCACACAATATCGTCTACTCAAGTTCATAGCCATCAACGTAAAGTGCCGTCTCCAAATCTACTACGCTTCTGCTTACCACGTCACAGTGTACACGAGATATTCAGTTTCTTCATCTTCCTCTCCGCAAACTTGGCATCGGCACTTATGTACAGCGTGATCCCTCTGAAGGAGAATTGGAGCCTGGGCAAAATCCGTACCACCCTATTGCAACCGCCACATTGAGCACGACCGTATTCGATGTTGTTCATATGTTCTCAGAACGCGGCATCTCTGCCGTGCCCATCATCGACGAAAACGGGGTTGTCGTCAACCTGTACGAAACGGTAGACGTTATTGTACGTTATTGTGTTACTTTTGCTAGGTGGTTCGTTACCGACTCCCGTTCAGACTCTAGTTCATCTGGGAGCCTATCAAGCTCTAGACCTGACGATCGCCGAGGCTCTCAATCAGCGCTCGCCTGATTTTCCTGGGGTGGTAATTTGTACGGCAACAGACTCCATAGGGACCCTTTTGCAACTCATCAAAAAGCGACGCGTGCACCGCCTGGTTGTTGTGGAAGGAGAGGTTAGTGAATTTTGGTGGGTTTGTCGTGACCGGCTGATGTATGGACCAACAACGATAGGAGGAAGAACGAAAGGGCGGTAAAAAAGGTCGACTGTTGGGCATTATCTCACTCTCGGACGTCTTGCGCTACGTTATTGGAGAGGTGGACATTCAAGAGTCTGCCGAGCCCCCGGAAGAACCACCGAGTGGGCCGTTGACGCCTGCGTTGACATCGACGACAGAAGAGCAGGGGACGGAGACATGAGATGTTTAGAGACCGACTCGGGAGTGTCACAATAGAGAAATTGATGTGTATTGTTAGCATAGCTTTATCAGCTCGTCTCGTCTTGTACACGTTTATACCGATGACCGTGACCGCCATCCAAGCCGTGTACGTGCGTGGCCACGAAGAACGTCCCGAACCCAAACGACACATCGTATTTCGCATAGAAATACAGGCCCACGTTCGCTCATGGCATATGTGGCGCCGTTACTCCGAGTTCGTCGACCTCCACACCGAGCTCACCAAATCCATCGGCGCCCCTCCCCCCTCCCCTCTTCCACCCAAACATGCCTTCGCCATGCTCCGCTCTTCCAAGAACGAGGCCCTTCTTGAGGAGCGCCGAGCCGGTCTCGAGGCCTACCTCCGCGCCATCGTCTCTGCCAAGGACAGCAAATGGCTCGACTCGTTTGCCTTCCGCGACTTTCTCGGCGTGCCCGCAGGCAAGCAAGAGCCCAACGGCAACAGCGGCAGCGGCAACGACGTCGGCGGGGGCGGCGCGCAGTTCACGTCGTCCAGCTGGCTCGACGAGCACATGGACCTGCAGGCGCGGGTGCGCGACGTGCGTGCGGACGTCAACCGGCGCGATGCGTTCTCGGACCGGGGGGACGTGGGCGCGGCGCACGGGACGAACGTGCAGGCGAAGAAGAAGCTCGCGGGCGTGCTCTCGCGCCTCGGCGCGCTCGCGGAGGGGCTCGACGTGCTCGCGCTGCGCGGGATGAGCGAGGGCGAGCTGCAGCGCCGCACGGACATGGTCGCGCGCCTCCAGGACGACTGCGAGAAGCTCGCCAAGATGCTCACCGTCGCGCGGCATACCTCGCGCGGGCTCGGCTCCGCCGCGGAGCGCACCGCGGATTCGGATCGCGCGGCGCTCTTGGGCGGCGCCGCGTCGTCGTCGTCGAAACCTATCGCACGAGTGTTTGGTGCACCGCAGCCCCCGAAGGAGACGAAGAAGACGCGCCCACTGGATGACCAGGGATTGGTACAGCTGCAGCAGACGGAGATGGAGCAGCAAGACACGCAGCTCGCACAGCTCACGGCGATCTTACAGCGACAGAAACAATTAGGCATCGCGATCAACAACGAGTTGGCTCAACACATGGAACTTTTGGACGGTCTCTCGGACGACATGGATCGAGTGGGAGGTAAACTAACAGCAGCGAAGAAGCAGCTGAATAGGCTTGGTTAAATTATGTTATGCCCCGCTTGCTCTAAGAGTTGTGTATGGGTGAGGTATTACTACAGAAATACGTCTATTATGCATAATTTTCTGGTTTCGTCAGTGTGCGTCCAATACTCTAGCAAGGAAGGGATGAGTCTTCCTTCAAAAGAACAAAACAATGAGACACGAACCTCATAACAAGTGATCATAATCCCGCATGCAGGGGCAACTTTTGCTATTCGGGGGCCCATGCCAGCGAACAATGTAGACAGCCCTTCTGTTCGGACGATCTGCTGTAATAAGCGAAGTGCACCCGCTTGTTGACCTGTCGTAGTGGACATGACGAGAGGCTTGTCGACGTGTTTTCAATACGTCGAAGGGTGACGTCAGCAGCGCAGCAGCTGGTGCCGCTCGTGGCACCGCAGACGAAGGCCACGGACGGGCCAGATTTTCCTCTCCGTTCTAAATAACGCTTCATGCCCTCATAAGAGGCCCAATAAAAACCAGAAAACGGGACGTCGCGCCAGAGCGTAGGCCCCAGTCCGCGCCAGAGATGCTGAACTCCGTTTGCACGTACGAGCCCGCTCAGGGAGTCGAGTACGGATCTTAAAGTGTGAGGCGTATCAGGTAACCTGGGTGTTGACTGCAAGTTTGTCCTGATGAGCTCCAGGGGGGATACCACCGAGCTAACGATGACACGGGCGGAAATGCCTGCTGCCAGCGGCACAACCGATGGGTAAGGTATGACGACGGGGAGGACTTGGCGCAGGAAATAGTCATATGTAAGCATGTAAGCCGTAGACGATGGAACGCCTATGACGCTAAATGGAGCGTATCACGTAGGTGAGGAGCGTGCCAGGGAGAGAGCATCATTGTTCCACTCACAGTGTCGTTCCAGTGCCCTTCCATAGGCCCCGAATACCCTCGGCCCTCCATACGTGGCGCACAGCGTCATAAAAGCCGTTCACACGCTCAGTGCGGAATACGCCGCGGTCCCATATACAAACGAGTTCCTGAGGGACGGTATGCGCAAAGGTGGACATGGCGCGGGCGCGAACGGCGGGTGGTAGATCTCGAACGCAGGGTACGCTAGTCGGCTGGCAGCACACATGCGAGTGTGTGTTGACATGGTGCACACCTTGAGTTCTTGGAGGCTGAGTTTGTAGCCGTGTTTTGACCACGTCGAAAGGAGTCACTAGTGGGCAACGGTAAGAAATTATTTCACAGCAACACGAGGCACAAGAACGGAACTTGTTACTGCAGTCAGTGTCGAGCCCGTAGCAGCGGCGACCAGTTTTGCTTGAAAGGGCTCCATGGCATGGGAGTGGGAGTCTCGGAGGAGGGTTCTAGGTGACAGCAAAATGATTTGAGTTGTCTGATATAATCCGATCGATTACATTTTACATTTGCAGTAACAATTCAGATATCCTGGTAAGGTGGTGGCGTGTCTCCTTCGTGCGTGTTCGATTCACCATATCCCGACGTCTGTCCGTGCAGCAATTTCTCTCTCTCTTCCCTCTCAAGCCGCCTCTTCTCCTCTTCCGAGTTCTCATAAACGGGTGCAGAGGATCCCGAAGAGGGCCCACCACCACGTAGCAGACGCTCGCGCTCCTCGCGCTCCAACCGCTGCTTCTCCTCTTCCGCACTCTCGTACCGCTTCGGCACAGCGCCAGAAGAGCTTTCGCCGGTGACAGAAGGCACTTTCGAGTCGGCATCAATCGGGCCTGGAGAGGCGACAGTCGCGGAAGGCGCCGTTGACAGATTCGACACAGGCTCGTTGTCCCCGACGGCGGGATTAATAGGCAACTCCTTGCCCTTTGCCGAGGCCGTTGGTGGGATAGTCGTAGAGCCCAAATATTGGGTTGGGACAGGTACCGGTGAGTTCTTTGCCGACTCGGAGGTCGTTGGTGGTGTGGTAGTAGAACCAAAACCTTGGGTTGGGACGGGTACCGGTGAGTCCTTTGCCGACTCGGAGGTCGTTGGTGGTGTGGTAGTAGAACCCAAATCTTGTGCAGGTGTAGGCCTCGCACTTCCCTCCAAGCTTCCTCTGAGAGGAGGAGAGGCAGGGTCCTGTGGAGTGATGTGACGTTCGACTGTGTTTATCTTTTGCAATTCATCAGCGTGCGTCACGCCGAAGCTCTGCGTGTGGGAACGATCCAGTTTCGCTCCCGCGGGCGCGGTGAGAGTCGCTTGGCCAGGTTTCCAGTGATCCAGTGAATGCTGCAAAGAAGCGCGGATGGTGCCTGTCGTCTCTAAACCAAGGTAGGACTGACTCGGCGATGGGGGGGCAGATGGCAATACAGCAAGGATACCATCGGCAGCCTGGGCGAGAAGGGCGAGCTTTTCACCATACTGGGAACGAAAGATGATAAGCCTTTGAAACGAGCACCTATAAGTCCACCCACCTCTCTCAGAGCCTGGAATTTCTCCTGCTCACTCTCCTTCAGAGCCTTCCTCAGGAGAACCTTATGATCCCTCTCAGCAGGTTCGTCGTCCTTTTCGGCCTTAGCGAGCTGTTCCTTGACCTCCGCAATGCGCTTCTCAGAACCCTTCTCCTGGCTATGCTCAAGTCGCGCAATTTGGTTCTGGAGACTTGCGCGCACATTACGCCTCTGGGTAAGGGCAACCTCATCGTCCCGCAGCGCCTTGAACGGGGCACGCGCTGCGTTGAGCTTCATTGCGAGTGTACCGGAAAGCGAACCGGCGATGAAGTTCAAAAAAGCTAATCTATCAGAAACTTCACGCAGCACTCGCAGTGAGATCGATCAAATATTTATGAATGAAACCACCGACCATCTTTGACATCAGCCTCTTCGTGCTGTCCCCACATGTAGAGTTCCTTGCTTTGAGCTTGGGCATCGCGAGATAAACTCTCAAAATCAAGCGAGACGCCTTTCTCGGCTGTGATGATCTTTTGCACAGGGCCGGTGGTGCTTAGCAGAGATCAGATTATAATTAGGTATTGAAATAGTAAGGCCTACGAGTAAGTTTGCTGCAACTGACGCAATTGATGTTGTATCTGCCCCAAGGCGTGGCTCTTCTGAGTGGGGCCACCGTCGGCGGTGGGCGGAGAGTCGGCCGAGGGTCGAGGAGCTCCAGTGAGTGAAGAGGGGATGTGCTGGGAAAGGGAGGAGTCTTTGAGAGCGTTCTGGGCCTTACCCGCTAAAGAGGTGAAGAAACTGGGCGGCATATTTATCGAAGCTGAGATGGGAGAGAACGAAGATAGAGAAACGGGAAGGACAAGATAGGATAGGATTATATATTGTATGGTCGGGACCTTGTGATACTATTGCTATACGTCATCTGATGCGACCCGACGCAAATTGGGCAGTGCAACTGCGGTCTGAAGCGATGACGATGCGATGACGACGACGACACCACGAAAACGACCGATCACCATAATACAAGATAATAACTAACCCCCTCACACTACGATCTTCCTCGTCGACTTGCCTTTCTTTTCCGAGTCCTTGTGAGACTGGAACTCTACGTCCGTGGCCAGCGGCCCCGCTAGCTTTTGTGAATCGTTGTAGCCAAGCACGGTTGTCTTGAAGTGTTTCCCGACGGCCTCGATTCGTTCCCGTAGTTTATCATCGTCTGCACCCGATGGTGCCAGGCGCGTCCAAATCGATAGTCGATAGAACTGCGGCCGTGTGGAAACAATGACACCAGTGACAAGTGATTGAGTACCCGGAGGGACTTCTGGATTCGTTAAATAGGGATCGAACGTTTCGCCAATGGCTGCTAGCATCTATACCACCAAGAACCGTCAAGATGAAATCGCACCATATGATTTTCTAGCTTACGGTGTAAAGCCACATCTTGTCGACGTTGCTTCTATTTTTTTCCTTGGGTAGTTGAATACTCCATTTTCCGCCACTTTTATTTGCCTCGTCTTCCCAAGCGGGAATAATTCCCTCCTACTTCCTATGTTAGAAGATTAAGCAACCAAAGCCATGATCGCGTACCTTGAACAAGTAATAGTTGGCCTTTTGAGGAAGCTGCGATGGCGGAACGATGTTGTTGTACAACCTATTGGGAGTAGTGTCATCCAATCGTCATCGGTCTCCTTGGCCAGAACGACGTACCCCCAAAACTCTTCTACACTATCAAAGCTGATGACCCGCTTTATATCCTCCATCCAACCCGAGGCCGCGCCAGGCGTTTGTGGGATGGGCGTTTGAGGGAACGCGGTAGATGGTGTCTGCGGTAGATTTCGACCCTTAGTCGCGGGGGAATCGAACCACAGCGTCCATGGAGAATAAAGTGGATGCTATGCGCAAAAAAGTTTCTCGGTCGGTTAGAAGACGAACAAAGGGTCTCAATTCGAATGAACGGAAATACCTTTACGTTAAAATTTTTGGGATCGCTGAAAACAGTGCGAATTGTCTCGGCCTGAGCTTGCATGTCAACCTCCTGAATCTCGCCGGGCTCTGGTGAGCCCTCGTCTTGGCCATCCTTTGTGGAGGAATGTCCATCCGCTTCGGGGTGTTCTGCAAGTGCAGCTTGTACGGCAGAACGGGCAGCTTGCAGAGCGGGACCAGGAAGAGAAGAAACAGAGGTCATTGGATGGTGTGTGGATGAGAAAAGGACGACAGTGTTGCGTGATTAATATCGATTAATGGTCGAACAGAGTTGAATAGGGTCCGTGAAGCGTAGTGCCAAGTGCGTGTGTAGGCAGATTATGTAATAAACATTGGAAGACTGTTGTTATTTTATTTATTTATTTTCACTCTTGTCTTGAATGATATAAATATCGTCCAAAAAAACCTAATTCTAGCTCAAATCAGCTTCGTCTCACCAGGGAGCTCGTGGTAACCAGTCGGAGGCTGGTTCTGGAAATCCAAGCTAAGAACTTGGTCTCTGAGTTTTAGAAACTAGGTCATCATCAGCTCAACGACGTATAGCACTTGAAAATAAACCGTCTCGCACATTTTCCTCTTCTGCGATCGTTTCATCATGAGTCTTCTTGAGGACATTCTGCGTATTGACTAGCATCGTCTAAATGAACAGCGTTAATCAAAAAGTTCTCGGTGGCAGTGCATTGATTACCCTTATGGACCGGCTTGTGAGCCCCCGATAAGTTGAGACACGCTCAAGTGGAACGGGGTCGTGTCCGACCAAGCGAAGTTGGTCATGCAAATAAGTGATGTATTGCTCGAGGCACTCCAGATAATATCGCTTCTTGTCATGCGAAGATATTGTATCACTGCGAAATATTTGAAACCATGATCAATGAATATCAGTCTAGTGAGACCTACGGATCGGTTGGCGAGAAACCGATGCTCTCTTCGAGGACACGTTGGAGTGCCTTGCGTTGAGTCTCGACCTTTTTCTCCGGTTTACGGCCTGGCTTGGCAGGTGTGTTGATAGACTTGTGCCTGCTCGTTGCCTTGTTCAAGAGTTCACTCGGCGTCGGAAACGTTTCGCGGGGGGCATTAGCATACACCTGGAGAAGATCCGGCTCGTCTTCCACTGGCATTGTAGGATATTTCAATTCTGGGCTTGTTCCTTGGTCGTAGGAGTTCTCGCTTGATACCGATGGATCTGAAGAGATGATGGGCCAGGAGGCTCCAGAAACAGGGATAGGAGAGTGTAGAAGAATGCTCGACGATTGCGGCGCATACTCCAGCTGTGGCTGTTGCTGAAGGATGGTGTCACTTAGTTGGGGGGCGGCAGCATGACCCGGGTGCCAAACACCATTGACGAGCAGGGGATGTCCAGAATAAAGGCTCTGCTCTGAAGCGTACAGTGAGCTTGTCACTAGATCAGCCTGGCAGTGGCCTCTAGAAGACGAGTAAAAGGCCATGTCCAGATCGCCGTACGGTTGAGCCTAGGACGATTAAAAAATCAGGGGATTTGTGAAGATCCGCATATCGTGATATCGCGTACTTGATAGACATCGTACTCAGCGGACTGAGGGGGGTAGAAAGTTGCGAAAGGGTTGACGGAGTGGAAGGGCAGTGGATCCATTCTTAGGATGGCTGGGTTCAAGTGTGGTGCCGACGAGCGAGAAGGGAGGCGTGGATACTTATAATGGTCCGGGTCGATGAACGGATGGAGGAATAAGTCAAGTGAACCGGGCACAGAACACGCTCCGAAGCAGGACAGTGTTTACCGATTGTGGTATGGCATGGACTGACCGCCGTCGAGAAATTTCTGAGAGCCTTGGATCGCAGGACAGGGCTAGAATCATCCACTCCCCCCCTTTGGCGCAAGAGGGCCCGGCGGACCAAATCAAATCAAATCAGACCAAAAAACTGAAGCACACAGTGATTTGGATCCTCTTCACTGGCAGATGTGGCGTTAACCTTCGTCTGGTGCAGATCGAGTCCTCGTTTAGACCTCTTCATGGGCCCGCCAAACGCCAGACGAACGTCAGTCACCCCTCCTATACCCACAGTATCGCTCTCACAGTTTGAGCGCTTTGAACCCCAGAAAGTGGCGGTCAGACCTACCAAAAGCTTGCAAATGCAATAAATACTTTTCGAGGTTGGCGTGTACGTGGAGGGACATCGGAAGTAGTTTCGAGGGTGAGATCTGTCAGAATCTCCCGATCGCACTACGTCCGGGAAGCGGGCTGAAGCGGCTGTGTCGCTGCACATGGGTGTACGTCCTCTGGCACCGCGAACCGTGCATGCTGACTCGCTGACATCTAAGTCGATGCAGCCCGCAGCGTAGGAGCTGTTACCGCCAATCTCCGGGTCGTGTCGCGTGCCAGATCCGGTTTACGTGTATTCAAGCAGTCTCTTCAAGCCCTCCTCACTCGGATATGACTTTTCCTGTTCAGCGCGTTCTCTTTGCGTCGCTCGCGAGCACGGTGCACTTTTCGGTTTCAGGATGGCATTCGTACCCCACGCCCGTTTTCTAGAATTCTTATCGTCTCGGTCCTCTTAAATCTATCGCATATATGCACTACCACTCGCACTCGACCCCTATGGCTGCTCCGACCAACATGCAGCTCTCTCTTCAGATTCATCGTTCTCTCCAACCTCAGGCACAGGCTCAACAAACATCCCCTTCTCCTACTACCAGCAATTTCAGCGAAGTGTCTATTTCACCCGCCCATTCTCTCGAGTCTTTTGGCCCCCCGGCCCCGTCTCTTCTGCCACCACCGGACGTACAGCCCCGTTTTTCTGCAGTATCTCCTCCGAGCCCTTCCCTGTCGTCCTCTCAGACCGTGATTGCCCACCCATACGCGAGGTTGTATGCGAAGAAGAATGCAACTGGGGCAAAGCGTCGAAAAATTTGGAACCACGCCCTTGAGAAATCTGTTTTTACTGCTCATGAGATGTGTGTGGATGTTATCAATCGTACCGTCGTTCCGGTCGCTGACATGCTGAGATAGTGCAACGATGGGAGCCCCTCACCGTCGGACTATATACATAGCCACCCTCGAGGCGCACATCGACCGCCTTCACCAACAATTGCTGGCTATTGGTCTGTATCCTGTGCCATTCGAACGTCTCGAACCGTTCAAAGGCCTTAATTGCAAGACGGCTAAAGTAATGTTTTGTTTCGCGGGTCCTTCGGAACATTTTAACATATGTCATACAGAGCATGGTTGCCGGGTTGCAACACGATTCTAGTCACATTAAAATGAAGTTGCTTGAACTTGAGCGAGCAGTGAGTGTCCCTCCAGCTAGATCGCTTTGTCTTATCTCCCCTCTTAGAACCACGGCCTCAGGAATACCTTAAAAACCAAAAATGGGCAGCTATTAGAACCCCCAAGTGATGTTCACGAGGCCAGTTTGTGTCTGCGCCACGACTCGTTGGAATCTGTAACGAGCTCTCAAAATCAAGCTTAGAACGTCCCTTCTTGGCTATCACTGACTCAGAACCCAACCAGCTTAAATTTGGTGTGGCGTATAGTTAGTTGCAGATCCATAAATACTACAAACCAATATTATGCTGTCGTTCCCGGGCGGTGCAAAAGCTACGTCGCGTGCAAATCTTGAAAAGATGACACCCGATTACTGCTTTATGTATTACTGTAGGATATGTAATTATGGGAACCATGGAAATACACGTCTGTGGGGTGAGGTCAACAAAATAGAGCGGTCGTGGTTTGCATGCGTCCACATCTGGCCCACAAATCTTGTTGGTCTTACGGATTTCCACAGACTATCCATTGCATAACGGGATCTTTCATTGATTGAGGGGTGACAGCGAGATTCGAGCTCCCCTTTGCACGTCACTGGCTTGTCAGCCAGCCACATGGGATGGGACAGAGAAGGTGCGAAATGCCGATGGTCTGTGTGCTTCCCTGCTTGCAAAAGATTGCACGGACAAACTCGGAAGTCTGCTGCACTTCCACGCGACTCGGAAAAAAAAAAAAAAAAACCGCAATTCCATTCCATAAACTACCACCATCCGAATTTTGAAGTAGATACGATGTGTTGTTGAGAACGTTTGGTGCTTTTGTGCAATAGCCAGGGACGCTTTGCTCTGTGCCACAGCTGACTTTGAATCCCCCACGAGAGTGTGACGCAGTCACGGCTAGCACCTGTTTCCCCGATATCGCGCTGACATCGCACCGTTTGCTCACACATGGACAAGGAAGACCTCGAAATCGAAACCTATCAAGTCCAACTTACTCAAGTCGAGCTCGCGCTCTCTGCAGATCCAGACAATGCAGAGCTTGCCTCTCTTCGCTCTGAACTGCAGGAGCTCATCAATCTGACAAAGACGGTCATCTCTCAGAACGAAAGCGCCGCCGCATCGTCCTCCAAGTCAACAGATAGCTCGCGGAAGACGGCGACCACACAAAACGCTGTCAACTGGTCCGCAGGGGACGAGTGCCTGGCCAAGTACTCCGATGGCGCATGGTATCCCGCACGTATTAACTCAGTGGCGGGGTCCGCCCAAAGACGTGTGTACAGCATCGTATTCAAGAGTTACAACACCACGGAGCAGCTTGAGGCTTCCTCGCTCAAACCCCTCCCGCCCAATTACAATCTACTCCCGTCTGCTAAGCGCAAGGCGAAGGAAGAGGAGGACGAAGAGAAGGAGCGGAAGCGGAAGAAGAACGAAAAGAAGTTAGAGACTAGGGCAGCCAAAGCAAAGGAGCAGCTCCAGAAACAGGCGAGTTGGCAGAAATTTGCCAAAAAGTCTGAGAAAAAGGGTGTCCATATTGCGGGAATGGCAGGGACGAGTATATTCAAGACCCCCGATAACCCTCTCGGTCGTGGTTCGTTTCTCCGCCCTCTTCTACATATGTCGTTTCACTAACTCGATTTCCTTTAGTTGGGGTTACAGGAAGCGGTAAAGGAATGACGGAATACCAGTCAAAGGGAAAGCACAAATTTGATTCTGTTCCGGAGCTGGCGTAACGCCTTCCCCCTCCCCTGATGCATGGTAAGGGCCTTTTGGATCGTTGACGGCTTTTCGACTTGAACCATTTTAGGTTGGCTTGCGTCAGTCCTGTCTGTCGTGATGGGACATGGGGAACGTGCCAAGGGAAGGAGTGGGGCCATGGGTTCAACAAAGCACATCCGTGATGTCGTTTTCTCTCTTTATCTTGATCGCTCGGGCCTCACACTGTCATCACAATATTATTCGCCGTTCCCGGAAGGGGAGGGGGAGGGGTCATTCGATATTCCCACTAAACGGTCATTGCTAACGAGGCTACGTAAACCCATTGCATTTCAGTGTATCCCCCATGTTCACTTACTTGTACTCGTAATATGACCAGAGTGGACTATCAACTGAGACATCTTCCACTCGATGGGTACCGGTGTACTGATGCTGATGATCAGCGAGGTGTGCCTACCAAATTTTTGCGCCATTCACATTTCACAAGACGGGGGACCCTGTTTTCCCGGAATTGAGGACGCCGATCAGACTTTGGTTAACGCGGCACGTCAGCTTCACACTCGAGTGTTTCTTTGAGAACTTAAGATTGAACATTTTTTTTGGCCTGACAGGTAAGTCACGGCCGTGCATGCCGACAGTATGAGTAATAATTACTGAATGGTTATTTGTACAAGGGGGTAGCGAATGTACCTGACTCGGCAGCATGAAGGGTTGCAGATCAAACATCGTACATTCAATCAATGTCGGACGTTTGCTTCGTACTCTCACCGCTCAATTTGGCTGAGTCAGGTGCCGATTTGAATGCTCGCCTCACAGTACCGTTGCGACGGTCCCGTCGGCTGGAACGCTTATGGAAAGTTTGGCACAATGTGGGGGGGATTTGGCGGGATCTGCAGAACTTTCTCGCTAGAAAAGGGATCTCGTCACCGTGTCCAGTGGTGAGAAAAACGAAAGATTTATGTAAAGTAATGCTCGTAACCGGTACACTGGACAGATGTCACGGACGATCCAACTGGACTGCACATGTATACTTTGGGGGTCAAACTCGGTGGTGGAGTGCGTTTGCTCGGCAACTCGATACGCCCGTGACAAGGTTCTAATCCCAGAGCTTGACCCGATTGTCTTGTTTGCTCTTGCTTCCCTTTGCCCGCCCGATCCGTTCCGCTCCTCGTCTTGAGTGGTATTTTTGCTTCTGCCGCGCCCGCTCTTTGTATGCGTCAATCGCTGCTTTGTCTCTGATTTCCTTTCTCTTCTTCGCCGAGAACGAATTCTCTTGATCCTTGTCAGCCACTTGCCTCGACGGACTGGCACTTGCCGAGCGCGGCGGTCCTTCAGCTTCAGACGACTCTGATTCTAAGGCCGAATCAGCTGCAGCTGCCTTCGAGTCCTCAGGATCCCCCGATAACTCGTCTTCAACTTGCTCCGGGTCTTCCCCCTCTGACGTATCCTTGACTTCGTCCCCCCCTTCTTCGTCCCCCTCCTCTTCCTCTTCGTCACTGTCACCATCAGGCTCCGACTCGGACTGGCTCTCCTCGACAGACTCCGCGTACTGCCGAGAATCAATGCAGAGCTGGTGAGGACGAGTGGAGTCCATACCTGCTCTAGAACTTTCATCTCGCGTCGTCCGAACCCGCTTGCTTCAACGACGACGTCTAGCCGAAAATCGTCCTTACCACCCTCACCGATGGTACCCTTGAATCGCGGATAAATCGCACTCTCATATTTAAACCGTCTTCGAAAAAACGTTCGTATGCACTCGACGTCCCTATTGAAATACCTGAAACGCACGAGTTCGGTTCATCACCGTGGTTTCCACGCGTGGATCCACTCACCATTCTGCATTTTCATGCGACGTACTAACCATCTGGGGGAAGTCGATCACGACAGGTTCACCATCGCTACGGCGGATGAGGATGTTGAATTCGTTGAAATCGCCGTGAATGAGTCCCGCGTGCGCAAGTCGGACGATCAAGTCCATCAGCTGAGAGTAGAGTTTACCAGGAGAAGGAACCTGGTCGATTTGATGCCTGACATCATGAGGAGAATGACATAAATCGAGTCTAGACTTCTACTCACAGAGGATATGCGTCGATGAATTCCATCAGTATACAATGCCTTGCTTGATCTACTGGCCGGGGCACTGGGAACTGGTGCTCGTGCAAAACCTATTGAAAATTGAGAACGGCGTACACTCACAAAGAGTTGAGGCAACGGGCAGACCTTCAAGAACGCCCACTCCTTTTGCGCCGCTAACCGTGACAAGTACATCCATGATGCAGATTTACGTTTGCCAAGATAGTCGCGCTTTTCCTTTACAGCGCGGAATGAGACACGTCCTAGGCTAGCCAGGAAAGTTGACACCCTTGTATCAGTATTGAGATGAATATGAATACCGATGTAATTTCAGAACCATTTCGTGTCCCTCAGCATCTGCTACGACATAGATGTCTTGAAAGGACGATTTAGGACGACCCAGGGCAAAATAAAACGAGACGAGCAGACCGGACTCCTTGCCGACCCCAATTTGATTTCCGACCGAGTACATAGAGTCACGCTTGGACAGAGCGCGCATCGCGAGGTAATCATAGCCCCCATACGTCAATCTATACCCCTCATCTGAGTGAACGTTAGCGTCTGGGCCCAACCCTTACCAGAAACATACACTTTGAGTTTTGAACCTTAGCCACCAAATTTCTTTTAGCCAATACGCCAAGGATCTTATTCACACCCCCATTCCGAAGACCGGAGATTTGGGCAATCAACGTAGAAGGTACAACTTCGTGATTTTTAGATCCCATCTCGACCTGGAGTAAACGAGGCAGGTATCCATTCTTCATATCCTCCAATAAAAGAGGAATGCGTGCACGCACTGCGGTGAGAACCCTGAACTCCTCGGACGTAAGATACCGTAGATCTGTAACATCGAGCTTCATTTTTTCCGTGTTCGCGGAAAGGATCAAGGGACAGTCCGGTGACAGTTGTATTTGTTTGTTCTCGCTCCATCGATCACCAATCTCCGGAACAAAAAAAACTCCGCGACTAGAGCGCGCACGAATAATACGGCGTTTGGTGCCACATCTTTGGCTCCAGGGCTCTTCGACTTCCACTTTGCATGTCTACTCGCGTGCGGAGGGCCAACAAGGCGAGACAGTCCAACCGCAATTTCTCTCTGAGCACTTACGCAAAATAATTATAGGCTACCTCTAGCCAACTGTCGTCTGTGCTTCCCAAAGTATTCGACTTGAAGGGCAGTAGGTACGGCGTGAGGGAGGCGGGACGCATCCACATGAACTGAATGAACTTTTTGCCTAGATGCACCACTCAAGTTTCCACCTCCTCCGAACTTTTAGATGTAGATCGGCAGAGCGTATGGGAGCTACTCGAACAGAATATGCGACATATGTACGGTTTTTCTGAGCGTGTTCGATGACCAAAGATCGGGTCAAGGGCTTATCCTTCCGGCAGGTATGTCGGGTCCTCCATGGGTTGGGATCCACCGTCAAAAAAGGAGGAGCTCTTCCACCGTAACTCTCGCTTCATCCTACTTAGACGTTCGCAAGTGCAAGACGATGCGGACGTCTGTGGAGAACCGTCCATCGTGGCATATTCAATGTTCCGTTTTGAGATGGAGAACGACGAACGCGTTCTGTATTGGTGCTCGTGGCTCATTCTAGTTTCCTCTGATGATGCTTATATATCGACCGCACAGCTATGAACTACAGGTGGTGCAAGACGTGCGGCGGGGTGGCATCGGAAAGACACTGGTGCAATGTCTATGCAATATTGCGCGTGAATGGGACATGCAAAAAGTCATGCTCACCGTTTTCAAAGGTGACGAGATCCAGCTTGTCAGTCATTCCGCCGGTCATATTCAAAAAGTGATTCACAACAGAAAACCAAATGGCGCTCTTATTCTACAAAGCCATGGGGTTTGTAACAGCGTCCTTCATGAATGGCACAACAAGGGCTAATTTTTCGTTCTCCTTGAAGTTTCATAGCCGACTCGGACTCAAACTTGGACCACGAAGATGATGTTGATTATTGGATCATGTCCAAGGATACTGGCGTGACATGTGACGCGTGACGAATATTTTAAGTAGATATTTTTTAAATATATTGTATTGTTTGTTCCTGAGTGCCAACTCCGTTGTCTGCGTGTGGGCCGGCGTCGGAGAGAGCGTCACTTGCACTGTTTCTTTCGTTCATGCTCTCAACAACTCCCCTGCGCACACTGCGCACTCGCGCCGGAGGAGTGACATCAAAGCGTTTTGCGTCCCATGGCGCACCTCACTATAATGAACCAACCGGTTATCTGTTCTCAGAGAAGGTGCGTGCCAACTATGGCGTTCTGCCCATATTAACTTCGCCCTTACCAGCCGCCAGCACCTGGGCAGAAGCGGGTGAAAGAGGATTGGGAAAATATCTGGTATTTTGGGATGTTCGGTAGCCTCGGGCTAGCCGGGATTCTCTTGTACTACAAGCCAGACACCAGGTGCGCATGGCTTTCGCTTCCCCCATTCAGAATCCTTTTTTATACCGGCACACGTAGCATACAAGGGTGGGCGTTGAAGGAAGCGAAGGCAAGGATGGACGCACGTGGGGAGAAGGTTCACTATGAGACACCACCGTTGTGACCTACTCCATCATAGACAAGAATAACTTTTACTCTCTCCACCAGACAAACTCTACCCAAGCAAATTTTGTCATGGAATGTACACTACGGACAATTTTCGGGGCTCGTCTATACCTGACTCTAGAGCTTTTGCGGACAGCGCGTCGGTCGTTGGCCGCCAACACTATCACGACTCGCAGTGCTTTTTGTATGCGTCCTCGGACAATAAGCCCTTGAGCTGTCAAATCTGTTGGAGCGGGGGATAGACGCAAACCGTTGAAACGACGTACCTCCTCACGTTTTGACAGTTCAAGCTGGAAGAGCCAACCTAAGGTGGAGTGAGCGGGCGGCAATCGTGTAGAGAGGAAGGAGAGAGATTCACCGTCATCCTCGGGAGATTTGTTCAAGAGAGACGGTTGGTCCTCCAACTCTTCGTTGATGCGGACAACATCCCCAGAAACAGGAGCGTACTGAAATGACATTCGTGAGAACATAAAAGGATGACGGGAGAGGTCCCATAAGTCAGTTGCACGAACGATGTCAGAGGCGGCTTTCACGCTCTCAACGGCACCCACAGGTTCTATATTATAAAAATTCACGTTGGTCAGAATCCTTGAAGAAGGGGGGGGGGGGGGGGCTGGTTGGCTGGCTTCTGAAAGATGACGACGACTCACCACCCTGCTTGATTGTCACGCCCTTCTCGGGAAGCTCGACAAAGACGACGTCGCCGAGGCTCTTCTGCGCATACTCCGTGATGGACACCGTTCCGACACCGGTCTCGTCGTCAAATTTGATCACCTCGTGATCTGTCGTGTATAGTTTCGCTGGCCGGCACGTTTAGCTGGCCTGTTCGTGCGGTGACGCGAACGACGTTGACGAGGACTCACTGACGACGGTGCGCCTGAAAGAATGTGAGGCGGGGCGCAGTGCGCGCTGGATGCGTAGTGCGCTGGTCAGGCTCGTGGCAAACCGCAATGAATGCATTCTGGCTGGTGTTGAGTCCAACGAACGTTGCAAGTTTACAGTTATTGTAGTCGCGCGTGCAATTACATATCGCCACACGTAAAGCAAAGTTGTCAGGTATTAGATTTATGCTTATGCTACATGAGATGGGCAAAACGCTAGATAGCGACATGCATTTTGGAGTAGGAAGGAGTGGTGATTGGTCTATATAAAAACGCCTCTCATATGGCTGTACCATAGATGAACCACAGGTCGGGGTACCACTATCCATTTTACTCAAAAACTTTAGTAACAATGCCAGTTCCAACTGTCGAATATAATCGTTAGACGTGTTATGCAGTAGCAACAAAAAACTTACTGGTCTTGCCGCCTTCCCGCAAGGTAAAGCTGCAATTATATATCAGCGGCAGACAACTTTCGACAAGATAGCTTTACATACCGGGATCCCACTTCAGCGGCGACGTCATGCACGAGATCGCAGACCATCTCAACATTGTCTCCGGGCATCACCTAAGGACGGTTACGACGGTGTAACGCCGGGGATAAAAGGCAAGCATACCATCTTCTCTTCGGCGTCAGTTGTACCCTCGGGCCAAGTCAGTCCAACGGTAACATCAGCGGTGCGAAGAAATAGTTGCGGTCTGTAGTGAGCCATGAATGGATTGAAGCGGCCACCTTCATGCGTGGTAATCGTAAGCAAGAATACTTAGCATACACCCATCGCTACACTTACCTTCGTCCTTTGTAAGAACCTGCATGAAATACAGGTTCAGATTCAAGGATTGGAATCACAATGCTAGTACTTACGTAGATCTGGGCCTGGAACTTCGTGATGGGCTTCATGGAACCTGGAGCAATGATAACCTGGCCGCGCTTCATTTGTTCACGTTTGACACCGCGCAGAAGGGCGCCCATATTGTCACCAGCTTCGCCCTAAGATACGATCAGTAAAAACTAATGGAAAACTTGGTTCACTCATACTCGATCCAACTCTTTGTGGAACATCTCTAGTCACTGTAAGTTGAGAATTCTGAGCAGAGACCGAATTTTCTTACCAATGCCCGTGAGTGTGGTTTTAAAGTGCGCGCCGAGCCCAACAACCTCAACCTCGGCACCCTTAGTAGCAATGCCACGCTCCACACGGCCGGTAGCCACGGTACCACGGCCGGAGATTGAGAAGACGTCTAGGAGCTATTGTTAGAGAAAAACTAAGAAGTACGACGGAGAACATACCTTCGACTGGCATGAGGAACGGCTTTTCCAAGTCACCTGAGCAGCATGAAGAAACGGCTCTGAAAGTCCCGGAAGAAGGGACACTCACGAGCAGGCAGTTCCAACCAGTCGTCGCAGGCCTTGATCAACTCGACAATTTTCTGTTCACCGGTTTCAGGGTTTCGGCCCTCCAAGGCAGCCAGAGCAGAACCCATGACGATGGGTGTGTTGTCGCCGTCAAAGTTGTACGTTGAAAGGAGTTCACGCATCTCCATGTCTACGAGTTCCAACATTTCGGGATCTGAAATTTGGTCCACCTTGTTGACGAAGACAACAAGCCTTTTGATGCCAACTTGGCGTGCAAGGAGCAGATGTTCACGGGTCTGAGGCATCTGTCCGTCAGTAGCCGACACGACTATGATGGCTCCGTCCATTTGTGCGGCTCCGGTGATCATGTTTTTTATGTCTAGAAATACAGAAGTTAGAGCTGACCCTGGAAAAAGTTTCGAAAACAGGACTTGCAGTCCGCATGACCAGGGCAGTCGATATGCCCGTAGTGACGAGAGTCAGTTTCGTACTCGACATGCGCAGAGTTGATCGTGATACCACGGGCTTTTTCTTCTGGGGCCTTGTCAATTTCGGCGTAATTCGTGAATTTGGCGCCGCCCAGATTGGAGAGAACCTTGGTAATGGCAGCGGTCAGAGTTGTCTTGCCGTGGTCGACGTGTCCTTGATAGTGGAGGGTTCAGTGATGGTTGAAAAGCCTAAAATGGTAAATTACCTATGGTGCCAATGTTCATGTGAGGTTTGGCCCGAGAGAATTTCGTGGAGGCCTCAGCATAGCCCCTTACAGGAACTGCCGAGGGTACTAGCGGAGGTGAAAGGTACTTTAAGGCATACAGACCACGGAGAGGAGTGGCTCTTGAAGGAAGAGTAGTCGCGAGGAGAGAACGCGTCGGTAGAACACCATGACGCGCAACAGTGAACGTACGCGACGAGGCGGCTGGAGACGAAAGTAAGGAAAAAAAAGGTATACAGTGACATTAGGTTACGCTTTGACAAGTTGGCTCTACGAGCACCGGCCTTGAAGGAAGCAAGCTGAATGCGCAACATTGGGGAGCGTCACTAAGTTGGGTGAGAAGTGAGAGTTGAGAGCGCGAAGGCAAAGGTTAGGGTCACAACTTTTGGGAGACGCAAAGTCCGAAAACCGTCGACTTACATCCGTAAACATGACAGACAAACAGGAACTCATTCGAAATGCTGTCGCGTTCCTCACTGACCCTAAGGTTTTTCAAAATCATTGTCATTGTTGAGCCATATTAACCCTCTGGTCGTTCACAGGCTCAGGCTTCCCCATTAGCTCAACGCGTCCAATTTCTCGAAGCCAAAGGCCTCACTGGGCCAGAGATCGAGGAAGCTATGAGACTGGCCAACAGTTCTGGTCCACATCAACCCCACATCCACCCCCAGCAACCCTCGTATGGTCCCGTATATGGTCCGCTTCCTTATGTCTCTCCGCATCATTCCCCATGGGATTGGCGTGACTACTTTGTGCGGCCCGCAATCAACTTCCTCCAGTCACTTGAATTCACGATTACAATCTGTAGATCACTGCTGTCGTCTCTGGCTCGTTGGCTTATGGCGCAGTTGCCCTTGCAAGGGTACGCGTTTTGGATTCGATGTGTTGACCACCGCTACAGTTCTGTGATCAGAAATACCTTTTCCCCCATCTTCAACCTCCAACCTCTACCGCTTATGAAGAGGACCGAGATGCATTGACCGCGCAATTTGACGCAGCAGAGGCGCTTTTGAAGGAAGATACGCGCTGAGACATCCGCCGTCAAGACTGCCGTCGAAAGTCAGCAGGAAAAGGTAGATAAAGCTACCGCAGATGTTGAAGCGGCCGTGCAGCAGATGAGGGAAGGGGAATCAAGAGCGCGAGATGAGATGCGAGAGATAAGGGAGGAAGTCAACAATATCAGGGAGATGCTTCCCAAGGTGATATGTTTTGTTTGCTGAGAGTCGAGGGCTACTGACCCATGGCCGACACACAGATGATCGAGAAGAACAAGGAAGCTCAGACACAATCACTAGGAGAACTACAGCAGGACCTCAAATCTCTGAAGACCTTGTTGCTAAGCCGTACACCAAGCACGGCCACACCTGCACCACCTTTACCCAACTTCCCTCCCCGGCCATCGATTCCATTATGGCAGTTGTCTGATTCGTCCTCTAATGGGACTGTCCTACCTTTAGGGACCTCGTCACCGAGTATTGCTACACCTCCACCTCCACCGTTCTTAGCGAATGGGAAAGGGAAAGAGGTCGACTCGAATGAACCATAACGTACATTACATAATTACATTCAATTATATGCGTGATCGTTGTCGAGCTGTGCGCTCAAAGTCAAGCTTGCCGATGTTCTCGCAGTTCAGAAATGTCGTCGAAGGTTTGGCGCAACCACGACTGCCACTGGGAGCTCCTCGTCACGAGAATACGAATCCCGCAGGCCAGTCACAACCTCCCGCCAAACCTTTAACAGATCGGTCACCTTTCAAAGCCAAACTTGAGGACAGACTCCGTGCATCCTTTACGATTGGAGACGTGTCCAATCCCAGTACGCCGAGTGCGTCCTCCCGTGTCTCGCCCGCTCCTCAATATGAGTACCCATTATCGTCGGACATTGACCACCCGTTGTCACCTATATCGATTCCGTTGCCGGTCTCACCTCCCCCGCGCGACCGTGACCACGACTACGACCTTAGCCGCGACCATGACCTTCCTTTGGATACCTCCCATTTTCCGTCTGATCCATCGTCTCCGCCGTTGCTCAGTGCTCTAGACAAATCCGTCCCAGTGGATCCCGGGCCCGGCGCGGCTTCTGCGTCAGATTCGTCTAACCAACATTCTCCATCAGACGCCCCAGTACTACCGCAGCCGTCAGAGAAGGAGCCGACAGTGTCTGAAGAAGGCATTGAGATGGACGATACGACCGACTCGATAGGTACCACTGACCTCTCTCATGGCCCAGTCGATACCGTTTCGGATGCTCAGTCTGTCGCGGAGTCCACCCAGACTGATAGTCACGAACCAGAATCTGTTTCCGAGAACGGAAACAGTTCCGAACCAGACCACCCTGCTTCTGCTGACATCGAGGCTCTGCAAGAACAGCTAAAATCAATGGAGCAGAGGTTTGTCGGTAGGTATCAACCATTGCCCTCCCCGAACTTGTTCCTCAATCTGAATAGACGTTTCTGCGTCGTTTTCGAAGCTGCAGGCCGAAAAGACGGCCGCCGATAAAGTCCTTCAAGAATTGACGTCTGTACCCAGCTTTCAAGACGCTGACGCGTTGCGTGATTATCTGCAGAATGTTCATCTCAAGGTGGAGGTGAGAACGCGGACCCCTGTTGTGACCCTTTCGCTCACGGGAACTAGATATCACAAGATGAAATCAAACGCTTGACGGGGAAGCTTACTCGTGCGTACTGTTATTATCTGTAATTTAACGCGCCACTGAGGCGTCGACAGGTCAAGACGAACGGATTGAGGAACTGCGCGAGACCCATCGTTTAGAATCCAAGTCTCAGATCGAGCTTGTGGACGAACTACGTAGTCAAATTCAACGGAATGAGGCTCTATCCAAAGCAACGCAAAGCTCCAAAGCACAGCTGGAGGCAGATATCGCGAAACGGAAATCCGAAACGGACCAACTGCGCGCCGAAGTCGAAAAACTTAACACTTTTGCGAAGGACGAGGAAGAAAAGCGTAGCAAGGCTGTCAGCTTACTGAAAACCGTTCGCCAAAAGCTGGTGAAGGCGGAGAAAGACCGGGAGGATGCCCTCAAAGAAATGGCTGCGCTGAAGGAAAGTCAAAAGACCGAGCACGACAAAGAACAACTGGACCGTGAAAAGTTGCAAGGCGAGCTCAACAAGCTCAAGATCGAGAAGGAAGTATCTCTTGCGGATCACAGGGCCCAATTCGAAAAAGATTTAGCGACCTTAAAACAGCGAAGCGAGAAAGAACTTACCGCTTTACGGGGCCAGTTCGAGCTTGAAAGCATTGCGGCTAAGGCATGGCTAACGTTTTGTTTGTCCTGGGTATCGCTGACGGCCGTGCAGTCTAACCAGGAGCAGGCCATGGGTCTCAAAGATGCTCAAATTGGTCGTCTCGAGAGATCCATTCAGTCATTATCTGCAGAAAAAAACAATCTGTTCGACCAACTTCAGATGCGTCAAGCAGAAGTGGAATCCGCTCAATCGTTGCTCGAGGTTCTTCAGAACCAGAACACTGAACTTCAGTATCAAATTCGGGAGAAAGATGATCGCATTGCCCTTCTGCATGAAGAACTTAACGATGCTCGACAAGAGCAGCACGCCGCTGTTTCAGATCCCTCTACGTCCCCTGAAGTGGCAAAGCTCCTTGCTGCGGCAGATTCTAGGCACGAAGCCAAATTGTCCTTGTTGAAGCAGGAGCTTGCGGCAATGGAAGCCGAGAGGGTGGAGGTGGAGGCTGAATGGAGAGGAAAAGTCGAGGTGAAAGTGCAAGAGGCCCAGAAGTGGAAAGCAATGGTCGACTCGACTTCCCAGAGTCGACAAGACGACGATGGCCGTACACAGGAGCTCCAAGCAGAGGTGGAAAAGCTCCAATCGGCAGCGCGTGCATATGACCATGAAGTCTCCCAACTCAAGCGACAGGTCGAGCGCTCTACTATCGACCAGGTAGATATTTCTTTTTTCTCTCGGATTAGAGTGATAAACGCTGGAATGCACAGGAAATTACCAGACAGCAGCTGTCTGAACAGGTCAAAACGATATCCAGCTTGGATCAACAACTGGAAGAAATCAAGGCAAAGGAGCTCCAAGCCAGGACGCATAACAAGGCATGTTGCAGTTTCTTAATGGATAGGTTGTCTCACATGAGCTACGACCAGACTTTGCGTGACGAACTGCGTAAAGTGCAATCTTCAGCCGCGATAGTGAACCGACAGCGGGGTCCTGGAGTTGGCCATTGGGGGTCAGCTAATAACACGGGTGCTACGACACCTTCGTCACCCACATCTTCACAGACAGCCAGTTCCCCAGACCCCCCTAGCAATGATGAAGACGTCAACGTTGAGTACCTGAGAAACGTCATCCTTCAATTTCTTGAACACAAAGAGATGAGGGTACGTCATTCTCAGCCTTGATTGTATACATGCCGACAAATCCTTTTCAGCCGAATCTGGTTCGGGTGCTCTCAACCATTCTGCGATTCACTCCGCAGGAAACTCGTAGGCTCATCGCCAAAGTATAACCACCTGTTTCCTGATGTTTTGGATGCAATGGATACCTTTTTTGAGCCCTTTTGTACACCCGCATACCGCAATAATATTATTTATATATTCTTCTATTATTGTTCAGCGGCGGTCCCGTACGGCGTACGCAACCTTCTAGCTGTGGTACACCAGTAATGTCCAGCTCTCCCAATATCTTCTGCTGAATATAGTATCTAGTGAAATACCATTGTGCTAAAGAATTACACGGATAAACACAAAGGGCGGCTTGTTAGCTAACGAATGGAGTAGCAGTAGATTTTAGATAAATGTTGCCTCTCCTGGCTCCCCCCAAAAAAAAATTCCTATTTGATTTTGCAATTGTGTCCCTCCTAGCTCCCTGTCATCCGCATGCGGGTGGACACGAGAGAACGCGCGGCGCCGAGGGAGACATGAGACATGATGACATGGCAGTCGCTAGGGTCAGTAATATATGTCATGTAGTCGATGAAAATCTTGTATCCGGTGTCGGACGGTAGCCCGAGTTTCAGAACTTGCTCACGCCCAGTGCCAACTAACGTGGTCGAGGCGACCGACAGAGATGTCAGCGAGCTGCGAGAAAGCCGCAGGGCTAAAGTCTAGATCGGTCTCTGCGCAGGCTTCACAGCGGTCCGTGGCAGTAATGGTCACACTCTTCCCCTGATCTAGGGATGAAGTAGCGTTAGACGGGCGCCATACAATTAAGATAAAGTTAGCGTTAACTTACATGTGGCAGCGATCTTCCTGCCGCAGACGGGGTTGCCGTTGGGATTAACACCGCTGTAACCCCTACGATAGAGGTTGTGACCTTGAGCAACGTAGGAAAGAAGGCCGAAACTGCGGGACTCACGGGTAGCTGTCATAGAGAATGTGGGACACGGCCGCAATATAGTCCGTGTCGGTATTCGTTATGCCACACGAGCCGAGCCCGGGATTGTACCAGGTGCCTGTCATGATAATGGTGTGAAAGGTCACGGAAATGCTACAGGTAGTGAGCCTACCTTGGCCCACTTGCGTCCCAGCGAGGAAGTCAGCAGCAGCGTCGCGTGTGGCGACCTCAGCGCGAACGACGGCGTGTGGTGCGGCCAAAGCGGAGGCCATGATGGTTACAACAGAGAGGAAGAGGATGAGAGGCCGCATGATATCGGCACAAAGGGTATAGCCTGAGCTCGGGAGATCCGCAAAGGGAGACCACGGAAAGACGAAAAAAGACAGGAGAGTAGTCGAGTGACTGAATTTCCCGCAAGCAAAACCGGGCTGTTTTTATAGCATAGAGCGGAGGGGCCTAGCACAGACATCACATCGGGGACATAACCTGCAGATTTTCTCAAGACATAAGACATGGTTTGAGGGTGGAGGAAATTAGGGTGACCAAGCCCAAACATGAGACTAGATGAGGCACTCAAGAGCGAATGCTGCTATCAAGGGTGAGTCGACCGAAGGACATCTAAAGAAAAAAAGGTCCATAATAAAAGACAAAACCAGCATCCCTAAAACCAATTTCGATCTGGGGTGTTCGTCATCTGAAACGAGATGGGAATGAGATGTGAGTGTTCCGTGATCCATGATCTCGTATATCTTCATCATCAAGTATGATTCACGTGGGTCGAAATACATGGATAACAAGCTTTCTTGATTCAAGGGCTATCACGACCCGCATCTGTCCCGGCTCTGGCTGCGTACATCTTTACTAGGCTTAAACTTGACGTCCCCTCCAGAGTTTTGGCATAGGCATCTACTTGACCCAACAACATCATGCTCTCTAGGCGACTCGGCTCAGGCGGTATTTTGAACAATCGACTAACGTCATCTTCTGGTAGAGGGGCAAGCCCTTGAGCCAGCCTATTGGCATTCTCCTCCTTCTGCTTCGCAATGTAAGCCTCGGCGCGAGCCTTCTCACGAGCAATTTGTCGGGTGTGATATGCAAGGTTGCCCTCTTCAGTCTTGTAATTGTCGATCGCCTCGACAACATTCTCCAAATTTTTTGTAAGAGTGGGGTTGCCAAGGTTTAAGGTCGAATACAAGGGGTGTAGGGATGTGCGGTAAACCTCCGCAGGGGTAGGTTCTGCCAGAGGCGAGAGATGGCGTTCGGAAAGAGTGGAGACAAAAGCGCTTAAGAGCGGATTTGTCCTAATTTTCAAAGGAATCTCTTCCATGATAGAGTTAAATGTTAGCTTATGGCTGATCATGCTAATTGACGTGTATTAGATCGGAAACTAGGGTGAAGAAGGCAACTCACGACTTCGCACTGAAGGGAGGACGGCGGTAGGCGTCAAGGAAGTCCTTTGAGAGCCTGAATGCACGGAAAGAGGCATTCCCTCGATTAGCCCGAGATAGATCTATCATGGGACAGTTGTCAGATCTTGCATCCCTATGAACCAAAAAAAAAAAAAAATTCTACCGTGTACGACGACGACACCGCCCTGTCGAAGTTTTTCTTGGTGGATAGCTTGTGTATCAATGATGGTCTGGCTGTAAAACGCCCCCATTGTCGTGGACTGATAGAATCCTACGACGCTATCATCTGCGCGCACCTCCTTGAGCGAACGAAGCATGGCCGTTTGGTAGCGACCTGCCAGAAAAGGTGTGCATCATTCTTTCAAGACAGACGAAACAAAGACGCACTTGTCGTTTTAGATGATTTTTCGTCCTCGTCTCCCAAGTTATGGGGTAAGGGGAATGAATTCGTCACTTCCAGAGTACCGTCCAGGTCCAATCCAAGCAACAAGCCATGGACAGAAGAATGGGATTCAGAGCTATGCTTGACGATTTTTGAGATGACCTATAGGACCAAAGTGGATGTTAATTGAGACAAGGAACATGCACTAGGTGTATACAGACTAAACCCTCGAGCTGAACATATTTTAAAGGAATCTCTGCTTCGATATCGATAAGCTTAGCCATGGAAGCGGGGATGGGTTCATGTATAGGCGCGGCTGGAGCGGATGCTGCCTGGGGTGCTGGTAACGACGCCGCGATTGCGGCGGCCATGGAGGTCGCCATTGTTGTCGTCGTGGTCGTGTTGTCGTCCTCGTCGTTGACTGGGTCCCTCGAAGTAGCGGAGTGAGCGAGCCGGCCATCGGTACCGGTACCCGTATGCGGTGCGAAACTGCGAGATTTTGCTTACATATAGAGACGTCTCTTTGTCTCATCTCCACACTATCATCGTCAATGGCCTCCCGCACTGCGCGCATATATTTTCTTCTTGTACTAGACTTGATCTTCTTTTTACTAGAAATTATCGTCGGTTCGTCGTGCTTCATCATTTTCTCATTCCACCTCGCTCATTCGTCATTCTCCAGGCTATGCTGTTGGCTCTCTTGCACTCGTCGCAGACAGTTTTCATATGCTCAAGTACGCTCCCAGTCCCTTTTTTTCCTCCAGGCGCTCACTAGGCCCGTGTTCTTCAGCGATGTAGTTAGCTTGATCATCGCCCTATATGCTATCAAGGTCAATCCTTCCCTTAATTCGTGTCACTTACCACCACCTCACTTCAATGCAGCTATCCGCCAACTCAACCCCAGACACTCGGTATTCTTACGGGTGGCACAGGGCCGAGATTCTCGCCGCGCTTGTTAACGGTGTCTTTCTTTTGGCGCTTTGCTTCTCTATAACTCTAGAAGCGTTACAGCGCTTCTTCAGCACACCAGGTATGCTTCCGCACTATACCCGATGTGCCTCAGGCTTATTAGATCAGAGGTATCCAATCCCAAGCTTGTAGTCATGGTCGGATCTTTCGGACTGCTATCTAACATCATCGGGCTTTTTCTGTTCCACGGTCAGACTTCCGTCATGGATAATTTTCTCTCACTCACTGCATCACAGAGCATGGTCACAGCCACGACCATTCTCACCACTCTGCAAAGTCCTCCAAGACCCCCAGCATTCAAGGCGTTACGTACGAGTCCACTGCGCCAGTTGCGTCCCCTGTGACAATTCGTGAATCTCGAACTCGGACACGTCGTGCCGAACGTTCTGGTTCTTATTCATCACTTTATGGTCATCCCGCGGCCACAAGGGCATCTTTTGTGCAGACCGCCAACCACATTGCCCGGAGTTCTTCCCCTGCTCCCGCTGATCGCACACATAAGCACCGCTCCCGACCCTCACTAGATCCGCGGTCTCCGGACTCGTCCTTTATCAATAACCCTCCTTATGAACGCGATACAACGAACGACGAGCTTTCTAACTCCGTGAGCGCGCCGCATGAACAGACCAGTCTACTTCAGCGTCCACCAGTTTCTTATACTGGTTCCGCTACCGGCACTCCTGTCGACTGGTCTTCCGACGAAAGTCAAGGCCATGCGCACGGCCACTCTCACGGCTCCATGAATATGAGAGCTCTGGTCTTGCACGTACTCGGTGATGCTTTGGGCAATGTCGGGGTTATTGCGACAGGGCTTATTATCTGGCTCACGTCCTGGAATTTCAAGTATTATTGCGACCCCGTGATCAGTTTGGTCATCACCGCTATTATCTTCCACTCTGCACTTCCTCTGGGTGAGTCCCTAATGAATATCGCTATTCGTGATCTTGTCAACGAGTATTCAGTCCGCAGCACATCCTTTATCCTCCTTCAGGCCGTCCCCTCGGAAGTCTCGTTGGAGGACGTTAGGACCGAGATTCTTACCGTCGAAGGCGTACTCTCCGTGCACGAGTTGCATATATGGCAGCTCTCAGAGACCAAGATCATCGCCTCCGTTCATGTCACAGCCTCTCGTAAAGTTGATTTCATGCCGGTTGCGTCCAATATTCGGCGGATCTTACACCAGCATGGAATACATTCGAGCACTATACAGCCGGAGTACCATCCGATCCGGGGTGCTATTCCAGAAGAAAACCTGAAAGTATGACCCTTGACGAAATACAAAGTCCTATTCGCTCAACTGATTCTCAGTCTTCGCAGTACACGAACTGCCTTATATCATGTCCGCCTGATAGAGCGTGCAACGATGACCAAGCATGCTGTCGTAAGTTTCACGCGACTTGCATTGCGAGAACGATGCGTTAACCCGTCTCCTTCAGCGTCATACGCGGGGACCCCGCCAGAACCGTAAGTCACCCTACAACACTCTTTCTTGCAAGTAGAGTTTGCCTGGTTTCGTGGCTTTCGTTACCCCGACACGGATGACTGTATTCTGGCTACCTACATTATATCACTGTCGAGGATCAACCATGCGATCAATTCGTATTTATTCTAACCTTGGCCCAATGAAGTGACTCAGCAACCAGAAACCCGTGCCATAGTGAGATTACGATTCCATGTATTCCCCACTATAGACAGGGCGTATGCAAGTACAGATTCCCAGCTTTGAGTTAGCTGAATGAAAGCTCCAAAACCCTAGATGTCACGCATGTTTAAGCTTTTAAGACGGGCCCGAATGCCGTCTACAGTACAGACCCCGATAGGGAATATTCCCTGGAATCATCTCAACGCAATGGGACAGAAGCAAACTGACGCCAGCGAAATTGCAGCTGTCAAGTCATCTTGTCGGACTGGTCTGTTCATCGGAGGATAACACCTCTGTTGTAATGACCAGTACAATCCATCGAACATCACCTAATGTTAGATACAACCCTACATACATCAGGCTCATCCCCGAAAGCGAACAAAGCTGGGAAATGTCGATAGAAGAACTCTGTTTGGTCTAAGCTATTAGATATAACGACGAGGGTTTCCCGTTCCAATCGCAATTATATCTCCGTCTTGAACACAGGAAAGCTCGTAACAAAAGTTTGGGACGAGGTTAACCGCTGCGCAACCAGTCCCCCCTTTGGGCTACCTTTCCTGTAACGCAGGTCCACGGCAAGCCTGCGCGCCATTGAGGAGCTCGATGAACCGAGCGGGTATATTTGTTGACCACTGGTCGTGTATAATGTTCGCTCCAACTGCAGCGCTGCCATTAAGGACGAGGATACGATGGCGATGAGAAGCTCTAGATCACCGGTCATTGGATTGTCGGATTTATCTATGAGGGAGGGTACGACGTTGTGCAGAAATACGGGCAATAGCGGTGGCGAGAGCGTGCCGCGGGGTGTCGCGAGGATGAAGACGGCCAGGGGCTTGACGGCATCTATGGTCATACCCGCCTTGATGGACAGGTTGAGTTCCAACCAAAGAGTTTGAAGAAAATCAGTGGCGGAGGTCTCGACGAGGCATGCAGCGACGTTGAGAGACGGCGCTTTGCCAGATTGAATCAGTGCAAGCGTATTTTGAATGGCCCTGCGGGGTTGGTCGGTACAATGCAGGGAGGGGCTGTCCAGCATCGGCTCTACAGATACGGGTCAGTGCGAGTCGTGCAGTGTGATGGGGATGCTAAACCTGCAACGGTAATTCCCATCGCCTTAGTAACTTCGATTCGCAGAGCCGTGAGGTCGAAAGGGTGGGAAACCCCCCGCCCTTCAGATAGTAGCCTCACGACGCTGAGTCCACAGAGAGACAGCACAGGCCGTGGGAGTTGGGGCGACAGCACGAGTGTGCGCAGGACATTCAGATGCTGCGGCGACTGAAACCTTGCATACAACCGTGTCATTATGGATGCGCAAATGAAAACCAGTGACTACCACTTTGTCAGTCTAATCTCTCTCACGAGGGCGAGCACGATTCCAGGAAGAGTCCAAGCAAGGAGGGGTCCCAGGAAGTAGGATATTCCATTACCGAGCACGTCTTGATCAAGTTTGCGCTCTGCGGCAACCCTGACGGCAGTTAAAAACACAGTCGCGGCTACTGCTAACAGAGTTTTCGGCCGTGTTGAACTAAAGAGAGAGAACTCATGATGTAGAAACTGGAGAATCGAGCAGGTGGCCTACCGCAGAACTCCATCCTCGATCCCCTCGCTATTCTTATCGAATAGTGCCTTGAACCAAGTCTTGAGAGCCCTGGTCTCATCTGCTGTGGGCACTGGAGAGTTGAGGATGGCGTCGGTCTTTCGAAGATAGCTCATATCGAGAGGCCTGTTCTTGTGTTTCAGTGTGTCCGAGATCTGGAGGTATTGAACACATTTAGAATGCCAGATAAGTTAGTCGGTCACCTTGAACCTAGCTGTCGCAAGCTGCACGAATAAGACAATGTCTCCGAGATTACCAACGGCGCTCTGGGGATCACCTGGGACGCCATGACAATAGATATATTGCGGTAGGACCAGAACGTACCAACAACCTCAAAATCATACTCTTCCACAACTGCCAGGGCACCCGATACCAGCGCAGACAACTCGACGTGTAAGGAAACCAGATCCAGAGCAGTCTCGTTCGCAGCGAGAACCCTAGAGATGTGACCCAGAGTATCTACGTCAAAACTAGACGAAGCAGTATCGAAGCGCTTGCAGTCAAAGTTAGTGTGTGCAGTATTAAAACAATATAAGAGAGCATACTTTGCGGACTATTTCCGCGAACGTTGCATGAGAAACGGGGTCCGAATAAATCCTCTGCAGAAGCACTTGTGCGTCGATCGCAGTCAAATCAGGAGAGAATCTTTGGTTGAGATAATGCTACATTCTACAGGTAAGACGGGACCACTCAAAGCATGCGTGACTCACCCCAAAATCGGCACCAGCTTCTCGCGCCTCTGCTTGTAAACGAGACGGACTCTCGCTCGTAAGACCAGGATCTATTCTGACAACGAAAGTTTGGTCAAGAAGACCTGAAGAGAAAAGCTGATATGTAAAAGCCGATGAGAAGGATACCGTCCTGTGTCGACAATATCAGATGTGCGGACGAACGAGATGAGGACGGCTCACTTGTCTGCACTCTCAAGCGAAGGAGTAGCTCCTACGAGAGACCACATGTTTTCGTAGTGCGCTAATGAAGACGATAGAGGGTCCTCGAAGCAAAGCGTACCCCAGGCTTCATGCAGAGCTGCGCGCTGAGCGGAAGATGTGAATTCGCAGAAACATAAAAGCCAAATGAGAAACAGACAAATTCAGTTGCAGGAATTCCGTCCATTCCTAAAGCTCGTTCGAATGAGACTAACAAGCGAGGAAGCTGACACAGCCTTTCGTCGGTGACACAACAAATGGGACTACTGATATACGTACACGACCGGCTATGAAGGCATTCCACAGAGAGAGTGGTCGTTTACTTGTCATATGAGACAAGTCCGTCGACAGGCAAGCGACAGCTGACTGAAACAGCTGGGTCAAAAACCTTTGCAACGGGCACGCGGTCGTTCGGAAAGCCGCGACCAGCAAAGCAGTGGCATGTGTCTCATGTCCAGAACCATAACTTTTAGCTCGATCGACGATCTACGCACAAAAAAGGACACCTCGTGAGAAGTCCAAGTACCCAGACAACCAACTCACGAGTTGAAAAAAGAGGAGACTACATGTTGTAATGTCATTTTCGAGTCCTGGACCAAGAATGTCGATTTGTCCAAGAGATGATCGGGTTCTATATGCTGACCCTCGTGATGTCAAACCGGGATTTTCACCCAAGAAAAGGCTCAAGGAAAGTGCAAGATTCTCAAGAGGCTGCCTCAGATTCTGGTCCAGCGCAAAGGTGTGGAGTAGTATGTCTTTGATGCTTTGAATGCACTCCAACGCCAGGGCACCGGAAGCGCTGACAAAGTTGGGAGTTGGATTGATTAGTGATAGGACAAGATTCCCAACTGGCCCTACGACTCGCTGGAAATGATGGGCTGGAAGCATGTGATCATAAGTAGCCCTGAGCAGTTCCAGTGCGTCCCGAACTGTCCCCAGGGCGAGATCGGGGTCCTCTGGGAACAAAGTTGCCGGAGCCGCCGAGGGGTCTAACCAGAGATGGGCTTCCTGGATGGTCTTGCACAGAAGGTTTAGAGTCCCTGGCTCGCGCAGTGCTCTCGACCGAGCGGCGAGGAGAAAAGTAGAGGTGAAGGTAGGGAGTGACACGAGCCTGTTCTGTATGGCTTCCTTCAAGTACGCTTGTAATACAGCGTCCCCAGGATAATATTCGAAGAGCATCAGCACCGAACCTACATAGGTTTCAGTATGTTGGGCCGCTCTTCCGACACAGACTACGGACTACTGATCTCTGCCTCTGATCCCGTCAGTGCGAGAGCGTGAGGGGTTTTCCCGCGCCACAGAAACGTCTGGCACAAACTAACCCACTGATAGATGGTTCAGTAAGAGATTTGCAAGTATACAGCATCTCGAACACTTGCCTTGGCAGGCGGCAGGCCACTCTGAAAAGCATTCCGAGTCAGGTCCGTGAGTGACATTCGAGGATGAGAATGACACAGGCTACACCACGTGCGTGAAGACGGACACAACAATTGAATAGTTAAGAGCTTTTGTATCGCAGAATAATAAATTTTTAAGAAGACTACGTGTACACTAAATGCAAATTCTAGTTGAAAAGGGACAATGAAGTCCGTGAGAAGTCTAGTTCATAGTGCCCCAAAAGGGGAGGGGAGAACAACAACACCGCCAACTTGAATACCGTTGCTATTGATAACATCCCGTAGCCAATTCTATAGTAACCGGACGAAGATTTGCCACAGCGCTCGAATTAACGTACTACCCGGATACGTAGTGGGTTAACGGGCGATATCTTCTCACAGTGACACCTGCACTAGGGATCAAAGGCGTTATGGTTTGATAGTTGGCTGGAAGCGTCTGAGGCATTATATCTGACATATTAGCTGGCGTATCCACGAGGATCTTTGCCCTATTTGGAGATCTTCAGTTAGATTGGGAAGAGAACCCTTTACGTCGGGACGTACGAGAAACCAGCCTCGATACCGTGATGACGGACACAGTAATAATAGGATAAGTTGGCACTCTGCATGAACGCCACCCTATCTTGCGGTCTGAGGATGAGCATCACCCCATTATCGCGGCCATGAGGGTTGGGACCCCAGGCTTCCAAGGTAGCAGTCCACTGGGTGTCATTCACGAACCGAAAGGCGACGTCGTAATTGCTAGACATGGCAACGGCTGACGGGATCGGGGGGAAGAAGGACAATGAAAGGAGTCGTGCCAGATTACCCGTTCTCTGGAGAACGAAGGGGTGCTATATACATATTTTCTACCGGGGCAGTTGTTAGTTGTGGACCAAGATAGGGCTGTGCGTCACCTTGTCCGCCGGGTACTCGGGCGCGTTGATTCGGCAAGTTCATCAAAAAGTTCATTGGAGAACACAGCTTGCCGAAACCACAATTGCCACTAAACAGACAATGGAGCAGTGCCAGGGCGTACGGAGCGAGGAACAATGTCATGAGAACCATCAAGTGATATATACTAGGGACGAGCGAGGTTATTGTTACATCCAGGACCCCTAACATGCGGAGAGTATCATCCATCATCCGTCGTTCACCAGCCAGGTGGTAACTTGAAGAACGGCCTCTTCATAAAGTCTACTACCAATTTGACACAAAACAAGTCATCGTCATCAATGGTATATGCCTGCACGTTAACATTAAACTTGGCTGACCAAAACGCGTCAGAAGGATGGTTGTTGATATAAATGACAACTAACCCTGCGGGATCTCCTTCGGAAGTGCGACGGTCTGCTCAACCTCATAGTTTCCTTTTTCTATAGGACACTGGACGGTAGCGTTCGCGTTGCGTCTGAGGGAACTCAGTGTGGGCATTTCAGACAAGGCGAAGACGACCAAGCATACGCTTCCTCGCAAAGGTCGAACTGCTTTTGCAGTATCTTAATGAGGCCGAGTTTCACCGAAACATCGGCGTACGCTCCATCCTGAAAGTGAGCGCCATCAATAAGCGAAGAAACCAAAAAGTGTGCGTTGGCATACCTCAACCCGCTCCTGTGCAGAAGCTATGACCCGGACTGTCAAATCTTGTCCAGGTTTTGGAGGGTCGGGGGACACAGTGATCGAGTCGATCTGGATGGAATCAGTGGGCGAGCCTGAAAAGAGGGGAAGGGTGAGTAACAAGTGGCACGAATGGTTTGCAAGCGACTGACCACAGTCCTCCCAGCTCCAACCTTGGGTTGCGTGAACACCCTGATCGGTAACTAGTTGTTGCTGCTGAGGCGTAGAAAGAAGGCCTGCATTACTCGTAGCAAACAGGGAAACGAAAAGGAGGGTTGAAAGTCGGACCATAATGATGGGATTATGGTGGAGGAATGAACGGAGGTGCCACTCAACGGTGACACCGCGACGCGTGACGTGTGACATACGATGCATGTGATGTGTGACGAATTCGTATCATCACATCATACAACAACTGCGCGTGGCTGTGAGGGGCGACAGCCTTAAGACGGACGAACGCACATCTTTCTACTCATACCCCATCATACAATGAAACCACGAGACTATTGTTGCTGCGCAATACCCGTTGTCAATGTTGGAATCTACTCAACCCTTACGGAGCAATTTGCGCTTGGTATCATAGCGGGTACACTTAGCGTTGCTACTCCACAGAGTAATGGTCTCCCCTATCTTCTCTAGTTCGCCGCTTACACTTGCTGCGCAGTCGTCGGCGCTGCAACTCCTTCAATCGCACGTTGGGTTTTTGCCATAATTTGTTATGTCGGTGCCATGGTTCAAGTGCTTGGCTTTATTGGCGTTGCCCGGGTTAGTATTCACATTTGTCCATATCAATATCCCCAGCCACTCATCGCCTATGGTTACAGGAAAAACCCATACTGTATAGAAGATACGCCACACTAAATACCCTCGTCACGGTAGCCGCATTTTCTATTGCGGCAGTGTGGATCATTATTTCGGCTACCCGGCATAGCACTGCCAAAAGCAACTGCTGAACAGAAGTTCTTCACCGCGGCTTCCGATCTTACGTCTGAAGGTGAAAAGATGTGCGAAATCTTCCCGTGGGTAGACATCGGCGTAATGGGGGGCCTGTGGGTTCTTTTGGCGATATCTCAGGTGTGCCGAGACCTCGCTATTGTTTTTGCTGTCTGACTCGTTTCAGTTCTACTTCTTTACCATCATCTCCGGATATGGTGTCGGCCAGCGCGGTGACCACGAAAAATACAACTCCATTTATTCCATGACAGGTCTCAACAGTGACGTCCCCCTGGCGAATCGTTCGGATCCCTGGGATTCGCGGATGGATCCTATAGCAGGCGGGGGCCGTTACGGGCATACCAGACAGGAAAGCACACAAAGCGACAGTGCGATGCTGGACAAATCGTTTAAAGACCCTTCCGTGGAGCCAGTCCCTCAACCAACCGAATTTCCGTCCGAACAGACGAGCCGACCCAGTCATGGTCAATATGACGAGTACGGTGACCCGTACTACCGCGGTGCTGAGCGGCCGCTTTAAATCCCCTCTATCGTAGATTTAACGATTTTCTGCTCTCATGACCACGGACATGTACAATAGTGAGCTTAGGCATGTGAATGGACAGCATACCGTATCGACTTGTAATCGAGGCTTTGTCGTGTGAGTGCTTTGGGGCCAAAATGGAAAGGGGCAGTCACTGCCCCCAGCCTCGATGTTCGCGCGTGTTGTCGATTCATCACCTTTGGTTGCAGGATTGCTCGGGGCCAGTCGAACACGAGGCATTTCTTTCCATCTCTTTCCCATATGTCGCCTTCTGTGCGCGCCAAGTTGATTGTCCGAGCTGTCGTGCGTAGAACAATAGCCTGTTTAACAACGTGGCCACCACCTCCGTGTCTCTTATGTCCCTTCCTCGATCAACATCCTCCTGACAACAGCTCGCATATCGCCTCTCAGACTGAGCCCATCCCCTTGTGTGCAATTGGCAGGATCCATTGCCACTCACCGCGACCTGTTATTACATATCTCTTGCCGTAAACCCCGCAGTGGTCGAAGGTGCGTGTGTGTCCCGCGGCAATCGGTTTGTCTCCTCATTTTCCTTCTCATATCTCATTCGTTCTTCCCGCGCGCACCTTCACTCCCTAGTTTACCCCAGCGTATCTTCAGTTGTTCAAGTAGTCAGACCCTCTCGTCCTACCGTCCTCAATGCCCGCGATTACTCAAGACTTCGAGGTCCTACTCGTGATCACAAACGACTCCCATGACTGTGCAACGGTCCAGCTGTTGCGTGACTACGGAAGAAATACCGGCGCAATAGTCTTACTTCAGCCGACAGAAGCCGTGACATTAGTATTGGAGGCCGGGTCAATATACAAGTATGTTCTCAAGACGCAGTCGAAGCTTGTCAGTGTATCGTGAGTCATCGTGATGCTGGCCTTGTCGTCCCTTCCATACCGACCTCGTTTGTACCTAGCGTGCGCACATGGCGAGATGTCCAATGCGCGGTCTCTCAACTCTTCTCGAGCGCCGTAACGACGTCACAACCCGACGCCATCAGTCCAGTCAGCGGTATCACGGTGGACAGGATTTGGCGAGATCATCGGTTTAGCCTGTGGACTGAGACTTGAGCTTGAGATTTAGTCAGTTTTGATTGTCTCCTTCGTCTGACACGCTTAACATTTGCCCGCACCAGTGACGTTAAGCGTCCTGTCTCATGATCAACCCTCATGACTTTCCCCCGTGGTTCCCGTAAGGGAGCTTTCGGAATGTCATTCCGTTACCGATACGTTTGGACCCCGTACTGTCGTTGCATGCTTCAACTGATACCGTATTTTATTAATGATACATTGACTTATTCTGCTTTCAATCACCATTTTTCTTGGTTCACTCTCAGTTCTACTACTCGCCTTACATTCCCACTCGTCGATGCCCTTGTGACAGCCCACGTACAATCCATGCAGCCGACTTACTCTGGGGTGCTGACGGCACGCCGCTGATATGATCTAAATTGAGGTTCCTGGTTCACGTTAACGTCCTGCTGGTTCAGGGTTCGGATGTCGATGTGTCATTAATATCATTGTCTGAGTTAAAAACAGTGGGCTGAACTCCCAGTGCCTTGGTAAGTTGGGTACTTCTGGGCGGCTCCCTCGGTTTGTGATACGACTCAGATGACTGGCATGCTCGGCCATATTCTCTTCCTGACACTTCTTGTTGGCTACATCCAGCTTGCTGCTACCACCCCCGGAGTGTTCCAATGGATTGCCAGCCTCGAGGCCTCGAACTCTAGCCTTCTTCAGTATCCTACACAACTCACCCAAAACATCGTTCCAAAGCAGATTCACTCTCACAACGATTGTCAGTAATCGCGGTCTATTGGTCTTGGAGATGTCTTTGACCGCCTTCCCCTCACACCTAGATTGGCGAGACGTTCCACTATTGACGGCCCTCAGCTTCGGGGTCTCAAGCGTAGAAGCCGACGTGTGGCTAGTCAATGAGACGTTGTATGCAAGTCCCACTTCTTCACCGCGCAACTACGGTCAACTGACTATTTCCAATCGTGCCCGCCCCACAGGTGGGTCATGACGTGGCCGCTCTCACACCCAATCGCACATTCGACACACTCTACGTTCGACCACTGTTGGAGGTCCTAGCTGCACAGAATCCCAAGACCCCATTTACCGTCAACCAGACGGTCCCGAAGTAGGTCGACGTTGATCTTCCTAGCCCTATCATCTGACGTCCTGCAGTGGTGTCTTTGATACGTCACCATCTACTTCCTTGCAGCTGCTTGTTGATATCAAGACTAATGGCACCGAGTCCGTAGGAGTTCGGCCCGCTAATCATAGCTGAACGGCTAAACTTTCTTGCCCAATTCAGAGCCCTCCCGTTCATCCTAAAGGCTTTGCAACCACTACGCAGTGCTGGCTACCTGACAACTTCAAGCAATGGTAGTCTTACGACTTCGGTCGTCACTGTGATTGGGACCGGCAATTCACCACTTGATGGGGTCAAAGCATTGGAGCCGCGCGACTACTTCTTCGACGCACCTCTTACGCAGCTGAACGACACGACTTTGAATACGACCTGGGACGCGACGCTTTCTCCAGTTGCGAGCACTGACTACGGCGCCGCGGTTGGGTGGAGCGGACTAACAACTATCAGCGACGCACAACGCAATATTATCACGACCCTGGTCAATGATGCTCACTCCAGGGGTATCAAGGCAAGGTTCTGGGATACTCCCGGATGGCCAATTATTGCGCGCAATAGCGTTTGGAGGGAACTGTTGAACGATGGTGCCGATTGGCTGAACGCCGATGATCTGGAGGCTGCCGCTAATAAATTCTGATGTCGTCACTATATCCTCTATGTCGCCTTTTCTTTCTGTCTGCAACTATGATCAGGCATCCAGAATTGGATGACCTAGCCCGTCGCTACGCAGGCAGCCTGTAGGAAAACAGTGACAATTTGTGATTCATGTCGAGTACATAGGCCATAGATTTTGACCAATATCGAGTCCCTCAAAGAGAAATTTTTTTCTCGACGCAATGCAACCACCCTGTCGAGGCGTTGTCTGGGGCATTACACGTGCGGTGCTCCGAAAGCGTCAATTTGCTTCCGTGCTGCGCTGCGTCATGCCTTACATCACGTGACCGTAGCTGCTCCAGCTTGCACCGCGGTGCAATCGTCCATCTCAATTCTCCATTTGATTGCCTACCCCTATCAACATGGCTCTCGTCTCCCAAAGTGGCTCAATGCAACGGGAGGGTTCACACGTCGCGGTCGCCGTGCAAGGAGCCGAGCAGGGTCGACACCCCCGCACAAACGGATGCGGCAGGGCCAGCACCCACGGGCACTCTGCATCTTCGTGGGGGTCTGCGCAATCGTCGGCATGTGGCGTGGGGCGATGACGTGTTGGACAATGAAGGACTTGGAAGAAAGAAATCAAAAAGTGCGTGTGCTAGATCCGGATCGAGGACGATTAACGCGGCTTACTTGTTCTAGTTTGTTGTATCTACCACAAGCCAAGACGGTTTGACGAATCGTCTGACGAGGGTTCGTCGGGGACGGAGTCCGAGTCAGACGATGGTAATGCAAGACCGAGCCGCGAGTATCGCCACCATCAGCGCCATGCACACGACGGGGAGTGTAAGGCTGATCTCCCCCCAGACTCGGACAATAAAATCCGAGGTGGTAGCGACGACAGAAATGCATACGAACAGGTGTCACCCCATAAAGGAAAGGGCAAAGCGACGAGTTAACTAGTTAACAGTGAGCTTTACGTTGAGCGCCGTCCTGTTACTCAGCTGATACTCCGTCTCTGTGCTGACAGCGCGATAACGGCTTGGAGGTGGCCCCGCCATGAATTAGGAAGACATATATAGCCCGATTCTGTGTGATGGTGTTCTTGTGAGGTAGAGTCCACATTGATAAACCCGACTAGTCGCACCTCGGGCATTCCGGCACCATCGCTTAGACCACAGGTCAATCCGAGTACTGTGAGAGGATCGGGGTATGTGGTCGCACCGAGCTCGCCGCATGGCTTACATTCGTGATGCCACCACTAGCAGCAAGTACATCACCATAGTAGGATGACCAGAATAATAGTCTAAAGTACGATTGCTACGTCAAGCTGGTGCTAGCGGTTCAATGTGCATTATTACTGTGAAGACTCCACGCCCAATCTCACCACACTCTCACGGCGGATGAGTTGGTGACGCCAGGATTAGGCAACTCACTGGTCATCTCACCTGTATGGGGACACTCTTTGCGTGGCGATTTCAATTGCACCAGTCAAAACTCTTAATGGTAAATAAACAACGGCATGCATGGCATCCAGATTATATATGGGCATAAACGAACTGGTCAGCGGGCTATAGGAAACCAGGTTATTCAATCAGTCGGGGATGAACAAATTTGGACGTACCCTCCGGAGTTTTCGCGATGTAGTCAATCGCTGTTGGTTGGGGAATCCAAGTCAGGTGGACATCTTCCCACGGAAGACAGCTAAGCTACCTTGTTGCACTGTTTGAATGGCATCTGCCTCGGGGTCGGGAATTTCGATAGAAAATTCCTGCAAAATGTAACGTCGTACAATGAGTACAGTGACACAGGGCGGGAGATGTGTTGAACCAGACCTCCTCTACGGCCATAACGACTTCGACTGCGTCTAAGCTGTCCAGGCCCAAATCGTCCGTGAAAGTGGCGGAGGCTTTGATCTACGAGAAAACACAGTGTGAATTGTGTGGACGTACATGAGTCAGAACGAACCTTTTCGGGGTTGACTTTCTCAAAAGTCTTTAGAACGTCGAGCACACGCGTCTCTATTTGTGACTTGTCAAGGGAGCTAGCAGCAGAGAAAGCAGCACGTTGCGGGATACGGCTCATGTGTAGTCTGGAGAGTGAAGAGGAGGCGACATAGCGCGAAGTCACGCTACGGAGAGCAAAGTGAAGGAACGACATGGAGAGACAACTTACACAAGCCTGTCAACATTTGACGAATCGCCACGGACTGGTCCGCTTGTCCATTTCTCCGCTACTCAGATTCAAACTCCTGACAGCAATTTGACTCACTCTTCAAGCTCCGACATCTTGCAACCCCCGCTAGCCGAAAACTCATTTGTCGAGTGCCTGGTTTCACGAGTTCACGAGCTGCATGAATGATGGGATAACGATACTATAAGCTAATTGTTGACTGGATGACCACAGGAACATCGTGCCAGTGTCCAAGTAAAATCACCTTCTGCAGCGTCCCCATGTTTCCTCCAGCCGGATCCGAATAAAACTACCACTTGAACAAACACCCTTATCCTTTTCAATCCTCTGATTACGAAGCTCCATCGAAAGCTTCCGGTTTGTTAGCCAGAATGGCGACATTACAGTACGGATGTTCTAACCCTTGAAAAATCTCATGATCTCATGAAGCCAAGGGCGAAACCTGTTCAGAGAGCTGCGCAACTGGACCTTCTTTTGTTGAAAATAAGAGAGCTGTGGAACGCGGCTTTGCGTCAGGTCATGGCGTTTCCGGTTGTCGGCCTGTCTAGTGCCGGTCGACTCGACGCTTTTCTTTCGTCAGCGTGTCCATTAAGTGCCCATTGCATGCAGCCAAGACTCACTTACCCACTCATTGTCTAATTCTCGCATGCGCTCGGCAGTTATGCCTGGCCGATCGACGCTAAAAACTGCAGAGTAGACGCAAAAGTGGGACGGGAGGTCACTCAATGTCTGAGCTCGCAACCAGCATGCCGTGCTTTCGTCGTCTGTGATAAAAACGTGGCACCAGCGGCGCCTTTTTCTTCCATTTATAATGGTTGGGAGATTTGCCTCAATCTCAGTGAACTGCCCTTGCCTGGCCCTGCGCCAGGGAGATATGGTCACCTGGACTGTGATGATGAATGTGTCGGTAATAACGACGGCATCGACGAGGGTGCGTGACTGGGGTCTAGGCAGCAAACAGAAGGGGAGTTGATCCACTTTCGTCCCTCTCAAATCGGACCATCTGCTGAAATAAATTGTCTGCTCCTCCCTGCACATAGGAATTTGGAGGAACGGTGAGCGATGCGGCCGAATGTTGGCGGGGGTACAGAGAAGAGGGTCCAGACCACGGTGATCAGAGGACAACCAAGTGCGAACGAATTTCTCAAACATGTGGCCTGCAAAAGCTTCGAACCATGAGTATTTCAAGATTGTGCTATAGAATGCAATTCGCTCGGGGGCATGGGCGGTGGCGACGGCATATGAGATAATTGCCTCTATTCGCTCTGTTGCAACGTCCGCGACTGGGACCATTCTCCCCGCCGGTGTTTCACTCTCTGGCCGGACAGAGAAGAGGATATGTGACACCTTGATCGCGTTGTAACCCGTCGTAGTTGCAGTAAGGCGACTGACAAAGTCTGTCGCAGCATCAATCACCAACATTTCGTGCGCGCGTTCACGATGGGGGTTCCGGGATAAACCTAAACATATACGCGCAGATGGGCCCCAGGTTTCGTAATAGCGTTTGATATTCCTCGAGTCAAGACCGAGTATTTTACTACAGGGAAAATGTTCAACGAATTCATCGAGTAAGAAACAGTAGGGGGATCAGACTAACCCAAGAGATTCTATCTCATCAACGGTAGGGTGATCCATGACGAAAATATCTGCTGAACGTTGCTTTTTCCACTCTCTCCACCTCTCCTCCAACGGAGAGGTGGCCCGAACGATCCAAGCCCGTCCTTGCTTGGCGGCACCGAGAAATGCGGAACAGGGCGCTTTGACCTCCTCGTTGGAGTCGGAAAGGGCGAATGTACCGGCCGGGAAAACGTTATAATTCGTTTGGTTGAGAGGGTGTATCTCGACACCGTCGGAACTGAATACAAGAAAGTGGCCAGGGAGTTGGATGGCTATAGGCGACCTTCGGCTCAATAGGCGAAGTAATACATAATATAAGAAACAGGATTTTCCTGCATATCAGTGATTGTTAGTAAAGCGTCGATAAATTACCGAGAACCTACCGATTCCGGGTTGACCAGTCACGACTACACCACTGCACATGCGGTTGATTGCACCTTGGGGATTAAAATCCCTAAAAGCGATGTCGTACTCTGCACGAATCAACAGGCATTTCTCAGTGTAACCTAGAACTCTCAGTTCCAGAGAATCGAGATATGCATTTGGCAAGTACTTCAAGGTGGATTCACCAGGTACGTCCCGCAATTCGGGGTTGAGATCTTGCCCCCATAAACTATTGTGCAGTTTTCGGGCAACACGCATAATTTCCACTACCTCTGGTGATGGAGGAACTGAGGGTTACACTCGATTAGGGATCAGGGTAGTCACTACAGTTGGTGGAGAACTCACCTGGATCAATATGGAGGTAGACGCACACATTCTCTGGGTTACACCAACAAGGAAACACTTGTTCTATGGAGAGTGGTGTGATACACCCATTATCTCTTGCGCTGTCCTCTACCCGTCTGCGGATGGTACCCCATGGAACCACAGGAACTGGATAGCACTGTGGACAATTAACTCTGAGTTGGAGAGCTTATTTTCGAAGATCACTGACCAGAGAGCGGAGTGAAAGTTGGGCTAGGTCAACCCCCTGTCGGTCCAAAGATATCCTCATTTTCTGCCAGATGGTAAGTAGAAGGACATCAACCCGGCCGTTCTCGTTCAAAGGTTGAAAAAATACATCCGGAAGACTTGGAATGAAGACGCAGACTGAAGACTGAGGCATGGACATGTGGGCAGTGGGCGCTAGTGGGCAGTCGTGTCGGAAAATTCCGTAGCATCTTATAATCGATTCGTCTTATGATATCATTGTAAGGACCTTATAATAATATATATATATGTTACATAATCAAATATAACCATAATCGAACCATAAACCCCTATAATGGTCCATTTATAATGGCACCCAAAATATTACAAAACATTATAACTCATATTAGCAAGCGTGGACGTTATAAACCATTATAAACCCGTTCCCGAATTTTCCGACACGATGCGTCAATGCGTCGAACACTTTGGCGGTGTTGTGCCAGTCGGGGATCAAGTCGGCCCGTCGGGGTTACAGCGAGATCCAATTCGATACCATCGCATGTAACAACTTTTGAATAACTACATATCGACACAACATCTCTCCAATCAGACAGAGATATGCTTTGGACAACATGTATTCTATTGGACTACGATAATCAGTGATTGGCCCGGGTAACCCTCGGGTTCACCAGGGCTACCCCGTACCCGTCCCTCAAGGGTACGGGTCGGGGACCTCGGAGTTTGACGGATTTATAGTATGTGTACGGGTGCGGGTATTACAGTATGTGTAGGGGTGCGGGGGTCAGGGCTGGTGGGCAAAATATGAGGGCATTGTACGAGCCCAAATGCGCACAAGAGACCAAGAGCGACTTCACACAAGTCTTGGTTCGAACTTAAGACGGGCATAGGTGGATTGATTACGACCAAAACGCGAACGAATCCGAGCGGTGAGTAACCAGGGAGGACTCGAACTATCAGAGGGACACGAGCGGGAGAAGGGGGGAAACTTGTGTCGGTCTGGAAGCACGCAGAAGTCTGGTTCAGTGACAAGGAGTATCGACGACCTAAAATGTTATTGAGTAAAAAGTTGGAAACGTGCCTATTATAAGTACGTCGTGGTCGTTCAGTTAGGGAGCGAGAGTGTTGTTGTCCCAGTCATCAAGTAGGTCATCCTCCTCATTGACTTTATTTCTAAGCGCTGCCTTGCGTGTGCCCAGTCCTGGCATGCGCATACCGCGAGGTGCACCACGATGTTGCACTCCATTTGACGTTCAGGTACGGGCAGTGACAAAGGGCAGCTCTTGATGTTGATCACCTACCCCGGGTACCCGAACGTTTTGTTGCCACTCCTCATCTCACTACCTTTGCCCGAACTCGAGCCTGGCGTTTCCTGCGGTACGAGGCGGAAGATGACGAGAAGCCGCCTGCATAGTGTTCTACTTGGTCCTTGTACACGTCTCCGAGAGACCGTGCGATGGTGAACTCGCATCCCTTGATCCACGATCTTGTCGCCTCGCCGATTGCCTCAAACGCCACCTTTCGGCAGTCCGCCCGCTCACGAGTCGGTTCGGGTCGTCGGGCATCTCAACGGGCCTAACATCAGGCTTCATTTTCCTGAAAACCCTGTAAGGGCAGTGTCCAAGTGGTAGTAAGGGCAAAACGTACCAGTAAAAGATTAGATGCTTCTGGAGAGTGTGTGTTAAGCCTTTTGCCGAGTGTACAAAGGGGTAAACTGTGTACGAAAGGATGGTAGAGGATTTAGGATCTCATCCATGTTGAGTTTGTAAACTGGATAAATGCTAAGATATCTCGCGCCGACCCGAGAGAATCGTACTTGATGCCCTGCTTGACCGAGAGCGACTTGAGCAGTTTGCGGGCTGCATTCACAGTCAGAAGTGTACGTCAAAGGACAAATGGACACGCACCTCGAATACCCTCCAACCTCGAGCGGGCACCCTGACCGACGAAAATCAAGTATCCATAAGTTAATCCTCCACTGAGAGTGAGACGTCAACTTACATTGTATAGCACAAATACCGATTCGCACATGTACCTGCATCTTTTCTTCCTCAAGCTGACCTGTCATCCGATTTTGCACGACAATCTTGGCCGAATTCTAGTTGCGCACCCTTGAAACTGTGACTCAGCCAGGGGAAAGTGGCACGACATGCTGAGCAAGACACGCACTGTGCCGATCTTATAGTTCTCCCGGACGCCTTGGATAAGACGTTCGTGTACCACTTGCACTGTGCTTGGATTGAAGTCACGAAGTTGTTGACCATGATGCGGTCGACACGCACCGAGTCCTGGCTTGCGCATACCGCGAGTGCGTGATGTCCAGGCGCGGTCGGTGACACAGAGGGTAGTTCGACGTTGATCACGGGCTCGAACGCTTCGCCGCCGCTCCTCGTCTCGCTACCTGAGCCCGGCACTTCGGTGTCCCGAGACGAGCGAGGTAGACGTCGAGCGTTGTCGCATGGCCCGGGGTGCCTCGGCGAATCAGCCACATCGTTATCCCAGTCGAGCACGGTGAGCTGCATACGGAACGACCGCTCGTACTTGCGCACATGGAAGAGCAGCACTTTCCGCACCGGGTTTATTATAGCGAGTGCCAGATGACACGTATGGAAGACCTTCTCGCCGAATGAGACGACCACAAAAAGGTCCTATCTCACCCCTTGCAAGCTGATCGGCGCTGGTGCAGTTTTGGAGGGGCAGAAACAACTCACTGTTTCGCTATCACGGAGGGTCCGATGCGCCTTGGGTCTCGAGGATGACAGTACCAACGACGTCCGAGTCGTTTGTAAGCATCAAACTCAAACGCATCGCCTTTCTGTCCGATCCATGGGGATCTCTTCTTTCCTCCGGTCGTAATTGTGAAGCTCAATCGTCGCGAGTTTGACTGAGACGTGGTAGTCACGGTACTGGCAGAGGGACTGGCCAGAAGCTCAGAGGCTGTGCCGAGCGCCGCTTCGAGATTGACAGTTGGAAGTACCTCTCTGCTGGAGTGGCAGGCACAGACAGAGCCGTAGCGGTCACTGGTATCAAATCGGGCGATGGCGATGCTGAACGATGGCCTGGGATGAAGACCTATCCCGGTTCAGCGTAACAGGGGTCCGCATCGTCTTCATCATCCGAAGCTGAGCCATCCTGACGTCGGAACCAAGCCCTTCATCCCCATGCTCAGGTCCATCAGATAGGAACCGATTGTGCCAATATCTTGGGTCTGTAGTAAACACCGTAAACTACATGACACTGAGAGATCACGGAAACGCGCCGGCGGTCAAGGATGTGGGGAGAGTGGAGATGGTGCCTGAGTGCAGGTAGAGAACACGGATTGCGGTGTGGAAATTGATTCCAGTCAACCAAGCAAAAAACAAAAAAGGCGAACCGGGGAGCCGGCCTGAGGCAATTATACGTCGGCAATACCCGACCCATAAGCCAGTTGCAGCCGTACTATCTCTGCAAACGTACCCACATCTGCAAATTCCGAAAGATCTCAGTAGATCAGTACTTTCTTGGTACCCTTTCTTCTCAAACAAAATACACTATGTTCTCTAGCATATGTAGATGTGAGATAACACAATATGATGAGGATCAGAGCAAACCTAGGGTCATGAAAAATCGACAAATGTGATGGGGTGGTCTAGAAAGCGTGTCCACACCCCCAGATCCTGGCGATCCCAAAATCCCTGCTGGAATTCACCTCAATTTCATGTTTAAATACATCACCACAGTTACTTTGCAAATTTTGGAGTCAATAAACGGACGCGATCGAGTTGGAGACAACAATCTCACCAAGGACCATGGAGAAGTGACAAAACGTGACCCAATTCGGCAAACTCCTTTTCGGACAGCAAAATGACTGACACATGTTGCCACACTTGCCGAAACGCCGCCCATTCCTCTGCCCGCCAAAACTCTGCCAAAACCCTGCCGCTGCCGTGACAATGCGTGACCAAAAATTGCAGAGGTGGGTCCCATCGCTCCGCGTTGAACGGATCCAGAAAACAAACAAACAAAAATCTGATTGGGGTGGGAGATACATGTATCTATTACTATGTACAAAATGAAGTACTACAAATTAGCTACTGTAACTGAACATATTTTCTATACTGCCTGTACGCTGTCCATACTATTAGGGTGATTTAGTAAAGACTAAATTCTACAATAAACTATGACAATTATCAACTTCCCACAGGGGCTAAGCGCTAAGGTCCGGAACAGAACCGTGACTTCAGTCTCGAAGAACACTCTTCGTCGTTCACTTGTGTCTTCACTGTGTTGAAACCTCTCTTTATACGGCAATTTCAATTTCCAATTGGAGCCAATTTCGTCCGCGAGTGATATCGCCTCAGTTATTCTCGACACCTTGAGTTCTCCTTTCATTGGGGTGTCCACGGCGGTGTCCACGGGGTCGCTGGTTATTCCCATTATGTATCGATCACCACACGCAGCCCAAGACCCACTCACCATAACTTGGTCTATTGCCTCCAAGCGCCAGGTAGTTATCGATTGACCGACGTTAAATCTTGCGGAGTAGACGCGAATGTGGGTCGGGAGGTCGTTCGATGTCTGGGTTCGCAAAGCGACTGCGTTGCTTTCGTTATCAGTGACAAAAACGTGAAACCAGTTGCGCTTTCTTCTTCTCCGCTTCTTCACGGTCGGAAGGTTTTCCTGAATCTGGTCGAAGCCATCTTTATTGGCAGTGTGACTGCGAGAAACGGTCGCTTGAATCGTAATAATGGATTTTTCGGTAATGACGATGGCGTCGGAAGTAGGGAATGACCGGGATCCAGGGAGAAAACAAAATGGGAGCGTGTCCACTCGCGTGTTCTTAACAACGGACACGTCGCTGAAAGAAATCGTCTGCTCCTCCCCGTACGTAGGAATTTGGAGGGAAGGTGACCGAGGGTCGGCGGGGGTGCAGGGAAGGGTCCCATGTGACCAGAAGACAGCCAAGTGAGAACAGATTTCTCGAACAAGTACCCCTTGAACCCTTGAACCATGAGTGAGTCGAGATTGTGCTATAGAATGCAATTCGCTCGGAGGCATGGGCGGTGGCGACGGCATATGAGATAATTGCCTCTATTCGCTCTGTAGCAACGTCCGCGACTGGGACCATTCTCCCCGCCGGTGTTTCACTCTCTGGCCGGACAGAGAAGAGGATATGTGACATCTTGATCGCGTTGTAACCCGTCGTAGTTGCAGTAAGGCGACTGACAAAGTCTGTCGCAGCATCAATCACCAACATTTCGTGCGCGCGTTCACGATGGGGGTTCCGGGATAAACCTAAACATATACGCGCAGATGGGCCCCAGGTTTCGTAATAGCGTTTGATATTCCTCGAGTCAAGACCGAGTATTTTACTACAGGGAAAATGTTCAACGAATTCATCGAGTAAGAAACAGTAGGGGGATCAGACTAACCCAAGAGATTCTATCTCATCAACGGTAGGGTGATCCATGACGAAAATATCTGCTGAACGTTGCTTTTTCCACTCTCTCCACCTCTCCTCCAACGGAGAGGTGGCCCGAACGATCCAAGCCCGTCCTTGCTTGGCGGCACCGAGAAATGCGGAACAGGGCGCTTTGACCTCCTCGTTGGAGTCGGAAAGGGCGAATGTACCGGCCGGGAAAACGTTATAATTCGTTTGGTTGAGAGGGTGTATCTCGACACCGTCGGAACTGAATACAAGAAAGTGGCCAGGGAGTTGGATGGCTATAGGCGACCTTCGGCTCAATAGGCGAAGTAATACATAATATAAGAAACAGGATTTTCCTGCATATCAGTGATTGTTAGTAAAGCGTCGATAAATTACCGAGAACCTACCGATTCCGGGTTGACCAGTCACGACTACACCACTGCACATGCGGTTGATTGCACCTTGGGGATTAAAATCCCTAAAAGCGATGTCGTACTCTGCACGAATCAACAGGCATTTCTCAGTGTAACCTAGAACTCTCAGTTCCAGAGAATCGAGATACGCGTTTGGTAAGTACTTCAAGGTGGAATTTCCAGGTACGTCCCGCAATTCGGGGTTGAGATCTTGCCCCCATACCTCGTTGTGCAGTTTCCGGGCAACACGCACAAATTCCATTACCTCTGGCGACTGAGGAACTAACGGTCACACTAAATCAGGGTAATTACTAGAGTTAATGAACGTATACTCACCTGGGTCAATATGAAGGTACACGTAGACGTTCTCCGGGTCACACCACTGAAGAGGAACTTGTTCTGTGGTATCTGGTATCACATAACCGCCATTTGCGCTGTCCTCCACCCGTTGGCGGACGGTATCCCTCGATTTTATGGGAATTGGGTGGCGCTGTGAATAGTCAAGTCTGAGTTTGAAGGCTTGTTTTCTGAGGATCACTGACCAAGGAGCGGATCGAGAGTTGAGCAAAGTCAACCCCTTGTCGGTACAAAGTTAACCTTATCTTCAGCCAGACGGCGGTTGAAAATTCGCCAACCAGGGTGGGGAATGATTTTAAAAAAAAATCTTGAAGGGTCGGGATGAACGTTACGAAAAGAAGCCTGCACCAGCCGTACCTATCGGAAAGCGCCGAAAAACGAGTGGAAGCTGGCCGTGAGCAAGACTAAATCGGGCCAAAGATGTGAACTTTGAGTATATGTGGAAAGGAGGAGAGTACCAGCGTGTAGGGGTAATAAAGGTGGGAAAAGGGAGTCTGTCTGGCGTCTGAGGTAACGAGGACGCCTCTTTATATACGTCGGGCTCCTGGACTGTGTGTGGTTGTCTTCGTCTCCTGAATTCGTATGTCGGCTGCATGTGATGGCGTCTCGTCCAAGTTTGGGCAAAGGTCGACGAGCAAAGGAAATAAAGAAACTCAACGATCGGTACGAATGATCGGAGCGTGGAAAGGAATGTATAGGGCTGCATACCACTGGCATGTACCGAATGGACCAGACGGGTCCGTACTACAGTCACGGTACCGTGCCGTTTGAGCTCAAAATAACTAACCAGACGGACGGAGGGGACGGCCATCACCCGTCTAAGACCGTCACAGTATGACCGTCAACGGCACTAGATACAAGATCCTGAACACCCATGGCCCTGCACGGTTCCTCTAGGTTCTGATGTTGCCGCCGAACTGTTGACATTGAGAGACCTGGGATCTTCTTAGGTGGTGGTGGTCAGGACGCCATCTCTCAGGCTCTCTGGCATGCTAACGCTGGTGTTCGTGCAGACAGCATTCGTATTCACCTGTTTCGCAAGCTGTTTCAGTTCGAGTCGATACTACGACGCCATGTGGCTTACAGTAGCTTCCATTTCGGATTCTCATTCCCACGACCTCGCCCATACCCAAACGAAACAAGACTCCGAAGTCATGCATGGTCCTGGCCAGGTTATGATAGAAGAACTCCCCCACACAAGAGATGGCCCCAGGTCTTCCTGTCTGAGCACCGACCTTTTTGGCCTCACCGCCTGCTCTGCCAGTGCTTTCCTTTTGCGCACCCCAATGGCAGTACTGCTCCTGGCTCTCTCAATAAGTTCTCCCCTGTTGTCGGTGACAGCTTGGCGGGCACGGTGAACATGCCACTCCTGCCCGTGTTCTGGAAGATGTCGACGGCCAACAAGTTGTCGACAACGACGCCGCATCGCCGCTGGTCAAACAGTCAACCTCGCCGCCACCAAGTTGAACAACTTGTACGTGGCAGGGGCATCATTCCATGCCTCCACAGTCCAGCAATCGAATTGAAGAACTCGTGAGTTGCCATGTTTACTGTCTTTTTAAGGATACTCCTATCATGTGGGCCACTTTTGATGTCATCACACAGACGAATCTCACAGGACGAACAACCATCTGCGCATACTTCTCCACAAGACCGATTCTCCCCTATAAGCCCGGTCTCTGTCCCTTCACGTCGTACTCCTGCGTCACCAACTTTATGTTTGCTTCCTGTCCCCCTGTCCCCATTATCAACAAACCGCCGATTCCTCCATCACGCTGAGCCATTCCAGTCCCAACCCCGAGCCTGGCTCTTTGACACCACCTCACCCACTTCCGCCACGATCATAATCATACATATCTCCAAAGTGTCTCCTTCCCAGAGTCGCAACACGGCTACAACACATCTCGTCAAACTGCCACCAAATTACTCCGCGAGCATGCATGATCCATTTCCTTTACCAACCCTGGCCTGGGTCCTGGCCGAACACGCAGGTGTGGCCAGATCTCTGAGTATCCAGACCACGAATATCGTACGGGTGTTGAGGAGCGCCAGGATCCATTCGATCTGCTGCCTGCATACGCCGTGATTCATATGTCGCGCTCTCCGCTGCAGGTGAACAGGGACCCTGACATTGGCGGCGAATGACAAGTTGCACTGGCCATTCAAGCTATTCAAGGGCCACATGCACGACAACTGCGGCGGCTCCGCCATCGTCAACAATGGCATGCCCAACAACGGCGGTCTCATCTTGAGTCAGGGTCGCCATCATGACCGCAGTGTTGGTCATGTTCAAAGAGTTTTTATTACTTGTACCCTTGCTTGTACCTCACCAACTCGATAATGCGTAAATACAATGGCCTGAACCCCTAAGTTTTTATCACTAGGACGACGCCATCCACCGTGGAGACGACCGTCACGGCCGTCTCCGTAGCCGTCCATAGCCGTGGGGCTCTGCGGTAGACGGCCGACCATACCTGTCACATGACCATTGATTACAACCGTACCCGTAAGTGCACAGCCCTACAATTAGCGTACTTACACCCCGGTATGATAAAAAAGGTGGGAAGATAAAATTAAGCAATAAAAATCAAAAAAAACGTGGGGGTGGGTGCAATGGCGCTCAGCATGGGTGCGTCAAAATCCCTGTGGGGAAAGCTACGGCGGCGATGAGAAGACTGCTCAAAAACAGCAAGTAAGGCTGGCCTGTTAACAGGCTGTTATGGTGTGGCTGGCTGTCCAATGGTGGGAACTCCTGTGACCAACAAGTGTGATCAGCGTGATTCGAGCTCCGACCGCGCGCGCCAAATATCGGAAAGCGCCGAACACGACTGTACAGCTGTTACGGTGGCTGTAGCTGTCCAATCAATGGTGGTCCTTGGTAGTAATACACGACTGCGAGTTCCTCATCTACACAGATTCGCCATGACCACTATTTCTTCTACCCCCATCGTCATAGACGGAAAGGGTCACCTACTTGGTCGGCTGGCCTCCATTTTATCCAAGCAGATTCTCAACGGCCAGAAGATCGTCGTTGTAAGATGCGAGGAGATCAATATATCCGGCAGCTTCTTCCGCAACAAGGTGTGTCGTATATGTCTGAACCCACTATGAGACTGTACCACTTACTCGTCCATGCCACCCAAGCTCCGCTATCACAATTTCCTTCACAAACGCCACATCGTCAACCCCAAAAAATCCGGCCCTTTCCATCACCGCGCTCCTTCCAAAATCCTCTTCCGTGCCATCAGGGGCATGGTCCCTCACAAGACTTCTCGCGGCACTGCTGCCCTCGATCGTTTGAAACTCTTTGAGGGTGTCCCCCCTCTTTATGATAAAAAGAAGCGGATGGTCGTGCCAGAGGCTCTGCGGGTCCTGCGATTGAAGCCAGGGCGTAAATACTGCACAGTAAAGGTGAGCCATGAGTTGACTCAACATTACGATGTCTCATCAAGTCTTAGCGTCTCTCCCATGAAGTCGGTTGGGGTTACAAGGATGTTGTTGACCGCCTCGAGGAGAAGAGGAAGATCAGGGCGAAGGCCTTCCATGAGCGCAAGGTGAGTACATGAATTTCGGTGTTACTGCGTCATGTCCCAATTCCTTCGTTCAGCTTGCCGCAACAAAGCTGCGTCAAAAGGCGCTCGCTGATACTTCAGCATCGTTCGAGAAGCTCACTGCTCTTGGCTACTAGACATAATATGCAGTTTTTGTGGCTTTGTGAGAGTATGTTCTATCATGAGGCCTTGTAACTCCATGCTCCTTTATGTTACGTCGTTCCAACTGGTCAACATTGGTTACGGTGACAGATTCACCGCAGCAGACAGTTACGCATCCAGTAGCTGATTGCTTCATCATGTGCCACTCGGCGAACACAGGAATTGTCGCGATAGGGTAGATAGTCAACATATCTGCTCAGGATATAGTCGCCCCCCGTTCGGTTTCAGTCATCGTCGTCCAGATTGGCTTCCCTGGCAAGTTCCTCGCCAAAAGGATCACCCTGCTCCACTGCCTTCCTGACATTATCGGCCTTCCTCATCCTCTTCAACTCGGACTCGCTGTCTTCCTTCGCCTTCTTTGCCAAATAAGCCTTACTACCGACGACCTTCTCTGGGTTTTTGCATATTTTTAGCCGTCGGTCGATTTCGCGCACTACATCTACTGATGGGATGTCCCCGTCTCGAGTAATGGTCCGCTTAATGGATTCAATGGCTTCAAGAGCGGCTTCGGCGTTCTTTGATCGCGCCCACGATGCTGCAATTTCAGGGTGAGCGAGTGTTAGACAGGCCAGAGCGATCTGGGAAGGGGGATATATAAGTTCTACGTCAGTCAGTCGAGACGTGCGGATATGTTGCAGGGCCGTGTCATAGACTCGCTCTAGCTCTTCGTGGGGAGGAGCTTGAGATAATTCCTGACATCGTTTCAACAAGCGGTCGGTAGAGACACAAACAGAGCCGAACTTGTATGTCGAGCCATAGGCCCCATAAAGCACGATGAGCGTGCCATACAGCGAACTCAAATGCAAGACTTTGAGCGACCAAGAACTCAAGATCGAGTACGTCAGACGGCCTGGTTCGTGGTATGTTTGATGTATACGATTCCAGCGAGATAGGGTGGTTGGTCGTCTTCGTGGCAAGAAACAGTGCAGTCAGCCTAGATAGAGAGTGAACACGAGGATAATAGACAAGTCGGTAGGTTGCTGGCCTACATGACGTTCTTGGGATGCCAATCCATCACGGTGTTCTTGAGGTAGAAACGTTTTAAGTAGGTTATTCCGGTCGCCTCAACTTCTTCGGGGAAGCGGAAGTGACCACACAGCTGAGATATCTTGGTGATATATAATTTGACGAGGAGGAGCTCCTCGTGAGCATCGAGGAAATGAACATCTGAAGATGAGCCAGGCTACATAGGGGTTCGTCACAGGGAACTCGGTGAACACAATGCGCCTTCATCTACACACTGAATCGCTTTCAAACGTGTTCCGAATCGCGGCGATGGCTGCCTCGTTTAGCGCCGTCCGGGTTACCCTCAATTGCTCCGTCGAGAACCGCCAGTTCTTGTACTGAGTGCTGCTATGAAAAAGAGGCGTTTTTGCGGGCGAGGTAACATCAGGTGAGGGTGGCGGCTGCATGGCCGATGAGAGGAGGGAGGCAACAATGAAACCCTATATACGGCAGTAACAGCAGTCTTGTTGGTACGTGCACTGTGCGTTTCATTACGGTATCGTTTGTTGCGAACTTGCAGCCGTGCCGCGCCAAACAGTCGACCCTGTCAGTAACCACGACGGTGACACCCTCCATTCAATTTCGTTCTATGCTCCCCTTTCGTTTCTGTGCGTCTTGAGGCACAGAACCCTATGTAGCACTTATATCATGGACTATGCTCCCCTACTCAAGTTCTTTTCTTCTGGGCATCTTGAAGTCGCTGTTCTTCTACAATAATAGGCCTCGCTGGAGCTGGAGGTTGCTCGGCTCGAGCTTCGTAATGTACCCGCGACTGAGGCTTGCTATTTTCGTTCTCGACACTAAAATGGAGTACACCGACGGCAAAGAAAAGAGGGTCTGGAATAACTCCAGGGAGTGACAGATGACTAGTAAGTAAGGGCGGTAGATAGTCCGCGAGATGATCAGGATTCCTCGCTTTTTGCTGCCTTTTTCTCCTTCTTGAGACGTTTGCGCTCTCTCCTAGCCTCCTCATCTTCATCTGCCTTCTTCTCTTCCTTATGTTTCTTCTCTTTTTTTCGGTGTTTCTTTTCATCTTCTTCCATACCATCGTCCGCGACCGGGGCAGATACATCTGCCCCGACTTCTGACTTTCTTTTCCGCTTCTTCTCTTTCGATTTCTCTGGTGAGTCTGTTTCGACAATCGTAGCGGGTCGCTCAGCGGAGGCTGCCGCTGGCGAAGACACAACCAGGCTTGTATCCGACGGTTGACCCGTGGGGTGCTGGAGAGAGACATCGATCGGAAGTGCAAAAACATGAACCTGTGGGGGACGGATCGTACCTCCCGTGTGTAGTCAACATAATCCTTGCTCCACTCCACAGGAGTAACGCCTTCGATCTTCTCGCCGTGCTTACCGAGTTTGCCGTCCTTTACCAATTTCTTTTTCTCCATTGCCTTGGGCCCAAGACCCCAACGCCTGGGATATGTATCGCGCTCCATAATGCAGCGCTTGACTTTTGCGACAACACCATGGTCGCAGGTGGCAAGGTCGACAGTCGACATAAGCGCGATGGCCAATGCAATAGCCTCTCCTTTGGTAGTCATGAGGACAACCTCCTCATGAACGGAAATGTCGGCTTCATAGCGAAGAAGTCCAGGAATCATGAGCTTGGCTCCATAACAGACGGCGTTGACAGCACTGTCTTTCACTACAATACGTTTGTAACCGACCAGCAGAGATTCCAGTGGGCGAATGGCGCGGCGCAAGTAAGACTCTGTGTTATAGCATCAGTGTTGTTCGTCTAATATAGCCCAGATAAAACTTGTACCGTCTCGTGTATTATCGTAGGTCCATTGCGCGTCCAGCACGTCATGCATGGTGACCATATCATCATTTTCCGATAATGCGCCGCTACGCACACGCCTGAGCTCTTGCATGTGACCACCTACACCGAGCAAGAGTCCGAGGTGTACGCAAAGTGTCCGGATGTAAGTACCGGCCTCACAAGAAACCCAGAATACAGCGAGATTGCGTTTCTCGTCAAACTCTAGTAGCTTAGATTCGTGGATGGTGCGGATGCGAAGTTGCCGCTTCACAGCGGAAATAAGAGGAGGACGCTGGAAGAGGGCTCCCGTGAGAGTTTCCAAAGCCCGGGGCAGAGCGGTAGGATTGGGAAGAGCTGAGTGCAAGCGCAGGACACAGACATATTCTTTACCTAAATCACGTTATTAGCCTCTATCCTCGGGGACGTTCGCACACGAACAGTGCAGGTAACTTACCCGCGCCTTGTTGAGATTTCACGAGCCTAGTCGCACGGTCAATGCAAACGATCAAACATCCCGTGACCTTGGGATCAAGAGTACCGCTATGTCCTGTTTTTTCGACTCTCAGAATTCGTCTGAGCCAGGCGACGACTTCGTGAGAAGAAGGGTTTGATGGCTTGTCCAAGTTGATTACACCAGACCTACGGGTCGGTCATGCTCAGATAACGGAAGACGTAAGAGAGATATGAGACGAGCCAACTTTATGTAGGATGTAATATCACGTCTGAGGGGGCTACAGCCGGAAGGAATGGGGGTGAAATGGCTGGAGCGGACCAGAAGTTTGTCATAATTTTTGAGGAGAAGAGGCCATTCTGATGTCGATAAGACAGGCTGTACGGCCTCTGGTTTTATTGAGAAATCGCCCTGCTGTTGAGCGGAAGCGACCTTGGCCGGTGAAAGCGCAGAACTCATCACGTCGCGCTGTAGCTCAACGGAGCTCAGATGAGCACTGGCCAAAGCAGCTTTACGGTGTGGGAATGTATTTACTTACTGGGGCATCGGAAAATACCGAAGCGAGCTGTACAGTTGACCAAAACCTTGCACCAAACGTACACATCCTCACAAGACACGCTTCCATTGCTCGCCATGGTTAGTGAATGGTCTCGCTTTGCTGAGTACCCTTCTCAGTAGGCTGAACCCTCTCTAGCCGAAGGCTCCTGCATCAAAAGCTCCTGCAGCAAAGCATAAATTTATCGTTGACTATTCCCGCCCGGCAAATGACGACCTTTTCGATGGGGCAGCCTATGAGAAGTTCCTTCATGACCGTATCAAGGTCGACGGAAAGGCGGGTCAACTAGGTGACAATATCAAGATCACGCGTGATAGTTCGTCTTCAACACGGTTTGGTAGTCCACGCACCGTGGCTCACTTCGTATCTAGACAATAACAGGATTACCGTCACCTCCAATATCCCGTTCTCGAAGCGATACCTGAAGTATCTAACAAAAAAATTCCTAAAGAAAAACTCTTTGCGAGACTACCTCCGCGTTGTTGCATCGAGCAAGGATATTTATCAGCTCCGCTTCTATAACATTGAGTATGTCCTTGTGTGCTCCTGGCCGATCTCCAAATCTCATCTTTCCGCAGGGGACCTGGTGACGAAGACGAAGAATAGGTGCCTTGCTTGTGTGGGCAGCGGCCTACTTTTTGTATGTAGGCTTGTAGGGTCATCTGTATTAGCCGTTATCGGGTAACGTAAGAAATTACTGCCTGATTTCGGAATGCAACGCAGCCTCGTCACGTCACGAGGATTGATCCCACCAAACCATCATCACCCACTGTCAATTATGGATCATCTCGGATCGGGTGGTGTGTCTACATTGGCAACTAGAATAGCCACATCTGCCGGCTAGGGCGTTGACACGGGCAACGCAATCGTCGAATTGATCAAAGGCGTGTGAACTTGTCCACCGAGGACGGTTCCGTAAGTTATTTTATGAGTTGATCTTGATGCATTATCGTTGTTATTCTCCCTCTGTCTTCCCCTTTCCGTTCGTCGATGTCTCGCTCCAAGACAACGAAACCTCTTCCCAAGTTCGAAGTTGGTTAGTTCTCTCCCTCATACCTCCTCTTTGTTTGGATATCTACTCACCCCACTCTAGGCGATGACTATAAGCTCCTCCATAGTTTGGGTGAAGGTGCCTATGGTACAGTGGTAGCCGCGTTGCACAAGCCGTCTGGACGACAGGTCGCGATTAAGAAGGTCCTCCCTTTCGAGCATACCTTGTTCTGCTTGCGCACGCTGCGCGAACTGAAGCTGTTGCGATTTTTCTCGGAGACTTGTGTAAATGAGAACGTGAGTTTCATTTTCTACCTGGCCCGAACGACGTTTCCCGACAATCGATGTATAGATCGTCTCGATCCTGAGTATCATCAAACCACCTTCATTTGAGGAGTTCAAAGAGATTTATTGTGAGCGCATATGGCCATTCGCGGGTCCATCGCATGCTTATAAAAGATCGAAGTCATTCAAGAATTGATGCATACCGACTTGCATCGTGTGATACGCACGCAGAAACTGACCGACGATCATTGCCAGGTGAAGTGAAACCGAATACGTACCAAGACAGGCACCCATATTGACTCGATCTTGCAGTATTTTGTTTATCAGACCCTGCGGGCCCTCAAATCTATACATAGTGCCGGCATCGTGCACAGGGACCTGAAACCGGCCAATCTCTTAGTCAACGCCAACTGCGATTTGAAAGTGTGCGATTTTGGCCTTGCAAGGAGCGTAAAGGCATCTGGAGCGCAAGGAGGGAAGGATATAGGAATGATGACGGAGTACGTGGCCACGAGGTGGTACCGTGCTCCGGAGATCATGTTGTCATTCAAAATGTATACCAAGGTATGTTTACTCGACTTGTGTCCCCAGTGACTTCTTTCTGATGACACTTATACACTACAGGCTATCGATATCTGGGCTGTGGGCTGCATTCTCGCCGAAATGTTGACTGGGCGGCCACTTTTCCCAGGGCGCGACTACAGCCACCAACTTGATCTGATCCTTGATGTCATTGGAACTCCTACGCTTGAAGAGTTTTATGGAATCACATCCCGCCGCTCTCGCGACTACATCCGTTCATTGCCCATTCGCAAGCGGCGGCCATTCACCGCGCTATTTCCCCAGGCGTCCGTGGAGGCAATCGATTTCCTCAACAAGACACTGGTGAGTTGCATGGTTGCCGGGATTTTGTACCCCTGTTGTGATCTAATGTCGGCTATCAGACCTTCGACCCAAAGAAGCGGCTGACCGTGGACGAAGCGCTCGAGCACCCCTATATCTCATGTTACGTACGTAGTTTTTGGCCATCTCAACTCGTTGCTGTGCACACACTAATTTCTTCACAGCATGACCCTGACGACGAACCAGTCGTATCATCCCTGGATCCTGATTACTTTGACTTTGATGGTGAGTGCAATATCCGCGGTGTTTTTCGGCATTTTGATCTCATTCCCGCATCAGACCAAAAAGAATCACTCGATAAGGCGCAACTCAAGGAATTACTCTACGACGAGGTCGTTTCCTTTGTCCCATCTATCTAAGCACTCTTTATTTTCTGCCGACAAGTACAGTATTGTTATGGACATTTCTTTGGAAAAGAATACTGGGTAGGCGTTATCGCGGTATCGTTCTTAACGTCCACGTGTGCTCCCTGATTCCTATCGTACGCATGTATTTATGAGATTCCCGCATTCTTCCGGTTCCCATATGTTATAGAAGATATTGGTACATTCAAGTTTCCAGAACAGCAACGATAAGAATAAAATTACGAATTAGGGACTACGGTGCCTGTTGGCTGATACACCATTAAATCAGAACTTCCCGCTGGTCCAGTAACTGGTAGCGACACCCTCAACGCCAAAGTCACCAAATCTCGTGTCGCCTTCCAACTCGGTGCCATACATCGTCCGCCGCACCGGGGCTGCCGGAGTGTCTTCAACTCGTGGCGGTACCGAAGTCATCCCTAACCCGATGCTGGATGCTCTCTGCCGACCATCGATGGGATCAAGTCCGGGACTAGGTATGTCAGGAGACTGGCGTGGAGGCGTGTGGAGAAAAGTAGCTGGGTCTATGGCAGATTCATGTAGCGCCGGAGAACCAAGGGGATTCCTGCCATCCGGTGGGAATCCGAAAGGACGATATGATTCGCTTGGCGGGGGTCGTGCGACAGGCCGGTAGGGCGCTGGCGCTGGGCTGGGTGAGTGTGGGCGTTCCGGATACGGGAGGCTGCTCGGAACTGGTAGCGTCGACGGCGGATCAGCTAACGGCCCGGTGGGAGCGGGGGTCAAAGTGACAGGGGACCGTGCCACACCAGGGAAGGCAAAGGTGAAAGGGTGTTGGTTCTCCACTGTCTGCGATGAGCTGGCGGAACCATTTCGGTGGAGGTTGGATGGATTATCGAAAAAGTCGAAATCTTGGTCGGTGAATATCTCGTCTCCGACCACCCGGTCTCTTGAGGGCTGTCTCGGGGCTGCTGTTGTAGAGGAAGTCGTTGGCGGTCTTGATGGAACTACCTCAGATGGTGGTCGATCAGCGAATGTGTGATCATCCGTTTGCCCGTGACCCGCACTATTCGAAGGGCCCGCAAGAGGTACCTCCGGTATATTTTCCGCCGACTGCTCCGCCTTTGCACGCTTGCGACCTAGAACACTCATGCGCGACTCTTTCTCTGACGTGTTTTCCTCGTCGGTCTCCGACACATCTTCAGTGTCAAGGGCATCTAAAGATCGTTGCCGCTTCCCTAAATTGCTTGCTTGCACTGGGACATCTCGAGATGGTGGTTTCACAGGTGAGCCTGCAGGTGGCGGCGGGTATTCGAATACAGGGCTTGACCGAGACGTTCTTGGGTGTCTGGTTAGATCCGGTTGACGGTGTGGTCTACGCAGCCAATCACGAAATAGGTCGTATGGCGAATAACTGGCACTTACCTGGCGTTCGTTAGGAGGGAAGTACGGTCAGATGGAATGTTTCTTGGAGCATTCGTAGACTCGTGTACGGATTCTGAGCCACGGCCCTGTCGGAGACGACTTAACTCTGCTTGTAATTGTTCCATAGAGCTTCTTAGAAGTTGAAGTGATTCTGCCTGCCGATGCAGCTCTCGTAATTCATTCATGACTGTCGTCATCTTGTCATTTAGCGTGGCCACTTCTCGAGTATGCACCGATGCTTGTTGTTGGAGTTGTTTCTGAAGGGACGCTATTGTGCGCTGTAGGGGCTGTACCTACGGAAGGATGAGCAACATGGGATGAAAAAGTGATAGAGGCACGCGGGGTCCATACTTGTTCCTCTACAAGCGCCGTCACGCCTGCCTGGCTCGAACTGACCTCTCTGCGGGGGGTGCTGCGTGTGGTACTATTCCCGTTCGCCCGGGGCTGAGGGGGCTCTGTGTTAGATTGGGGTAGCAGAGCTTCCTCGGTAGTACCTGTCAGGCGGTGTTCATACGATGTCTCGTGAATGATAAGATGTGTGAGGACAGACCTGCCCGATAAGTGATTAAAAGGTTCTGGGAAAATTAAACACGATGGGAAACGTCCGGACGAACCTTCTACGATGGCATCTTGCGTGGGCTTTGCTCCACGACCACTCCGTGAACGGACACCCTTCGCAATCCCAACCGATCTTGTAACCGTCCTCGCCCCTTGTCCTCCAACAATGGTGGGTCGCCCTACGCCAAGTCGTAATTGGGCGTCCAGAGCTTTCCTGGTTCGTGTAATAGGCCCAGGGTGGTGCGTTGACGGGGCTTCAGACTCCGGTTTGACGGCATGTTGCATTTCATCCTCATCGGTGTCAGAATGTATGATAATAGAACTTGTCGAGTGTAAGCGCGACCGAGTTGAGGGTTGTCTGCCTGCGGCCCGCGTTGATACAGTGCGATGGCGCGACGGACGGCGAGGGGAGTGTGGCCTGCTAAGGTCAGACCGAGTTCATCAAGATGGAAAGAGAGAATACTAACGGGGATGAGTCCAACAGTAGCTCAATCATTTCTTCTGTCTTTAGATTTGCTTTGAGACCACGTTCCTGCGCGGCCTCAACGTGTGCGGAGTGAAGGAAGTAAGGTAGACACGCACCTTGCAAACCCTCTGTAAATCCGTACGTTTCATACTTTTAAGGAGTTCCCTCGACAACAAAGATTGGCCGGCCATTGGTGATGTAGAGAAAGGGAGGTGGAAGAGGGGGAGTAATCATTCAAGAGACGTGACTTGATCAATTAAACATAAATCACGTGAGCAGCGATAGTCTGTCACGGGACTTGTGTTAAGTTCCAACTTGGCGAACCTCTCTCCTTGGTCTTGAGATGGCCTTCTGTCGTCGTTGCGGCGATATTGTCTCTGGTCCTCGTTGTGTCAAGTGTGGCGGTCTTCCAGTAGGTGAGCCTTTTCGTCGCATAATCCTACCTCAAGCGTCATATTCTCTCAAGCTCCTGTGATAGAATGGAATAAGCAGTCGACCCAAGGCGCTAACAAGGACAGATGGTCTCAAACTTATGTTGCCAAAGCTTCAACCCCATCTGCTCTACCTACACGCGTCGTACCTCAGCATTCCTCTCCGCCCCTGCGCCCTCGAAATTTCCAGGGTGTCGCTGCGCTTGCCTCTCGCGTTTCAGAACACATAGCCTCAGCCACTAGCTCTACCTCCCGCCCATCCTCCCCTCTCAAACATAGCAACCTCAGCGAGGATGCAATCTTGTCGGCTCCTGATGTCATCGCTTCCCCATACTCTTCTGAACTCTCCAGGGTCTATGGTTCAGTACTTCAACCCAAGGAATCATTGGAGAGCTTTCATTGTCACATCTGCTCCGAACAGTTCACTCCAGATGCAACTATATATCCTCATCCCACAGATCCCACCGGAGAGCGTTATTTGTGCCGTTCTTGTTTCTCTCAGAACGGCGGCTCTCGTGGAAATTGCGTCCAATGCACCCGCCCCGTTTTACTTCTGAAAAGTGAGGGCGGGTTCGTCGAGAAAGCTGGTCAGGTTTGGCACAAAAAGTGCTTTATTTGCTCTGGATGCGGCAAGAACATTGGCGATAATCCCACAGTTGATCTACTCGGTCGTCCTTCTTGTGCGGAGTGCTTCGACACGTGTCTAGACAGGCGTGATAGTCCCGGCAAGTTCAAGACTCCGACCGCTAAAGTCGACGTTGACAGCTTGGATCAGTTTAATTCAACTTCGACTTCCACCGCGTCAAGGGCTCGAAAAGGTAGTTCGACCATTGAAGAACTCGAGCAAGTTCTTGGCATTCGCCGCAGCCAATCCACCCCTGATACGAACCATGATCGGACGCTTTCTCCCGATGTGGCCTCGGCGCCCCTTCCCAGTACTTCTCACTCTTATCCCTCGTCTTCGCCTTCGCCACCTGTCTTGGGTGACGGTCCCAATCGTTCCCACCTCGACCTCTGAAATAGATCCCGTTTCTCCCTCACGACTGACTTCCACACCTTCTAGACCCGCCTCGAAGATCCCAACTAGGGTTACCCCAGAGGCTATCGAAGCGGTGAAGAGGAGATTTTTGAAACCAACAGGGTCCCCTTATGAGAATAATGTACAAGTGCAGGCAACTTCGACCCGTGACGGGCGCCTTGCGGGTGATCCATTACAAACCCCTACCAAATCCTCGGTGCGCTACTCGGATTTCCGCCTACTTCGTCACAAAGGCTCCGCGTCGTCAATACGAACAGATAGAGACTCGATGTTGTCGCTTTCCTCTGCGGTGTCGATGCCGTCTTTGACTTCTGATCTCTCTGACACGGCAACGATATCCTCTGGACCCTCTTCTCCCCCTAGCCTTAACGGAGAGCAAGAAGAGTCGGCTAGCTTCCTTTCCTCGTCCCCCCCTTTGAACCTTTCAGGGCGGTCAACTAATTCCGGTTCCTTAAATACCAGAAACCACGACCTCAACGGCGAAACATTTGATATCTACACAAAGCCAGCGAATTTCTAACAATGCACATGCACAGCCACGTTCCGACGCGAGGTGTGCGAAATGCTCCCTTTCTTTGTTCGACGTGGCGCACGGTGGCCGATATGTCTCAGTGCCAGAACCTTCCTCGACTGGTTCACTCCCTCGGACGTACCACGCGGATTGTTTCAGATGCAGAATCTGCAATGGCTTGTTTGAGGAAAAGGAAACGGGGCGAGCAGTATTTGTACGAGGAGTTAGAGGCGCCTGTCACCTCGACGTGAGTATTGGCTCCTTCAATGTCAAGAAATGTATTGAGCCCCTTTAGTGTGCCCCTGCAGACAGAGCCACTGTACCGAAGTCTGTTGCAAGCCCTACATTGTCTGTTCGTCAACTCCCGGAGGTACATCCCCAGGCTACACGAGAACATTGGCAATCCACGTCGTCTCCCTCAACCGCTTCCCCTTCCACCCGCTTGTCCAGCCGATATTCTGCTCCGCTCCAGTTCGCCACAAGTGTGTCTAATCCCATGCCACGCTTCGGCACTTCTACGTCATGCCCAGGATGTTTGCAGAGTGTGTCACCCATGGAGCGTGGCGTCGTTCCAGGTCCCCAAGGTCAGCGATGGCATTCGTCGTGTTTGGTTTGTGGTGGCAAACAAGCAAAAGGGCGTGGCGGGAGGAGAGTTAACGGACAACCTGGTTGCGGTAAACAATTAGACAGTTCGGCAAAGAGAGGCACCGACGAGGGAGGTATCTGGTGTCGAGACTGTTTGGTACGTTCTTCTACTGGTGAGCGGTTCTGGGATTGTATTCGATCGTTGATCTGGCTTTAGCTACTTCTTCCCTACGAGCTACGGACTCCGCAGGCGTCCCCAACGCGTTTGGGTTCCTCTCGTCCAAAGTCCAGGGAGTATGAACTGACAACCGGTCCGGAACAACCCGATCGCGTTGTACCCCAGCACACTGGCGGTACAACCATTGCCCGCCAATTTACTTGGCTGTCGGGAGGCACAAACGGGGGTGCCGATAATTCTCTCGCTAGGCACGTGACCGGAGCGCGACTAAGCCCGACGAAACAGCTGGGTCTAGGTACTCCAACGAAAGTTGCGGTCCAATTTACTGGAGGATCGAAGGGAACAATTCGCCCCCGTCCCTAAGTCTGCCATCGGGATGAGAGGAGAAGGTCGAGGGATGTTTTTGGTTCAGCAGTTGACTGGCGGGGGTGCTCTGTGAGTGATCCCCATTTGGACAATGTTTGATTTTGCTCTGTACTGTATTATTAATACCGATGACAAGAAAATGGCGGGAAAATATAGTATTCGGATGTGCCTTCTTTCCGCCCTTGGAGACCGACGCCTAGCAGCATCTCAACGACGATGGGTATCAGTATGACGACCGAGACGGGGTATCCTCTTCCTTGATTACACTCATCGTCGCGTCCCCTTTCCCTTCCATTTTCTTCTTAGAGGCCTTTCAGCCCGTCTGAGACATCAGCAGGCTGTTGTCGATTGCTTCTTTTTACGGGCCCATGCCCAGTATCGGTCTTGTTCGTAGGACGGTGCGCTTTGATAGCCGTGGCTCTGGTTTTTGGGTTTCCTGTCCTTCGCGCTTTTTCACCGAGATGTTAGCCTCATATCCACGGGTGGCAATTAATGTGTCCTCAGCTAGTTTAAGGCAGATAAAAGCCGGCATTGTAAGCACTGCGTGTTTCTGCTCTGCTGAGACGCTTCATGACCTCGTTTGTTAGATTGACTCCTTACTGGCTGACACTCCTGCCTTCGCGGTTGGATTACTTGGTTTCGCTGTCTTCACGTTTTTTCTGATTTTGAAGAAAGTCAACTTGTCAGTTTTTTTCGAGATTTTCGTGCGGACACACCAGCTCATTTCACTCTTTGGTTGCAGGGCTTCTCTTTACCTACTCTCTTCTGTCCTTTTGACGTTTTTTGGCGCCGTAACCGACCTCGGCATACTTTACCTTCGACATACACATTCCACCGACTCTCCCAGTCAACGGCTTATCTCTTCGCTCACGATAATCCGTGAAGTCCTGTATAGCATCGCATCTGGTCTACGTTTCTTGTTCTATTGGGTCTACATTTCTCGACCTCCGCTCTGTGAGCAGGATTCGGCCCGTTTTTTAGGTATTCACAGCGGGTGTTGGCTGCGTTGGGGGGTAATGGGCTCGTTCTTACGGTGGACTACCCTTGTGGCATCTCTCTCTGTACCGGTACTCCAGATTCTCTGGCGTACGGTGTACGTGATGCACGAATTTGGGCCCGTCTACGACATTGAGGGTGCTGTGGAGATCACAACTTCGGCGATTTTTATCATCAAGTTGTTACTGAACGCCTTTCTCGTGGAGGCGTCTTCACGGCGGCAGACCTTGTATCAGTACTCTTCGGTGGTGTCTGCCTTGCTTATTAATATGGGGATTGGAGTTGGGAACCTGATCCACTGTGAGTCTTCCGCTCAGGAACCTGGCCAGTCAGATAGGTACTGATGACCCGCCACGGCAAGTCGCATTCTCAGAGATGACTCTCGGTCGCCTTCTGCTCGCCGTTGAGTTCCACATCCTCGTAGTCTCGATCATGGTTTTTGCTTTCCATTCCACGAAGACAGCTGAAGGCTCCGCACGTCCTTCGTCGGTCAACAAACGGGCATCTTCGTTTCGTGGTCTCCGCGTCTCCTTTTACGATTCCAGCCCAGGGCCATTCGACCCAAATCGTACTTCACAGATCCAGTCGCGTCCGCCTTCAGTTCAAAGTATATCCTCCTGGCTCGGTAGTAATGCGCGATCAAGGCCGGCCAGCCAATTCAGACCTACGCTCGATGAAAGGAAGCGGTCGCGGGTCGAAAAATCGGAACGTGAACTTAGTACATACCCTTCTGAGAAGGCAATTCTCTCGCTCACTGGCGACATGATCCCCGATAGTGAACAAAGTGCAAGATGGGACGGTCCTATCTACCCCAGTTCCGCTGTCAATTCCTATATCACATATCCCTTTACACCAATAATTTCCGAAGGTCCATCATCTCCTGCACTTCCCAGTCAACTGTCCGTTGTTGGCTCCGTATACTATGATGCAAGCAAGGCGTCCCTGCCCCCCATCCCGGGAGCAGCTTCCCAAGGCTGCCTCGCTTTCTGGACCGGACTCTCCTGTTCTTGGCTCTGATGCCATAAGCACCACACGAAGAAGTACCCGTTCCTCCCCTGCATTGCAGCCACGTAGCAATGCCTCTTTCGCTTCTTCCGGAGTGTCTGACTACGAAATATTATTTCGCGAGCAGATCGAGTTGGAAAGGAGCATTGCAGCGCTACGGGAGTCCGCGCCTTTTGGCAGACGCGGTGAAGAAGGTCAAGTTGACAGAGACACGATGTCTGATCTCCCTGAGCGGACGGCTAGAGAATCCTCGACGACAGGAAATGGGCATACGTCGGTCTCGGGCAAAAGTGATTTCTCACTGAGCATCTTCCCGGAGCCACCCCACATGGAGGAGTTTGAGGGGGACTACAGACGCGACCACCAATCATCATCATCATCGATTCTACCACCTCCTCCTATATCAATATTCTCTGCAGGGCAAGGGTTTCCTACCTCGAGCGGGGCCAGCGACGATGGTACAATGCTAGAATTTGGGCTCCGCACAGCGTCGGTTGGAACACGCTACGATGTAACTTCGTTCATCGGAGGTATGTTGCCTTCTTTTCGTGGGGTGGTTTCCTCTGAATTTGTTTTTTTTTAGATCTTTCGTCTCCCGACGAAACGCTGGCTCAAAACCCAGCCCAACCTTGGATCTCTGACACAGAGTCAGAACCCGGAAGTGCTGTTCAAGCGACAATCGTCACTGTCGAAAGGAAAACATCTAGCGTTTCTCGACCCCGGCTTGTGAGAGGCCCATCTCTCGCCACAGATACCTCCATTCCCTCCATCTCCAGAAGACTCGGTAGCCCTTCCGTTCGCGGGGCTGTCACAGAAACTTCTGCACCAGAGCAATTCCCTCCGGTTTCTACTCTCAGGGTATCTCCTCCACCAGCGATATACACCCGAGGTGTACGGCCATCACCAACTTCGACCAAACGTGTCGTCGGCTTACCTCCTCGACCCAAACTGAGCATCAGTCCCCCGGCTGATCGGCAGATTGAGGACGTCCTTGACACACCTGTGCCCGGACCCGTTCCTGTCGTCACCCAAGGGCCCTAGTATGCCCACATCGTAGTCATCGAAGTTCGTTTTTCCAGCAACCATACTTTTGTACCTCGGCTATGACGAATTTGAAGGACGTCCATCCGGTGTCCGGAGACAATCCCCATCCGAGGGGCAGCAACGCGACGCGGCAATTTGGGTGTGGACGCTTAGTATTACACCTAGATGTCTCTTGACTTGAGATGGTAGCACGCGATGTACTGTATGCGCCAACACCTAACTGTGACCCGGCGCTAGAATTTGACAGCTTGTATTTGGCTTGTATAATTAATCGACCCTATGTGCTGTTACAGTACAGCATCTAATATATGTACGACTCGGATGTACCGTGAAATTGTTGGGATCACCGACCCCACTACTTCATTCAGTGCACCGCTCCCAAAATCGCCGCTCTATCATTGTTCTCTCGTATGCTGTGTCACTGAATCGATCAAATCAAATCCCGCACGTGTGTTGCAGTGTTTCGTTTTGATCTAATCAGCTAAAGTGCCCACTGTATTGTCCCACGAATCCGTGGGTTACCTAGGAATATACTGTGGATTGACCCCCGGCACAAGTTACGGTAAAAAGCTTGATGCCATCTCTCGAGTCGAGTAAACACCGTCGCCGGGTAAAATGCAGAGGTAGTTGAGTGACCCCCCGTAAGTAAAGATCTTTTTAGTGAGATAGATATTTCTGCGGTCAGGCAGTCCTGTACTTGACATTGTTTCGCTTGATCTCATCAGTTGCACAGTTGGCATGTATGTCGTTTTCCCCCACAGGCACATAGAGACTTGAAAAGATGCGAAAAAACAGTTTTTATTTTTATTTCGTGCATCAAGTGGTGTTACAGGGGTGGCCAGGGACCATCAGGAAAATCCCAAAAAAACTTAACAATACTTACAGCAAAGTCCAAAACAGGGGGCCCCTTGCGTAAACATGGACGACAGCTGACCTCCAAATTTGACATGCGGGGTTCATAGTTAAGTACTGTTTGAAATTCTCGAGAAATTTAGTATCTCACAAATATATAGTTATAAAATAGTTATCCATGGTATCAAATAGCTATCCTGGGACAGCACACAGCAAAGGGCCTGCAGAGTTAAATTTTTATTTTATTTTATTTTAATCACTGCAAATAATTTCCCATGAGAAAACACTTCAGCATAGTTATCAGAACACCCTTTCAGATTCAGCCTGTATGCTAATTTGGACAAAAGGGGCCCCCTGTTTTGGACTTTGCTGTAATGCTTCTTATTTTTTCTTAATGCTTCTTAACAGCCCCACTAAGCCAAATTAAGCCAAATTTCATTAAGCAAATTGTGCTTAGCCCAAGCCCAGTTTAAGCCCACCTGTGCTTGGGCTAAGCCAAGTCCTCTCCTGAATTTGGCTTGAGCAGCTTTTGTTCAGCTTATTCTGGACTTGGGCTCTTGCTTGGGCCAAGCACAGACCTAAGCCATCAATCTCCACTGGTGTGCCTTGAGAAGAACCTACTCACAAGGTCTGTGAAAAACCCAAGGAAAAACCTGCCCCCCATCATCACAAGAAGAGGCCCACAGCATCCAAGGTGTCATGCCACCAGTGGTGTTACAAACCCCAACCACCGAAGGTGCGGCCCGTGCACATGACGGCCTGGAGATACTGCCAGACCCTGCAGAGACTCCGCGGAGCCAGATGAGCAGCCGTGCTGGATCCCCGGGTGCTAGGGAGCAGTTACGGAAGAACCTGGGCTTGTGATGTCACCGATCACGTGACTTGGGCCTGGACCAACCTAGACCGATGACAACAGATGGCGCAATGCCTCATGTGACCTTCTAGCAGGTTCCATGGCTGCACACGGACCACCGAACCCTCGGTAGAGCGGACTTAGCTGGGTATGAACCTTATGTACCTGCATGTATATATACCAGTAGCGTTTCGTACTCAAGTCCCCAGACTTGAGTTACTTAGCAATACCAGCTAGTACCTTGGGAACTCTGCTCTGCACTTCTAAGACCATCCTCTTACCTTGTGCATCACTGTTCTCGCTATGCCTCTTTGAGTGTACGCCTTTGACCGATCCAAGTCTCCTTAGTCATCGTCTGTGACTACGACCCCTAGACCTTGCTCTTTTGTTATGCCGTCTGCTGGTAAACCCAGAGTCACACGTTGCTCCGCTGGTGGCGTGACAAGTGGGGCAACGTGCAACTCTGGGTTTACCAGCAGATGGCATAACAAAAGAGCAAGGTCAAGGGGTCGTAGTTGCAGACAATGACTAAGGAGACTTGGATCAGTCAAAGGCATACGCATGAAGAGGCACAGTGAGAACAATGGTGCACAAGATAAGAGGATTTTTACGATCCTAGAGGTGGACTCACGACCGCATCGCTACCACTTAGTTGTAATATTCTTCCGGGTCATGCTTTGTCAGTGCACCGGTGTGTCTGGTCTGGTCAACTGGTAATCAAGGCTCTTCTGCCAGCCAAGGCAGATGCAGCAGTAGAGCAGGTACTGGAACAAGAGGCAAGAACTAGGCAAGTAGTGGCAATAGCTTGTATTGAACAAGACTAGAACGAGGAATACAGGAAGTACTACGGGTCTTTAAATACTGTACTTGTAACGCCACCACGGGCGTTAGTCCGACTTGGACTTCGAAAGGGCGTTCACGACTTAGTGAAATACTCTTCAAGGGTCACGTGACGTGGTCATGAGATACACGGCGCTTATCTTGGCACGTGATCCTAACGTACACTAGGGCAAATCGCGCCACTAGGTATTCCGATCGATGAAGACGACTTGCGCGAAGAGGCAAGTGAAACACGCGGGAGTGAGGCGAGAAGAAGTGGTGATTGAAGAAGACCAAGATGGCGTATCTTGGTCTTATCGAGCCACTATTTGTACATGTATGAGGTAGCTTTAAAGCTCCTCTCAAATCCGTACGACTAATAGCATAAGTAGCTCAAACCCTACTATAGCTATCCTAGGAATGAGTCATGCCCTATTGGCATGTGATTCTACCGTCCTCGCTGACTGATACAATGGTCCATGACACATTACTACTTACTAACGAGGTCATCACCGTAAGTAAGAGTCCATTTCCCTCGTGCCATGACATCACCCCCTTTTCAGCTGCGATGACCATGGCGCCGAGTGGGGCCTATCCCTCCAGCCCAGGCTTCCTGCCTCTCCGTAATCCGATCCAGCGTGTTGGCCATCTCCAGCCGGAACTTGCAGCGGGTTAGCTCCAACTGTACCCCTCCGAGCGCCTGAGCTAACGCGTGAAGTCGCTGCTCCATCCTCTCAGCTTCGTGTCGGTAGGCGCGGAATCTGGTCAACTCAGCTTTGAGCCCGACGTCCCTCAACTCATTCACCGTGCGATCCACCCTGTGTTGGTTGCTGTGCCCTCCGACGAGGGCGAATAGGTCTTCTGGGGAGTAGTGGGGTTTACCGGTTTCCCGGATGTGCGGCTCGGCGTACAGGGGGCGACTGTAGACTTTGTCGCTGTCCTCTACAAGTCCAAGGACGAGAGGATCCGGCCCTGCTATAACTTGAATGTAAGACGCTTGCCGGGTGACTCCTTGAGCGTCAGTGATGGGGTAGTGGACGAAGTCGTCCCCTCGGTTGTGTTTGTACCCGTGAGGGGTGACACGTGATGAGCCTCCGAGGTATCGGAGGCAAACGGCGGGCAAGGTGGAGCTTTGGGTGTCCACCACCATGCTGCCGCGATATAGGGGGCGGCCCATCGAGTCGCAGGCGTATGGGGTTTCCCGGGGGTCATCAGAATTGGTGGCGGTAATAGATAGGGTTGCTCAACGGGGTACCATTCCTTCAGCGTCCCTTCTACTGCTTCGTACACTGCCCTTTCAGTGTCTCTGTGTGTTGGCGGCGTCGGTGATAAACGATTGCCCTCTTGGCCGCTGCTACTGCCAGCTGCCGTCGTTTCCAATCTTCCGCCGACGGCTTCCAGTCCCGCGTCTTCATCCACTCCTGCCATCTCAGGGTCACGGGCGTCTTCTTCTGTTTGGAGTTCGATATGCACAGGGAGAGGTCGAGATGGGGGACTCGCAAAGAGTCCGACAGCTGTACGAAGCTGAGTAATTTCGGCTTCGGTGTACGGGGCGGTGTTGAGGTGGTCGCCGTTGGGGCTGAGAAGCCAGTACGTGGCGGGCTGGTCTGGATCCTCGATGTCGATGATAGATTGCACGTTGTCGAGGGCCGCTCTGAGTTCTTCGTGGGTGAGGCTGTCGACGAGGCGGGCAGCGAGAGAGGAGGGAGAGGAGGAAGTGGGAAGAGACATTTCTGAGTGGGTGAGGAATCCAGTGTGGGGAGGTGGGGGCGACTTAGCGTCGTATGTCCGGTTTATATGTATCCTGGCTACAGTTGAACTCCGCTCATACTCCGCTATGGCTTCGTCAGCGAATACGTCATCCTTGTTGACCCACTGATTCTCCGAGTCTGGGTATCCCTTCCATTTCACGAGGTATTGCAGTCTCTTGTTCTGGCCGAATCGCCTGGAGTCTAGAATGCGCTCCACTTCATATTCCTCTTCTCCGTCCACTAGATCCGGTGGTGGGCGTTGGAAGTTTTTCCCATGCATGGGCGTCTTGCGATAAGGTGTGAGCAGATCGATGTGGAATACAGGGTGGATGCTCCACTGCGTGGGAAGTTGGAGTTGATAGTTGACCGGTGATAAGACTCGTGTGATTTGGAATGGTCCATGCCGTCGTGCCGCGAGCTTGGCCGTCGGTTGATTGGTTCGGAGATGTCGTCCTTCTAACCATACTTGGTCTCCTACCTGATACTTGGGCGTATCTCGGTGTTTGATCCACAAGGATTGTGCCTTTTTGATGAGGGTTTGGGCTTCTTTCCGTGCGTCTCGGAATTGTTGGAGTCACGTGAGTACCTGTGGGATGGGCGATGGCTTATCGATCCAATCAGCGCGAGGGTCATATCCCATTAGGAGTGAGAATGGGGACTTCCTTGTTGCCTCATGGGGCCAGTTATTGTGCGCAAATTCTGCCATGGGTAGAAATTGCACCCAGTTGTCTTGACGCTCGTTGGCCCAGAACCAGAGTGTTACGATTCGGATCGATCGGCGCCTCGGGCCGGGAAGTGGACACTGATGCGTCGACTATGACATCGCCGTCAGCAGAATATCGTCATGGACTTGTAGGATCAGTCAGCCGGGTAAGCTCCGGCACATGTGATTGTACGATAACGGATCGGATCTCGGAATGACTCGTAGTGACTCATAACTAGGATAGCTGTACTAGGGTTCACGGTACTTACGCTACTGGCTAGTTAGTATTCGAGCGGCGCTTCAAAGCCCGCGTGTAACTGTATAAGTAGATAGGTGCGAAGACCAAGAACGGCATCTTGGTCTTCTTCCAATACCACCGTCTTCTATTCGTCTTTACTAAGAGGCTTTTCCCCTCTTAAGTGAGTGTCCGGCATATCCCCTTAGACCAGGGATCCCCGTGACTTATCCTTTGACTGCCCCTTCGTGGTTCAGTGGAATTCCCTGTCGATGTTGCCGCATATCAAGTCTTCCTCTATCGCAACGATCGGGTAGCGTCCCCTTATCACACCTTCTACATTATCGACAGCGCTACTTGGGCCAACGCTCAGTACATTGATCGCATCCCGGCAGGAGTACCGCAACTAGAAGACCTCCACGCATACTTCGGACGGGACGAGAGTCTCCAACCCCATCCAGCCTTCTACGCAGACACCTTCGCCAACCACAACTACCGACGCGTACGGATCGCCACTAAGCAAGAAGCCTAAGTCAGGCAAACGTCCATGGTAGACGTTACATTAAGACCAAGATCCCACCGTGGCCAATCCTACAACCAAAGAACTTTGGGTCCTGTTCAGACCCTACTACATCGACAGAAGAGGAGATCGCAACGTCCCAAAGAGATACTTGGGATCCGCATTTTGGAAAGACGACGCGGAGACACCAGGCTACGTCACTTACTATTTCGATCGGCAGAATAACTCGCAACTCATCCCGGTAGAATTCAACTTCGACAACCACTGTTGGGTAGAAGTTCGTTGGGACGCCGGAAGGGAGAAACTCCAAGCCACTAGACCAGCAAGCTCAATCCTCAACCTAGACATCAAACAATCAGAAGTCGTCACCAGAGATCAGTGGGGAACAATCGACGGAGAGGACGAAGAACCCATTAGGTCCCCAACACCTAAAACACCCGCACCATCGCCATCAATCAAAAGCAACCCAGAAGAAATCGTCATCAGAGACGAACAAGAGGAGGAACAACTAAAACAAATCGCTGAGTTGATTCCCACTGACATGTCAACAACCATCCCAACCATGGCCGCAGCCCGAACGGCCCTACTAGGCAAAGGCACCAAATACCAACCACTCCCCGGAGGACCACCCGACGGAGGAGGAGGAGCACCACCAGGAGGGGACCCCGACGACAACCCGCAAGATGACCAAGCAGGCATACCAACGTTCATAATGCCCGACACCGACAAATTCATCGGAAAAGAACCCAAGATCTTCACCGGAAATCGCGATGAAGCAGAAGCCTTCCTTGCCCAATGGAACCGGTTCGCAGGAGTCAATGCCGCCAACAAAAGCCTCAAAATCCCCTACATCAAAGCGATGATGTTCCTCACTTATGTCCAGGGACCACTCGTCGACGAATGGGCAACAGAAACAGCCAAATGGCTCGACGCCCAAGCCAACAGAAACGACCCATGGCTCTGGGCAGGAGTAGAGCTCGCGTTCAAAGGACAATTCCGTGACAACCTGGAGAAAGATCGCGCAAGAGTAGAACTCGACAAAGGGTTTAGGATGATGAATGAGGACATTGACAGCTATGTCACTAAATTCGAAAAGCTGGTCCGACAGGCTGACTACCGGCTGGACGAACCACTCGTTCTCGATAAATTCACCAGAGGCGTTCCTCTCAAATTATACCAAAACGCCTACCAATTCCACAACCCGCGCAGCTACTCCCAATGGAAAAGCGCGCTCATCGAACAACAGAAGAGATACCTGCATATAAAGGCCAGAGAAACCGGCTTTGGGAGGCAACCACAAACTGCGCAACGACCTCGCCCAAACCAGCCACTCCAGTTCCAACCTCCGCAACGACAAGGAAACCAACAGGGATGGCAGCAATACCGCAACCACCCAGACGCAATGGACACCACCCCCGGTAGAATCAGAGCAAGGGTCGCGGAGATCGGCGACGTCAACAGAAACCACCCAGAAAACCCCAGAGACTGGACCCCAGGAGGAAGACCTCCGTTCCCGCCAAGAGGCGGATTCATGCAACAAAGGGGAGGAGGACGTGGAGTCCTGAACATAAGGGACGTAACCTGTTACAACTGTAACCAGAAGGGACACTTCTCACGAGATTGCAACCAGCCACGAAGAGCGCGGGGAAGAAGCGCATATATCGAAGAAATTCCCACCGCACCGCAAAGTGTGGCCGAAGAACCCCTCATTGATCTGGACGAACCAGTCCAAGGCAACAGAGGCGCTGCCAGTCCCCAAGTAGGCGACCTACTGACTCAAGTCGTGGCACTACCGGAGGAGCAGAGGGGAATGTTTATGAGGGAAATAATGGGGAGACAGGATTTTCCGAGCGCCTGAACCCAACGGCCTGGGTGAGGGCTTTAAATTGTAACTCAACATTTATCACGCACTATCGATCTATGCACGTCCCAGTTTCGATTCGCACGAGTTACTTCATGGCCGACAAGAAAGCATTGGTGGACTCTGGAGCCACCCACAACTTCATACACCCAGATTTTGTCAGAAGAATGCATCTGGGAACCAAAGAACTACCAAACCCGCGCAACATATGGAATATTGACGGGACACACAACAAAGGGGGAAAAATCACCCACTACGTCGATTTAAACATACAAACTGATGGAAAACTTAAAACCATCCAGTTCCTGATCACCAACGTAGGAGGAGAAGACATCATCCTCGGCTACCCCTGGTTAGCAACATTCCAACCACGGATACAATGGGCTACCGCCACCATGGACACAAAACAGTACCCCATCATTATACGAACCACCAACCCTAACAAACCACCGACCCAAGCAACTGTCCAAGAAGAGCTTCGAAGCATCATCACAAAAATGCAGGATGACGAACGAATGCAAGCCTTCGAAGAACTAGAAGAGACAGTCCCGGTACACTTACGAACAACGGCAACCGATCTGGCAATTGCAGCACACGAAACAACGGAAAAGAAGGAACTTCCGGAGGAATACAAGAGACATGCGAAGGTATTCAGCGAGGAAGAGTCCCATCGATTCCCACCATCCAGACCTTGGGATCACGCCATCGACCTTAAACCAAACGCCCCAGACCACATCAACTGCAAAGTCTATCCGCTCAATCAAACGGAAGACAAGGCCTTGGAAGAATTCTTGGACGAACAACTGGCAAAAGGATACATCAGACCGTCCAAATCACAGTACGCAGCCCCCTTCTTCTTCGTCAAAAAGAAGGACGGAAAACTACGCCCGGTGCAGGACTACAGAGAACTCAACGCATGGACCATACGCAACCAATATCCCCTACCACTCATACCCCAGCTAATCGCAGACCTCAGTGGGGGGTGGATATTCTCGAAATTCGACGTCCGGTGGGGATATACCAACATCAGAATCAAGCCCGGCGACGAACACAAAGCGGCATTCAAAACCAAACGAGGATTCTTCGAACCCCTGGTGATGTATTTCGGAATGACAAATGCACCGGCAACCTTCCAAGCTATGATGAACTGGACCTTCGCCCCCCTCATTGAACACCACGAGAAGAAGGGAACTATCATTCGTGTGTACATGGATGACATCGGAGTAGCCACGGCCACAACAAAAGAAGCACATACGGAAGCCATCCACGACATCCTGGACCTGTTGGAACAAAACGACCTCTACCTCAAACTGGACAAGTGCACATTCCACTCAGACACCCTCGATTACCTGGGGGTAATCATTAAGAAGGGGGTGATTCGCATGGACCCTGTCAAGATCTCCGGAATCCGCGAATGGCCGGTCCCCAAAAACGTCAAACAGGTACGATCATTCCTAGGATTCTGCAACTTCTACCGCGCTTTCATCCGAGGTTTTGCCACACACGCACGACCACTCAACAAACTTACACGCAAAGACACGGAATGGCAATGGGGGACAGAACAACAAACAGCGTTCGACAAGCTCAAAACCCTTGTAACGGAAGAACCAGTGCTCAAACACCCGGAATTAGACAAACAGTTCGAACTAGAAGTCGACGCCTCGGGATACGCAGTGGGAGCAGTGCTACTCCAACGCGATAAGGACAACAAACGACACCCGATCGCCTACTACTCTAACACCCTCAACGCAGCAGAAAGGAACTACGACATCTACGACCTAGAACTGTTAGCCATCGTCAAAGCACTGAGGAACTGGAGACCCTACCTTGCCGGATCACCCCACAAAATCAAAGTATTCTCCGACCACATGAACCTGCAATACTGGAGATCCCCACAAAAAATAAGCAGACGGGTAGCAAGGGAAGTACTGGAACTCTCCGAATATGACATAGAGATTCACCACATCAAGGGAACGGCGAACGGGAGAGCGGATGCCTTGTCAAGGAGACCCGACTACGACCAAGGAGAGCACGACAATGAACAAGTCACAGTGCTCCCGGACCACATATTCGTCAGAGCTGCAACGATCGACACAACGGATAACCCAACACGCATGAGCGCAACGATCTCGGTGGAAGAAATGCAACCCACGTACCCAGTATACACCCAGGACAACAGCATTGTCGCAAAATGGGTAGACCCCCACAAACTCAAACGCATCGAAGACACCTGGTACAAGGAGGGGCGAAGAGTAGTCACAGGCGACGCCCACGAACGAAAGCGTATTATACAAGCCCACCACGACACCCTCGCGTATGGACACCCGGGAATCAGCCGAACCATCAAGCTGATCGAAAGATACTACTGGTGGCCAGGACTCCGGCAAGAGGCACAGGATTACGTTAAAGGATGCGCCGACTGTCAACGAATCAAGGTCAACAACAAACCAACACGCGCACCCCTGCAACCAATATTCCCAAAACCGGAAGCAACCCCGTTCGAAGTCATAGCCCTAGATTTCATCACCAAATTACCCCAATCGAACGGCTGCGACTCCATACTGACAGTAACGGACCACGACTGCTCTAAAGCGGCAATATTCATTCCGTGCCTGGAAGAGATTAGCGCAGAAGGAACGGCAGCCCTGTACGTGACACATGTGTTCCCCAGATTCGGACTGCCAGCGCGCATCATCAGCGATCGAGACCCCAGATTCGCGTCAAAGTTCATCCGCGAACTATGCCGAATACTCGGCATAGAACAAAACATCTCCACCGCATACCACCCCAGAACTGACGGCCAATCGGAGCGAACCAACCAGTGGCTAGAACAATACCTGCGATTTTGGGTAAACGAACGACAGGATGACTGGACACAATACCTACCAATGGCGGAATTCACGCATAACAACTGGCCCAACGAATCGACCAAGGAATCCCCGTTCAACGTCCTCATGGGGTACAACCCACGCGCTGATTGGATCGATCGACCATCCCCTATTCCACAAGTGGCGCTACGAGCGCAGCAATTCAAGGAGGCTAGAACACGCGCCCAGGAACTGATGATCAAAGCGCAGCAGAGCTGGATCAAACACAAGGACACCCCAAAATACCAAATAGGGGACCTCGTGTGGCTCGAAGGGCGCCACCTACGTACCAACCAACCAACGGCAAAACTCGCGCCCCAAAGACATGGACCCTTCCAGATCATCCAGGTGATGTCCGCAGTCAATTACCGCCTAGAACTTCCCACGCAGTGGAGCATTCACCCAGTATTTCACACGGACCTCCTCACTCCGTACAAAGAAACTCCCACACACGGACCAAACTATCAGCGCCCACCGCCGGATCTAGTGGACGGAGAAGAAGAATACGAGGTCGAGAAGATTCTAGACTCCCGGCGATTCGGCAGGACAAGGAAATTGCAATATTTGGTCAAATGGCGCGGATACCCGGACTCGGACAACCAGTGGGTCTCCAAGGATGACGTATTCGCAGATGAAGCAATTCGGGAATTCAAACGTTCAAACCCCGCCAGGGAAACACATATAAGCGCAGGGAAATCCCAAGAGACGTCCCCATCTCCTTCACCCACTCTCCCACATACTCATGTCCTCATCCCCAGTCCAAGTACACTATGTCCTCGACGACCTACTCCCAATCTCAGTACAACCTACCCTCATCGTTCAAAACGCGCCATCATCACCCCTGTCGCTTCCCCAGTCCATTCACAACGGAGACAGTCGTCCACCTACCCCCGTACCATCCCTCCTTCCTTCACCAACCACTACAAGAATTGGTTCAAGAGATCCTTCGCCGATCCACATGCCAACGTCCGCAAGATCTGATACGGACGAGACTCCGATTCAAGAGGACAGGGACTTCGACCGGTACCTATCAGAGGAACATTGCCCTCTACACCAACACCTCACTTACGGCAACCACCTCACCACCATGCACAACGAAACCCCTCCGTTATGCACCACGGACGGGGAGCCAATACGTATGCCGAAAGCTGCTCGACCCAAGGTCCGCATCTACCATGCGGAAGAACACAGCCCGGTTTCCCGACGCCAAGTGGAGACTCCTCCACCCCTCGGGTTCCAATTCAACAGGGGAGTACACTATATCCCTTTCCAGATCCGCGATGCTCAAGACCGGCTGCACCCAGCTCGGTATACGCAGCTCATCCTCACGGCGGACCCCTTTGTCCTCGCCTACAGGAGAGGCAGCGACCAGCAATACGGCAAGCCGGTGCACGCCGCTCCCAACTATGACTACCCCCGAGACACCGCATACTGCGACGACGACCTGATCTTCTTAGATCAGCGCAGCATCATGCGGGAGTCGGTAGACCGCGCCCTCACGGGCATGAAGGATCTCACATTGACAGCGGAGGTCCACCGCTATCGCTGCGCCCAGGCGGGGGTAGAGGCGAAGGAGTCGGAGTTGGCACGGTTGACGGAGGAGCTAGACAAGGTTGCCAGGGTAAGACGCGAATGCGTGCTTCGCCTCCAGCGAGCCAATGCGATCACGCGTATCGAGGCGGAACGGGATTCTTACCGCCCCGGATTGGAAGCAGGGCAGCAGGTTGCGGCGCAGAGGGAGGCGGCGGCACAGCGGGGTCGAGCTGGGGCTCGACCATAAGAAGGGGGTGATGTTACGATTCGGATCGATCGGCGCCTCGGGCTGGGAAGTGGACACTGACGCGTCGACTATGACATCGCTGTTACGGTTTCGCCCGTAACTGCTCCCCCAAACACCCCTGCACGACCTCGGAACACTGCCGTGAAGCGATCACGTGCTGAAGAAGCCGAAGAAGAGGTTGTAGTTATGGGATATGGGGCGTGGACAACCCAACAACCAGCTAAGTCACGTGACTTTCCCGACTACCATGGATTCGCTCAAGAATACTGGGAGTAGATCACGTGATCTTACGTCAAACGCCCGTCACGTGACCCTGGCATGTGACCTGGCTAGACTTGCACCAGAAGGGTCCAGATGAGCTTGTGCCTGGACCGGTCTCGACTGCCTCGTGTTTGTGATGACTCGTATGTGCCTGATCGATTGTGCCTTGATTCTGATGGATTGTACACGTTTGCGTTCTGATTGGATGGAAGCAGCGCTCATACAGCTGCGGATGCTTATCTCTGATTCATACCTTTGCGCCTTACTGCCATTGGTCGATTGTTATCTCTGACTCGCTTGTGACTCATTCCTAGGATCCGGATATTAGGGTTTCGGAGTTCCAAGCTGGGGTTCAAACATCCTTGGACATGTATATAGACTGGGGCTTATGGTCGCTGAAGACCTAAGCTTGACTTCTTGGATTATACCACCCACTGTAGTGCCACTTCTGCGCTGTCTTGCCAGTAGTGTGCTGTTAGCTACCTTTGGTGCTTATACATCTGTTGAATCGTCCTTAGCTGAGGGATCGCCGTGAGGCCCCTATCCTTTCCTTTCCGCTCTACCTTTGCCGTTCAAGGAACGTGCTGCACCATTCTCCTTTGGTTGTGCTGCCTTGCCGACCATTCAATCTTATCAACTTCGACTTGCTCTCTTCATCGCCCTTTGTATCCTCTGGGCTACACTACCACGCCTCGTTATCGAGCTAGTACAAGATCGAGCACGTGACTTCGACATATCCCGGTGATCGTTGGGTCGTCCCGAAAGCCTTGTCCGCAGTACAAGAAGGAACGTCCGGTGGAACGTTACAATCGCCGTCAGCAGAATATCGTCATGGACTTGTAGGATCAGTCAGCCGGGTAAGCTCCGGCACATGTGATTGTACGATAACGGATCGGATCTCGGAATGACTCGTAGTGACTCATAACTAGGATAGCTGTACTAGGGTTCACGGTACTTACGCTACTGGCTAGTTAGTATTCGAGCGGCGCTTCAAAGCCCGCGTGTAACTGTATAAGTAGATAGGTGCGAAGACCAAGAACGGCATCTTGGTCTTCTTCCAATACCACCGTCTTCTATTCGTCTTTACTAAGAGGCTTTTCCCCTCTTAAGTGAGTGTCCGGCATATCCCCTTAGACCAGGGATCCCCGTGACTTATCCTTTGACTGCCCCTTCGTGGTTCAGTGGAATTCCCTGTCGACGTTGCCGCATATCAAGTCTTCCTCTATCGCAACGATCAGGTAGCGTCCCCTTATCACACCTTCTACATTATCGACAGCGCTACTTGGGCCAACGCTCAGTACATTGATCGCATCCCGGCAGGAGTACCGCAACTAGAAGACCTCCACGCATACTTCGGACGGGACGAGAGTCTCCAACCCCATCCAGCCTTCTACGCAGACACCTTCGCCAACCACAACTACCGACGCGTACGGATCGCCACTAAGCAAGAAGCCTAAGTCAGGCAAACGTCCGTGGTAGACGTTACACAGAGGTATTGTTCAAGCCATTGATTGGTGCATTCCGACTGCCCATCTGTTCGGGGGTGGTATGCTGTGGAAATGTTCTGATAGATGCCTAAGATCCGGCACAACTCCCGTGTGAATTTTGACACAAAGCGTGGGTCGCGATTGCTAATGATCTTTGCCGGTAGTCCGAATCTCCGAAATATGTGGGTTACGTACAGAGCTGCAGTTTCTTCTGCTGATATTTCCTCGTTGCAGGGAATGAACACTGACGCTTTAGTGCAGTCGTGGTCGGTTATCGTGAGGATGGAATCGTACCCCTGTGACTCTGGTAGTTTGGTGATGAAGTCAAGTGCTATAGTTTCGAATGGCTTAGCGTCGATCTTCGGTGTGATGGGTGCTAGCGGGGCTTTTGTTGGGCGGTTATTGACTTTGTGTCGTTGGCATTCTGCACATCCCTGGACGTATTCGGTTACGTGTTTCATCATGTTTGGCCACCAGTAGCTCCGTTCGATGATCCTTGCCGTTCACTTGATTCCTGGGTGGCCGTAGACTGGGGGGTCGTGGTGATTCGCGATGATCGTGCAGATCTCGTTTGGTCCTCCGGTGATTACTCGTGCGTCTCGGTGGTACCAGGTCCCTTCAATCTTTTTGAGTTTATGTGGGTTCACCCAGGGGCGTATGGTGCTTTCGTCCTGGTTGTGTATTTCTGGGGTTTGCGTGGTGAGGGTTCGTGCGAATACCTTCTCTGGTAGGACTATGACTCCTTCGTTGTCCTTTTCTCCTTGGTCATAGTCTGGTCTTCTTGATAGTGCATCTGCGCGGCCGTTATTTGTCCCTTTGATGTGATGGATCTCGAAGTCATATTCCATGAGTTCCAGAACTTCTCTGGCTACACGACGACTTATCTTTTGTGGTGACTTCCAGTGTGTGAGGTTAAGGTGGTCGGAAAAGATCTTGACTTTATGTGGCGATCCTGCTAGGAAGTGCCTCCAGTGTCGTAGGGCTTTGACGATGGCTAGGAGTTCCAAATCGTAGATGTCGTAGTTACGTTCCGCTTTGTTTAGGGTGGCTGAGAAGTATCCGATAGGGTGGCGTTTCTTGTCTTGTTTCTTTTGGAGGAGAACTGCGCCTACTGCGTATCCGGATGCGTCTACCTCGAGCTCGAACTGGTCCGTCAGTGTGGGGTGAGCGAGTACGGGTTCACTGGTAACTAGGTTTTTAAGGGTTTGAAACGCCGTTTCTTCGTCCTTGCCCCATATCCACTCAGCGTCCTTGCGCGTGAGTTTGTTGAGGGCTCGTGCATGTGTGGCGAAACCGCAAATAAAGAGTTGGTAAAAATTGCAGAAGCCTAGGAAGGATCGTACATCACGTACTTTTGTGGGTGTGGGCCAGTTACGTATACCTGCGATTTTTATGGGGTCCATGCGAGTCACCCCCTTTTCAAGGATTACCCCCAGGTAATCCATTCGCGGTTGGTGGAACGTGCACTTGGACGGCTTAAAGTAGAGGTCATGGTCCATTGCGACTTGGAGTACTGCACATACGGCGTCGATGTGCGCTTGGAGGCCAGCATGTTCTAGTGTTGCTATTCCAATGTCATCCATGTAGACGCGGATGATCGTGCCCATTGCTGCGAAGACTCGAATTGTGTCACCTAGTATGTCGTTCATCATGTTCTGGAATGTCGCTGGTGAGTTTGTGAGTCCGAAGTACATGACGAGTGGTTCGAAGAGTCTGTATTTCGTCTTGAATGCCGCTTTGTATTCGTCGCCCTCCTTGATGCGTACGTTGTTGTACCCCCACCGGATATTGAGCTTGGTGAAGATATGTCCATCTCCGAGGTCGTTTATGAGTTCCGACATGAGGGGTAAGGGGTATTGGTTGCGCACCGTGCAGGCGTTGATGCGCCTGTAGTCCTGTACGGGTCTCAATTTTCCGTCTTTCTTCTTGATGAAAAAGAATGATGAGGCGTAGGGAGATTTCGACGGTCGGATGTATCCCAGTTTAAGTTGTTCGTCCAGCCATTCGCGTAGTTGTCCGTCTTCATCTTGAGACATGGGGTAGACCTTGCAGTCGATACTGGGGGGTGTACCCGGTTTGAAGTCAATTGCGTGGTCCCAAGGTCGTGATGGTGGGAATCGGTGGGATGCTTCTTTGCTGAAGATTTTTGCAAAGCGCTGATACAGTTCTGGGAGGGCTTCCGCGACGGCATTTTGATTAGCTGCAATGGCTAGTTCGGTGGCTGTGGTACGTATCTGGCATTCCTCTTCGAGTTCTTGGACAATACCTTCGGCTTCGTCTTGGGTCATTGCACTAGCAATGGTGGTTTGTGTTTCTGTGGGGTTGATTGATCGAAGCACTACTGGAAGGGCCCCTTTGTGAATGGTGGCGTGCGCCCAGCTGATGGTTGGCTCGTAGGTCGCTAGCCAGGGGTATCCGAGGACGAGATCTTCATTTCCTATGTCGGTGACAAGGAACCTCATAGTCTTAGAGATGTTATTGGTTTGGACGTCCAGATCGATGAAGTGTGTAATAGACCCAGCTTTGTTTTCCATGTTGTCTATGTTCCAGATTTTTTTGGGTCTCTCAAGGGTTTGTAGCCCAAGGCCCATGCGTTTAGCGAACGCGGGTCTTATGAAATTGTCGGTGGCTCCTGAGTCTACGAGCCCTCTTATGTCGGCCATGGAGTAACTGGTGCGAATCGAGACTGGGATTCTGAGCGAACGGTAGCGAGTCATGATTACAGAGTTACAATTAACTGCCCTCACCCAGGCCGATGGGTTCAGGTGTCCTGAAAACCCTCTTGGGTCCAGAGATCCTTGAATACGAGGTCCTTGACCTCATCACTAGCTTCTCTCAGCGTTTCCATCCATTCCCTCGCTTGTTCTTGTGGTGTGGTTTCTGCGCGGCGTGCTGTTACGGGTTCTTGGCCGTAGTAGCCGGTGTCCATGCTTCGACTTGTGCTTGCGTGTGGTGGGAGGGGTTGCCTTGGTTTTCTGGGGTGCGTACATTCTCGTGAGAAGTGGCCGGGATTGTTACAGTTGTAACAGATGACTTCCCTCATGTCGCGACGCTGACTCCCTCCCCGGTTTTGCCCCGGTCCCCCCCTTGATGGGAATGGGGTTCGCTGGTAGCCCCCTCGATTTGGGTCTCCTACCTCTGCGAGGCGTGCGCGGGTGCGGTCTGCCGATGTGTCCATGGCATCCGGGTCTCGTCGGGGTGGTGGGAACCTGGGTAGTGCCCATTGCGGGGCGTATCCTCGGTTCTGTTGAGGTCTGGGTGTTGGGTTGCGCGGGGTGGCGTTGATCCCTAGGCGTGCGCGTGGGTGAATGTATTGTTTTTGCCTTCGGAGTGCTGCTTCCTTCCATTCATTGAAGGTCTGGGGGTCGTCCAGTTCGTAGATTTTTGTGAACAGAGCTCGTGGAAGTCCCGCCGTGAATCGGTCCAGGGTTTGGCGGTCGTTGAGACGATAATCAGCTTTCCGCGCCAGTTGTTCGAAGTTGGTGACGTACGAATCGATGTCATCACCAATCATTTTGAATCCTTTGGCTAGTGTGGCCTGCGCTTGTTCTTGTTCGAGTACGTTCGAGAATCGGTCTGAGAATCCCGCCGTCAGGGTGTCCCACAGATATGGGTCGTATCGGCTGCGTCCATGGTGTAGTTCATTGTTGAGCCATTGGAGGAAGCCGAGTGTCCAGTTCGACACTCATGGTCCTTTGATGAAGCCCAGGAATAGTAGGCATCGCCGATAGACGTTGGTCATAATCGGCGCTTCTGAGTTTTGTCCCCAGTAAATGTGCCACTGTGTGAGGAACGACTCATACTCATCTCTATTCCCGTCAAAGATGCTCGGGGTTTCTCCTACTAGTTTGTCCACTCCTTGGGGTATTCCCGGTGGTGGTGCTCCTGGCGCCGGTCCTCCTGCCGGTGGCGGTGGTCCTCCTCCAAATGGGTCTCCGCCTCCTCCTCCTCCGAATTGCGGTTGTCATCTTTCTGGCGGTCCTTGACCGAAGTTTCCTCCTGGTCTCCTGGGTCGTTGAGGTCCTCCTGCGCCTGGTGGGGGATCTGCGACGTCTGGTCCTACTGCTCTGAAGATTGCCGCGTCATCGGCCATCATTCGGTGTCCGGTGGTTGGGTTGATGGGGCGTAGATAGGCCTCAGCTTCTTCGGTGATTCTTCGGGCTTCTTCGATTGCCGTGTCGACTTCGGTTATTGTTGCGGTGGCCATTCCTGCGGGGGGGTGTACTTCTATGCTTTCTGGTTCGTTTATGCGGAGGGACTCAGCTGTCTGTACTATGTCTTCAACTTCTGATTCGTTTTCGTTGTCTGATTCCTCGTCGTCTCCGCTGGTTTCTGATGGTGCCGGGGTTCTGGGTTCAGAGGTGCTTGGTTCCTCTTCTGGCTGTCCGTCTATGCGTCCCCACTCTGCGCGTGTGGGTAGGTTCCTTGAGTCGATATCACAGTTGTAGTTTCGTCCTGCGGGGCGTACTGCGTTGTAGCGATTGTCTATGGGGTTCCAAGTGATCTCGACCCAGCACAAGTGATCGAAATTGAACTCAATGGGGCGGTATCAGGTTGGGCCCGATGCAAAGTCAACGAAGTACCCGGTCTCCCCTCTGTATTCTCTCCAACGAGCGGCTCCTAGAAACTGTGTTGGTACGTTGCAATCTCCCCTTCGTTCAAGGGAGTAGGTTTGGAAATTTCTCCACTGGTCTCGAGTTGTGAACGCCACGGTGAGGGGATCTTGGTCTTAATGTAATGCCACCACGGGCGTTAGTCCAACTTGGACTTTGAAAGGGCGTTCACGACTTAGCGAAATACTCTTCGAGGGTCACGTGACGTGGTCACGAGATACACGGCGCTTATCTTGGCACGTGATCCTAACGTACACTAGGGCAAATCGCACCACTAGGTATTCCGATCGATGAAGACGACTTGCGCGAAGAGGCAAGTGAAACACGCGGGAGTGAGGCGAGAAGAAGTGGTGATTGAAGAAGACCAAGATGGCGTATCTTGGTCTTATCGAGCCACTATTTGTACATGTACGAGGTAGCTTTAAAGCTCCTCTCAAATCCGTACGACTAATAGCATAAGTAGCTCGAACCCTACTATAGCTATCCTAGGAATGAGTCATGCCCTATTGGCATGTGATTCTACCGTCCTCGCTGACTGATACAATGGTCCATGACACATTACTACTTACTAACGAGGTCATCACCGTAAGTAAGAGTCCATTTCCCTCGTGCCGTGACAGTACTGGAAATCATATTTTTCTATGTTTTCTTTTATTTTGTGAGCTGGCAGGAACAGAAGGCAAGACTCTGAAACATACAGAACATTCAGGCAGAAAGAGAAGCAGAACCTGAAACACAGAAGCAGGGTCAGGAACATTCCAGAATAGAATAGAAGATGGAGAACATGAGAATCTTCCAGAACTGAGAAGCAGAACCTGGGAATCACCGAATCTGTTATCAATGGCACAATTGGATCATGACAAGGATGGTCTTAGAAGCGCAGAGCAAGGTTCCCAAGGTACTAGCTGGTATTGCTAAGTAACTCAAGTCTGGGGACTTGAGTATGAAACGCTACAGGTATATATACATAGAGTGTACATCCGGTCCGCACCTGGGCGTGGTGACGGTGCTGGTGACGGCTGGTGATGTCGCCAAGGCGTCACCAGCGCATTACCCAAAATATACCTGCCCCCAAGCGTTCTGATGACTCATAGTATCCTTAGTGCACTTCGGACATTTTGTATGTTTTGTATGTTATGCATGTTTCGAACGCTTTCCGCTTTCAGTCGTTGGCATCCTTCGCACGTTTCGCACAATTCTGACTTGCCCCCTCGTCTTCCCCAGCATGCCGCACCCTCGCGCGGCCTTAGTGACTCGAGCCTGACGTGTTGCCGACCACAACGCCCCCCTCTGCAAATTTTCGTGTCGCGCGCAAGCGTGCGTGACCGCTTGCGATCGCCTGCGACCACCCAGACCAGCAGGGCTCCATGGAGCCCAATGTTCCTATTGCCGACCTTGCCGCACCTGCGTGCGGCCTTAGAAATTCAATATTAACGCGTCGCAGACCAAGTTAGCCCCCTCTGCAAAGTTTCCCATCGCGTGGAAGCGTGCATGATCATTTGCAATCACCCACGACCACCCGACCCAGCAGGGCTCACCCACCGCTCCCTTTCCCAACCACGCTGCACTTGCACGCAGCCTTAGCTATTTAACACAGACGCGGCCGCAACCGCTACGGGCCCACCTACAACGCCTCGCACCACGCAGAGGCATGCGCGTTCACTTGTGCCGCTTCATGCCCCCAAAATCCTGTGCACCTCTGCCTCAGACACATTCTTAGCAATGATTTAGGTATGTTTTGACTCTTTCCAGTCTATTGACTGATTCAGACATTTCAGAAGTTTCGACCCTTCAGGTTGCTTAGCACACTTTGAACATTTCAGCCACCGTGCAGACCCCCTATCCAAAACGTTCACAGACCATATACAGTGTACTTCACCCAGCGGTGGCGTCACCACAAATATATTTCACCCCCACGTATGGTGTGTCACGACGTTACCAGTCACAGGCACCCACATCACCATGGTGATCACCACAACGCAGGGACATGCAGGTACATAAGGTTCATACCCAGCTAAGTCCGCTCTACCGAGGGTTCGGTGGTCCGTGCGCAGCCATGGAACCTACTAGAAGGTCACATGAGGCATTGTGCCATCTGTCATCATTGGTCTAGGTCGATCCAGGCCCAAGTCACGTGATTGGTGATGTCACAGGCCCAGGTTCTTCCATAACCGCTCCCTAGCACCTGGGGATCCAGCACGGCTGCGTATTGGGCTCTCTGGAGTCTCTGCAGGGTCTGGCAGTCTCTCCGGGCCGTCATGTGTGTGGGCTGCACCTTTGGTGGTTGGGGTTTGTAACACAAGGCAGCATCACTCAATGTAACACAATTGCTCAACTTGGGCAACTCTCAATCAAGTTTGGTGATATGGTTGAATCAAGGGTTGAATTACCACAGAAATTGCACCACATGTGAATTCAGACTGCAGAACAAGCTGCAGAAACACACAAAACAACCAATAAATCACCCAAGAAATTACTGTCAAAAAAGTTTGTCTGAAGCCAGCACTAACCAAAAGTGCTTGCTTGCCACTCCCCACAGCACCCTAATAATGCATATAATACTGGGCACTACATGGCTGAGGGTATGCATTATGCAATATGCATTATAAATCCCTATCACTGCTAACCAATTATGGTTCTGGCCAAAAGCCATGCATTATTAGATATACACATTATGACCTTGTGCGTTATGAGCTAATCAACTGTACTGTAGTCCCGAATGTCGGCTCTCATTCAAATTTCATTAGGCGCTTAACGCTTAGCCCATGACTCGGCGATATATCGTTCAGGTTCAGATGTTCTTTTGACAGCGAACCTCCGTCAAAAGTTGCTAGCTCACAGTGACTCCGCCTTATCCCCCTCAGGTCGACATGCTTGCTCTACCTGCGTTTCTTGACCTATTCAACCCCCCAGATCCTGCCCTTCGCCAGCCATTTACGAATGCTGCCTTCCTTCCCTTTTCTTTGTCCTATTATGCGATGGCAGTCCTCGTTATCCTCCCACATACGTTTGTCCTCAGGCTCTCCTTGCTCCCTTTTGTGTTGTGGCAAGCTTGGAGGTGTGCAATCGGGTTGAACCTTTCGGCAGGTTTGGCACTGTCTCTAGGGGTCGAGAATGGTGATCGGCTCGTTCACTGGGACCTTATATATGTGGTGCGGTCGCTGTATATTACGCCTGGTGTGTGTCCGCTGACAACACTTGTTCCCTCGCCACTATAGGTTGGTGTAATCGTCATGGCATTGCGATCGACCGAATGGGCACTCACGAGAAAGCCCTTGAGGAGATACGAACCATTCGTAGAGGGCCAACACGATCCCGTTGAACGGCCTCTGACCATCCCGAATGTCCTCCTCGACGCCTGTGATCTCCTGTGTAACCAGCGGGGAATCAGGTGGTCGTGGGGGTCCAAGTCGTTCTTGCGCACGCTCCCTCCGTCGCCATCACTCGCCGCGGTGGTCTTCAAGTTACTTCTCAAGCTGACCGTGTACGACATGGCCATCTACATCGTGCGGCGCATCCGTCCCTTGCTCGACACCCCTGGAGGGGACACATTCTTCGACCCACACCTCGACCCCCTCCCACGCGCCGCGCTTGCAGGGTTCTTGACGCTCTGCGGCGGCCTCATCACGTACACGAACATCGACATGATGTACCATATCGCATCGCTCGTCGGGCGCGGGCTCCTGCGCCAGCCCGCCGCGGACTGGCCCGCGGTCTCCGCGCGACCCTGGACGGCCACCTCGATCGCCGACTTCTGGAGCTTCCGCTGGCATCAGTTCCTCCGGCACACCTTCATCAAGTTTGGGGCACGCCCTGGCGGTGCACTTTTCGGGCGGCCGGGAGCACTGCTTGGCGCGTTTGGCGTCTCTGCCGTGCTGCACTACGTTGGCATGTGGGGGGTCGGAAGGGGATTGGAGTTCAGCAGCGCTGGCGCGTTCTTCGTTCTCATGGGTGTCGGCGTGGTGCTAGAGCGCATCTGGCAGCGCGCGACCGGAACGCAGGTGCGGGGTTTCTGGGGCTGGGTGTGGACGATGGGGTGGACTTTGTTTTGGGGCACATTTATGCTCGACGGGTGGGCACGACACGGCCTCATCGGATGCGACTTCTTCTCACCTAGACTACGACCTGGGAAATCAATCGTGGATGGTATCATTACTCTCACCGCGAACAATCAATTAACTAACCTATCTAGTTGGACATCTCATGATCATAGGATGAATTCTACTTAACATGCCCAAACGCATGCCTTTTCAGTATGTACATACAACCTAGGACACATTGTTACGATATCGGGGGCCTCGGAATAACACGCCTTGCCACTCTCTGAATTTTCCCACCAACAACGCGCTTGCTCAAGCAGCCATCACGCTTTCCGGGAACTGCTCTGCCCACCTGGGTAGGTGTATTTGAGCACTTGGACATCCGTTCCCTGCCACATGTATGCCGTCCGCTCGTCCGCTGTGGCACGGCCATTCAAACGTTCAAATTATCAAAGCCCGCTGGAGAGGCGCTATCATGCCCTTGGAGGCCAGATGCATTGGCAGCCCGAACGGACTGCACGGAGGTGGACAAGTAACAAATACGACGAATGGAATGACAACTTGAAGTGAGAGAAGGCAAGACCTGTCCGTGGACCTCACCCATCGGAGGCTCTCTGGTACAGAATTCCTATCTCACCGCCCACACCAGCACGTTAGTAGAACTCAAGGAGAACTGTCAAGTATCTTGAAGCGAAGTAAATGTATTATAATGATCGCATGATTTATTAGGATCGTTTTACGGGATCACAGTGAGGACTGCCGGGTGTTGAGGCTAATATAGATGTCCGATATGATACTGTCAAAAGAAATATCCGTGCCGTCGTCTTTCCAATTTTTCATTGTTAATGTCTTCTGTAAAATTCTGGCTATATCTGAAAGTGCTTTGGGAAGTCCCTGCCAGTAGACAATGGGGGGTCAACGGCCGGTCAACGGTCATAGCCTCGGTATCTGGTGTGACATTGCGCTGGGTTTTGGTCGGTGGACCGGGAGACAGGGATGGCGCTTCTTTCCCATCGTTCCGCTGTAAAGCCGATCCCTAACAGTAACGTGTTCATGTGATTTAATTAGGATGCTGGAGAATGGGTGACGTCACACTTTAACATGGCCAGCTTTCCTGACTACTATAATGTCCTCAACATCCCAAAGGAAGCTTCGACAGAGGATATCAGACAAGCGTACAGGAAGGAGTCTTTGAAGTCGGTCATCTTTCGTGTCCTGGCTGGGGTCTCTCACAGTCCCTTGCTCTAGGACGCACCCCGACCGACTCGTTCGTGCCTCGACGGAGGAGAAGAAAGCTGCTACGGAGAAATTCCAGGTGAGGGAACCCGTTTCTCCGTGTCCAGTGCACATATCGCAACCTGCTTTAGGCTGTCGCAGATGCGTACTATGTACTCTCCGACCCTCAACGGCGCCGCGAGTACGACAACCTATCCGCCAGCAAATCATCCTCTGAGCGGACCAACGACCCAAATGCGTCGAGCAACTTTTTCAGCACCTTTGCCAGCATGTTCGGCAGTAGCAGCACAACTGGCGAACAGACGGGGACGGGAACTGGAACTGGAACCGCTCCTGCCGAGCAGCCGGGGCAGAGACCGAACGCAGATCGCGTCTTTGGCGATGTATTCGAAGATGTATGTCACCACCAAACCCCCCGCGACGTTAGGCTTACTATCTACACCAGCTCCTCCGGCCAGAGGTCGAGCGGCATCTCCCTCTGTGGGCCTGGCTAGGTGCAGCATGTGGTGCTGGTCTAGGGTTCATCACCGCCAACGTGCCCGGACTTGTTATGGGTGCATATGCGGGAAACCGACTTGGAGCCGTAAGAGATGCCAAGGGAAAGAGTGTGGCCGCCGTGTTCGCTGAATTAGGCGGGGCCCAGAAGGCAGAGGTACGCAAACAGTCGAGTGTGGTACCCGATGTGACTGACCTCTGATGTACTCTCTGTCGACAGATATTGCGTGCTCTTGCACTGAAGGTGCTGGGGGCGGCTTATACCTGAACCTCTGTCCGTGGTATGAATATGTTGGTTTTACTTAGGTTCTGTAATTGTGCATGACCGAAGACGGATCTCATTTACTACAAGGCCATTGATGGTGGTGATATACTACAGTACATTCAAGCGTAAATAATAAGAACTCGAGTCCCTGGAAGGCTGGAAGGAATGGCATGTACACGGGTGCTTGCTTTATTTGTTTAAATCGTGATCACGGCGGGCAGGAGTGGATAAGTGGAGGGCGAATAAGGGATCAACTAATGTCCAATATATGGACCACTAAGTTGACTTGATTGTCATTGCGAATTATATTAAGATAATGGAATAATTTATAAACCTCTCTTTATGTGTCAGAAGATTATAAATAAAAATACTCAAACAATTAGATATTAGTCTATTGCTTAAGAGAGCTCTGATTATTTCCGAGCATATTTACACTTAATTGTTTAAGTTAGCTCTAATTATTTCCGAGCATATTTACACTTAATTGTTTATGTTGGCTGGTGCCTGACAACTAAGTTTAAATACATTTAGAAATAATCAGAGCTCTCTTGAGCAAGTGGCAAATATCTAATTGTTCGAGTATTTTTATTTAGAATTGTCTGACACATTGAGAGAGGTCTACAAATTATTCCATTGTCTTAATACAGTTCACGATAACAGTCAAGTCAACTAAGTGGTCAATATATTGGACATTAATTGACCCCTTAGTTGACTATAAGTGGATTCCGCTTACCTGCTCCTGCCCACCGTGGATGTTGAATTCGATTGGGTTGGAATGTAGAACTGATCAGGACCCAGACCTGGATCTTCCGCCACATCTCACCAACTTCCGAAGCGCCCTCGGCAAGAGCCGCAAGCGCCTCCCAGACAGCGCTGTAGTTATTGATGCCTGCAGCACCGTTTGTGAAGTTCTGCACGCCGGGGACTGGAATAGTTGGGGATAAATGTGATAACTATAATTATGTGTGCTACTCGGGTATATGTATGCGCTGTATCTATGCATTCCAAACCGGAAACACCCCTCACCGCTGACCGATTTGGGCTGGTTCTTACACCGTTGGCTAGCGCCAGGGTCAACGCAGCAATAGCCTTCTCTTCTCGTGTGGGAGACAGTATAACCAGTGGAGAAAGTGAGAGGAGTGATGAAGTAGAAGAACTGGCGACGGTGTGGGAGAGTTCCGGCAGAATGGAGAGGGCGGCTTGCGGCGAGTCCAGATCCATCTCACCAAGCGAACATGCGCGATGTTTCGGGGGGCTGACGGCACAAGGGACGCGGCCCTCACTCCAGACGATGTTTCGTCAGATAGGATGAAGACGTCGTCGTCGACATCGTCATCCATAGAGATAGTTTCTGAGAACTGAATTTTCGAGGAGCCGGCTCGCGCACGCGAGGAGCAACGTACGAAGGAAGGGAGTAGACACAATAGTTCTAGCATGATTCTTGTGGGCGAGATAACCCCCAATACGCATGCGCTACACAAAGCCTTCTGAAGCTTCGATGATGCTCTGATGGAGCTCCCCGAAAGAAGAGCGAATAGAGTATCATGGGTAGGTATGACGAGGTGTGGGTCAAACCTGTGGCCAGGTGGGGAATTACGGGGTCGAAGTTCGAAGGCGGTAGAAGTAGATGGGAAACGGAACAAGCCATCGTCATCAGGGTGTACGCTGTAAGGATACCTAGCGCTGGGCCCAAATCGCCCCTTTTTGGTCTTGGTCCAGCATCGCACGACTTAGCTGCCATGCATGCAGTCTCGCGTTCGCCACGGCGTCGCACCAACAAATACCTTGGCGGACTATGGTCTTCATCATCATTGCCATGGGTTGCGGCGGAGTGCCCTATGTCGCGATCGTCGTCATCGTCGTTGAGCGCAGACATGATGCAGCCCCATAGTCACCCTTGCGCTGTGCCACCTCTGGCTCACGTTTAACTTCCTCAACGCGGCGATTGTCGTCCTTGTTGCGCCGAAAAAAGCCACTGCTCATACATTAGGTGAACGCTCTGGGAGAAGAAGACATAGGGTACCAGCTCGCCACTGCTCCTTGAGTGCAGCAGCCTACTTGCGAGTGTAATCTAGGACATGCTCACGCACCTCTCGTTGCTCATTGCGCAGGCTAGGTAAGCTCGATCTGCATTGTCATGGTGGCACGATCAAGCTTTCCAACGCATCGGCTTTGGACTCTGTGCAACGGTGCTGTTGAAGGCGCACAGCTCGGTGTTGAGGTGCACCATCATCGCCAATCTCATCATTGTTGTCGTTGAAGGTGCACGGGGTGATTCAGAGTAGCGCCAATGCTTTGTTGCGGTGTGTGAAGCGGTTCAGGTTCTGTCTGGTAAGAGACTCATTGGGGGTGTGAATCACTTCCAAATTAGGAAGGTCAGAACTTTTCGTTCGGCCTCCGGCACCGGTTCCACGAGGGATGTAAAATAGAGCGTACGTCCGGTCCGCACCTTAACGACAGTGACAATGCAGATGACTTGGGATTGCTCGGGCTGAGCCCCACGTATTGTACAGGTAGAATAATATATATATATACTTACAGAAGTCCAGCCGTGATTCAGAGGGCCCAAATTGGAGTCAGCTCCCCCCGGGCCAAAAATGTGCCAAATCCATACCTCAGTCGGCACTATGGCTAATCTGTACCCACCAAACCCAACCAACCACGATAGTGACCGTCGTCGCTTCCGCCTGCAGGATACTGTGAACGCCGTACATCTGGGGCCATCGATGCCGAAAATGTGTGGTCCCATTTGTCGGTTTCACCCAACAATGTTTCCCATTTTTTTAGCGCATGGTCTTCGACCGGTCGTAGTAGGTTTGGGCCAATTCCTGAGCACCAGAAATCGTACGATGTGAATAGGGGCTGTCCGTTCCTGTCGAAAGTCACCGCGCCGTCGTCCGGTGACCCATAAGTCTGTCGCGTGAAAGATGACTTCCCTCCGCCGAGGGCAAACACAATCCGAATAATCGGAACCGTAAAATCAGTGTCTTCTTTGCTGAGCAAATCACAAAGAAAGGGGTCCATCTTCTTGAAGAGCTTGGAGTTGGGAGCCAGGCGATTCGCGTGATTCTTGACTTGAATGATGATAAATCCGACTTTCTCAATGTCGAGATCACTGGCCCCATACAGAAACGGGTACACCATGTCAAAGCCGAACTGACCATTGGCACCAAATGCGGCTGCGCCACGGGCCATCATCGCAAGTAGACATGAACGCGTAAGGACTTCCTGTTCAAGTGGTTTGATCATGTGATTGAAATGCATCTTGGTTCTTCCGAAAACGTCCCCGAACTTTTGTGATGAAAAATCTGCGCGGCGAATAGACGGTAAAGAATCCAACATCATGGTGAAATGTGACTCCTGAAATAGCTGGGAAAGTAGATCCTTCACCGAGAAGATAGGGCAGATTCGTGTTAGTACTTCAGGGAAGAGTTTCTCTGGTGGTACCCGCCGGACATATAAGTCCCGAGCCCGCGTGAAGAATGCGGCGACCAGCAGCTCTCCCCGATCTCCATGGCTGATGGCATACGAGTCAAGGACGTCTAAAAGGGCATCAGGTAGGTTAAAGTTATAGTTGCCCCTCATGATGCAGGATGCCGCCTCAGACAGTATTGGTTCAGACGCGGCGACACCGCGCACAGACACAAAATTCTCGGGAGTACCTATGCGGACACGCACGTAATTTGCTATTTGGAGTTGTGCTTTGTCCGCCGTGACATAATTTCGTGTTGAATCGCTGGTAATGTACGCTGAGCTGTCGATGTCGAGAGCCAAGCGCTGCGACAACACAGCACACTGCTGATCAGTTGACATGGGTACTACACTGGATAGGCTGTCAGGTCGGTTGTATGGTCCATGGAGTAACTTCATGACAGCAAAATCGAGAAGTGTTTCACGGTTTAGATCGTCACTGCTGTCGTAGATTGTACCCCACCTGTAAAACAAGTAAGCGTGTGCAGAACGGATCTGGGCATAGACATATAACTCACAAGGGACGTCCCATGTGCACGACGCAATCGGTGGATGTGACATCGTCAATGGTTTTGAATGCATCACAAATCTTGCGGTCCCGCATCAAGTGGTCAAAGCCGAGATCGCTGAAAGGAAGAGGCAATCTGAACAACGTTTCGTGCATCCTCGAGGAGGGATCAATATTTCCTGGCATTGAGATTTGCGAAATTGAAGTTTTGTCGGAGGTGGAGAGAAAAAACGAAAATGAGGATGTGTCACGAAGCGCTTGAAGTGCTCGGCGAAGTTCAATGAAAAAAGTATGCTTCTCGTTCGGTTCAATGGGCTGTGTCAATGAGTGTGCCTCATCAAATGCAATGAAGACACCGGGAAATTTGTCATTCATATTCGCATTTTCATCTTCAGGGCCGATCTGTGCACCATTGTCGCCATCGAGGCAAGATAGGAGCATTTTCAATGCACGCCACACCTCGCCAGTGGTCACCGTAGTCTTCCCGTCCGTATTCATTCTCTGTAAAATGTAAGAATATAAAGTTGATCGGTAGATATAACTTACCTTTTCGACGTAATCAACGATTTCCTTGTAAAAGTTTAGTCTCTTTGTCCCCACGCTGGCCATGGTCTGTCCGCTCGTCATGAATTCCCTGATTTGTGTTATACGCTCAGATCGGCTACTAGCCCCTTTCAAGTCGTTGGTAATGACACTCGCGGCCCTCTGGAACAGTGCAACAAGAAAAACGAGCGAGCGAACGAATGTCTTGTTCTCGCCAACGGGGTCACGTTGGGTGAGGAGGTCGCGGACGGCGTCGTCGGGAGGAGGAAAACCTAGAAACGGGTGTTTGACGGGCCATAAGGGTAAAAATGGTGGGCCGTGCGTACCTCTGGCCTCTGCCCGGCGAAGGTTGATAGGAATTAGGAAGTGTGTTTTGGAAAATTCGTCGACGAGACGTGACTTCCCCATCCCAGATGACTGAACGATCGAGCAGAATGGAGCGTATGTCCCCTCTTTTCTTCTCTCCTCAACAACATGCTTTGCGAGTGCTTCCAGCACGTGTTCTCCGGCAAACGGTGACAGCCAGGACCTCGCAACCGCTGAAAAATACGGGATGACATCTGAGTACACCGCCAAGTGTGAACAGGTAAAGATTACCTTGTTCCTGCATTTTAGGAGGGAAGGTCAACTCTGACACGAGCCCGGAATCAGGTATCACGGTGTGAAATACATCTAGGAATTGAGAAATGAGCCGTGGATAAGCAGGACTACCTTAGATCGTACCATGCTTCAGGACCGTCAGGGCCCCAGAGCTTCCCATCGTTCCCATTGACCGCGTTTACATTCTCTGTGATCTGTTCAAGACTATAAAGGAAACTCTCTGGGCATCCGTCGATAAACTGCCTGGCTCCCGCGACGGCAACAAAGACCTCCGGTATGACACTGTCAAAAGAAGTATCTGTGCCATCGTCTTTCCAATTTTTCACCACTAATAACTTTTGTAAATTTTTGGCGATAGCTGAAAAAGCGTTATCTAGGAAGTCCCTGCCAGTGGACGCAGGGGGGTCAACCGCCATAGCCTCAACGTCTTGTGGGGCCGTGCGCAGGACTTTGGTCGATGGGCCGGGAGACGGCTGGGGTTGGCGCTTCTTCCCCTTTGTCATCTCGGACGTAACAAGATAACAGCGGGAGAAGTTGTCGGCGCACGACGCTAAGGCCAACTGGCACACCTCAACCTAATATGTCACGTGATATATTACATGATGTTTCTCTCTCTTTTTTTTTTCTTTTTGGAGGAACACTTATATTTCAGTATCTAGCTTTTTTTTGTGCCTACTTATAGATGTCTAGATACTATGAAAGGTGCCATGTAGCAGGAGATTTACCATCAGCCCTACATGGTGTGCATGTTGCCAGGTGTCACAAACCTAGAAACTTGGGTTGTGACTCAGGTGTCTAAGACTGGTCCACACTGGCCTGGTCTTACATAATCACCTTCCTAAAGGGGAAATCCGAAATCGGAGTTTGAAGTTCGTACTCCGACGATCACGTGATGTGTCACGTGATCTCCTATCGTTTATCAAGTCACCTGACGACTAAGAGTCGTACCATTCCTTGGAATTATCTGATTGGACTGCGGAGCAGTCAAATCATCATGACCAACTTGACTGTGGTGCAGTCGTATCACTCCTATGATTATTCTGATTGGACTGCAGTGTAGCGGTATGACACCTCGCTATGCTAAGCTCAAGTGCGAACTAAAGTGAACTGTCAGGTGAGCACACCTGTAACGTCTACCACGGACGTTTGCCTGACTTAGGCTTCTTGCTTGGTGGCGATCCGTACACGTCGGTAGTTGTGATTGGCGAAGGTGTCTGCGTAGAAGGCTGGATGAGGTTGGAGGCTTTCGTCTCGTCCGAAGTATGCGTGGAGGTCTTCAAGCTGGGGTACTCCCGCAGGGATGTGATCGATGTACTGAGCGTTAGCCCACGTGACGCTATCGATGATGTAGAACGTGTGGTAAGGGGACGCTACTCGGTCGTTGCGGTACAAGAAGACTTGGTATGCTGCGGTGTCGGCGGGATATTCCACTGATCCACGAAGGGACAGCACAAGGGGTAAGTCACGGGGATCCCTTGGTCTCTGAGGGATATGCCGGACACTCACTTAAGAGGGGAAGACCTCTTAGCTGGAGACGAGTAGACGGTAGTGGTATTGGAAGAAGACCAAGATGCCGTTCTTGGTCTTCACACCTATCTACTTATACAGTTACACGCAGGCTTTGAAGCGCCGCTCGAATACTAACTAGCCAATAGCGTAAGTACCGTGAACCCTAGTACGGCTATCCTAGTTGTGAGTCACTACGAGTCATTCCGAGATCCAATCCGTTATCGTACAATCACATGCGCCGGAGCTTTCCCGGCTGACTGATCCTACAAGTCCATGACGATATTCTGCTGACGGCGATGTCATAGTCGACGTGTCAGTGTCCACTTCCCGGCCCGAGGCGCCGATCAATCCGAATCGTAACAACACCCAAGCTGAGTGCGGAGATAAATCACGCGCTAGATGTACAGTCACAGCGGAGGGGACAACGACTTAGAGCCTTTATACAAGGACTCAAGTTATCAGTGATCACGCTGTGGTATGCTGAGTGGAGAACCAAGAGGACAAGTTAGATTGGAAAGAGCAAGGACCCTACCCCCGGTGCAGGATTCCAGTCCCGCCCCCCCCTTGCGTTTTTGGCGATGTATTCGAAGATGTATGTCTCACCACCAAACCCTCGCGACGTTAGGCTTACTATCCACACCAGCTCCTCCGGCCAGAGGTCGAGTGGCATCTCCCTCTGTGGGCCTGGCTAGGTGCAGCATGTGGTGCTGGACTAGGGTTCATCACTGCCAACATGCCCGGACTTGTTATGCGGGAAACCGACTTGGAGCCATAAGAGATGCCAAGGGAAAGAGTGTGGCTGCCGTGTTCGCTGAATTAGGTGGGGCCCAGAAGGCAGAGGTACGCAAACAGTCGAGTGTGGTACCCGATGTGACTGACCTCTCTGATGTACTCTGTCGACAGATATTGCGTGATCTCGCACTGAAGGGCTGGGGGTGGCTAATACCTGAACCTCTACCCGTGGTATGAATGTTGGTATTATTTTAGGGTGCATGACCGAAGACGGATCTCATTTTTGTACATGCCGGTATTTGGCAATTTGTGCGACCCAATATCGATCCAAGCTTACCAGGTTACTTCACTCGGCCGGCACCCTGGCGTTGCATGAGATGCCCTTCCTTATTTTGGTTGTTCATCGGAGTACTGGACGATCAAAGTTGTATTCTATATGCATATCACTGTTTCAAGAGCGTGATGATGTCATTGCCGCTGGCTATTTGGTATTACAAATGGGGTTGCTTGAGGTACGCAAAGTATTGTGGTTCTAATCGCTGCGCGACGTCACCTGCATGACTCGGCTCCGAGTGCTGGGTGTTCTGTTCGAAAGGGTACAAGGCCATTGTTGGTTGGTGGTGATATACTACATTCAAGCGTAAATAATAAGAATTCGAATCCTGGAAGGGTGGAAGGAGTGGCATGTACACGGGTGCTTGCTTTATTTGTTTGAATCGTGATGTTGAATTCGATTGGGTTGTGATGAAGAATTGATCAGAATTGGTGTTGGAGGCTGGGACGATTGGGCAGCGGACTTGGGGCGAGAATGTCTCACGTCATTTTGCAGGTTCCGAGTTTGTCCAGACCCGGATCTACCGCCACATCTCACCAACTTCCGAAGCGCCCTCGGCAAGAGCCGCAGAGGCGCCAAGCGCCTCCCGGACAGCGCTGTAGTCATTGATGCCTGCAGCACCGTTGGCGAGCGCCAGGGTCAACGCGGCGATAGCCTTCTCTTCTCGTGTAGAGGGAGGCAGAATAACCGACGGAGAAAGTGAGAGGAGTGATGAAGTAGAAGAACTGGCGACGGTGTGGGAGAGTTCCGGCAGAATGGAGTGGGCGGCTTGCGGCGAGTCCAGATCCATCTCACCAAGCGAACGTGCGCGCTTTTTCGGGGGGCTGACAGCACCAGGGGATGCGGCCCTCACTTCAGACGATGTTTCGTCAGATAGGATGAGGACGTCGTCGTCGTCGTCGTCGTCATTGCCGGAGTCGAAAGCGTCATCCCCAGAGGTAGTCTCTGGGGAACTGAATTTTCGAGGAGCCGATTCGCGTCCGCGAGGAGCAACATACGAAGGAAAGGGTGTACCGAGACGATAATTCTGGCGTGATCCTTGTGGTCGAGATGACTCCCAGTCACGCATGCGCTGCACAAAGCCCTCTGAAGCTTCGATGATGCTCTGATGGAGCTCCCCGAAGGCGGAAGAGTGAAGAGCCGAAATGTCTTGGGCAGGTATGATGAGGTGTGAATCTAACCTGTGGCGAGATGGGGAATAGGACGGGGGGGGATTACGGGGTCGAAGTTCAAAGGCGGTAGAGGTGGATGGGAAACGGAACGAAGTAACGTCTACAGTGGTGGCGGGGGCCTGGGTGAGATCATTATGATTGGGACTCGTAGGAAGAGGCTGGATGATGAACTAAGCGGTGTGTCTAGAAGAGATCGCAAATGTCGGGACGTACGGAGAAGCGTTGGGTACGGGGACGCTTGCCGCGCCTCCAAGAGTCGAGATCCCATTGACGGGGAATGTCCTTGCGGGAGAGTGTGCGTTTCGATGGAAGACAAGAATCGATGGCATGTTGGTCATGAAAAGGTGAAGTAGAGACAGAAAGGGATCTGCGTCGCTGATTTGCAGGGCGATATGGGGACATGCAAAGAGTGGGTTGCAACAACAAGTCGCGGTCGAGGTCCGGTCATAGTCACGTCGTCTAAATTCATTCATGATGACATGCTTCCTTGATGATGTCATTCATTTCTCACGATCATCACAACGTGCCCGTTGTAATACACACACTCCCACATCGTCTCCTCATCGTCTCCTGTCCCCCCATTTTCCAACCGGTCATCCACGTGAGAACCTACAATTTCCAACAGTTTTCTTCCCACCACCGACACTCTCTTCTTCAAAATTCGGCGTGTTGTCGTCGTTTGCTTGCTATCCTCAAGGAGCACACGGAGCTCCGTACACAGATCCTTAGCCCACGGAGAGTACAAGGCCCAGGTCACTTTTCGGGATAGAAGTCACCGTCAATGCCGTCTTTCGCTCAGGATCTGAGAACGAATTACCCAATTCGTCCCCGGTCTGTCGCAGTAAAGCACCGAGTCCCTTACACAGTGTCGGGGCAACAAGCAGACCCAGAAGTGCTTCATCCCCTACGTAATTTTCGGCAAGGATCAAGAGCAGGGCGTCTCTCAAACACTCCCAGATCCCAACAATGGTAGATGTGCGAAGACTTCCAAGGTGGTCCACGGCTAACACACAGGACGCGAGGCACGCTACATCACCCGTGAGTTCCAACTCTACGGATCAAGTTACTTGCGCTCACAAGCCACAAGAAGGTCGGAACGTGGAAACGACAGGGCGATTTCCCACGGTATTTCGTTTACCCCCACACCTGGGAATCTCTTTCGCGTCCGGGAGGTGTTGCCTCGAGAGTCCCCGATGGTAGAGAGGGTGGTCAGAAGGTGACAAATAAGCTGCGAGCAACCAGACTTAGACGCGCAAGTTGTCACCGTAGAGAGGAGGGCTGAAACAGAGATTTCGCTGCAGAGACGTAATGAAGCGTTACAGCATAGCGTCAAGAAGTTCATCATCAGGCGTATAGATTGCATCGTCGACGGCCCTTGTGTCTCGGCAGTGGTGTGAATCATCCTTGGCTGAATTATAAGCGAGCCCAGGAGACACCGACATGACTGTTGCGCACCGCTGCAAAGCTTCGACGCCTGGACTGGGATTAGAAAATGAAGTTGATAAATATCTACATACCGCTATTTAGCATCAGAAGAAATTCAGAGTGCTTATCGTCCAGCAGTCTTTCTATAATGCCTTGCAGTCCGCCCACATCTACGTGTGTCAAAGCTTCGATGATTGCGTCTTGAACTGCCGGAAAGTTGAGCCGGTGTATCAGGGCAATACGAGCACCTCTGCTCTTACCCTCGATGCTTGATCTATCAATCATACAACGCACAAATATACAGCACATAGACTTCATTAGGGTCGGTGTGGCCACCACGTGCCAGGAGTGGTAAGGGTCAAGGAGTTGGGCCGCTAACCAGCAGGATCGCAGCAGTAGGTCCGACCACACCGCCGGGGTGCTCCCCGATTTGGGGGGCCACGGCGAAGTGGTGACGTAACTTAGTAATTGCTTCGGGGTGTCTATTGGCATGTGTATTGGTGAGAAGAAAGAACGCACGGTGATAGCGATTGCTGCATCACGAGATCCGGACTTCGATGCACGTAAAAGCGCCACTCGCCAGTCACGAGACTGCATCCACCGCATGCGCGTGCACGGTGTGTCCAGATGACACATCCACGCAGCTGACTGTTGGCCGCTTCACCATTTATGTGAAGAAAAAGGTTTCGTGAAGGACGTACTAGCCGCGCCATTGACTCATTATCCACGAACCTGGGATCATTCCATATGGACCAGGTCCAAGGAACGACCTCTCCCGAGAAAAGTAGCACCATCTGTGCGCCATCTGGGCGGCCAGATGGAAATAGAGCACTCCCGGGCGTTGCGTCATAATCAGAGTGCATAATGATGCGTATGAGATATGCGATTTCAGGTAAAAATCCAGGAAACTCGCGTGAATTCTGCCTAGCCAAATGCGTCACGTGTGTAGTCGCCTACATATATGCGTCGGTATTTCTCGCAACATCAAACAAGTTACCCACAGAACACAGAACTAAGATCATTGCGAATAGGATCCTATCACGGAGGTTCCATTTAAATGATAAGTCGCCCCGGTTCGATTCCAGATTGGTTAGTTCACTTGAGTAGCTCCTCGATAGGAAAGTTCGGACGACTTTGATCATCCAACTCGATGCGAAACTGTGCGTAAAAGTCAACATGGCCATCGCAACACCTACTGTATAACAGACGTATCGATCCTAGGGCTTCTCCCCGAAAGCTGAGGGTGTAGGACATATGCGGCAAACACGAGTCGCACGGCCAACCGAAGCACCGAACACGATGCCATGTTCGACGTCAGAAGATCCAACATTTCGGCCCAGGTATCTCAGCCCGATTAGCAACGAATGTGTCACACCTAGACTCGACCTACAAGGTAATTGGGAAGCAGTCCGAATCGCTTCGTCTTCTTTGTGCCTGGCCAGTGTATCCTTTATGCTGTCCACGTGAGGCGCATCGCTGGAAATGCAAACGCATGTTTCGGCAATGGTTGCAAGTATAACATCTATCCAGGAAATCAGAGCGCCTTTGGCCGGTATTGAGAGAGCCCCGATATAAAGGAAGTCACGCCTGTATGCCAGGAGCTTGGTCAAGAACCATTCGCTAGCTAGGAGGAATTCCTAAGAAAAGGCCAACTCCACGGTAATATCTCAAAAAAAACTCACCGGCTTCGTTGAACACCTCCACCAGGCCATCGCAACCACCTTGCTTTAGAGCCCCCAGCTCACGAAATGCGAACGTTAAAGTTCTACACGCTCTCCGAATAAAGTTGGCGTATGCAACATCCTAACTAATTGGGAAGAACCCCTGTTGATCTAACGAGCTTAAGTACCTTTACGAGACGGTCGGTCTCGACACATCGAAGGTGTCGGAGAGCAGCTTCAACCTCCTCTAGACTAGACTTGGTTGCAGGGAGATATAATTCAGAGCAGGGGGATACGCAAGGAGAGAGAGACCGATCTGTGTCTGAGTCGGTTTCTTGGTTCATGGCGAAACAGGTAATAATTTCTGAGAATAACTTCTACAAAAGAATTATATATCTCATTACATAATCTACAACATATATCAACGACCACGAGTGGAACTTAGAAATGTAGAGACGTTGGATTGCGACTCAAGCACGTCCCCACATTGTGAAAATAATGCCTCGTATGCTTCGTTGGATTCAGCACTCTGTGAAACACGTTTTTAGTCTAGGCAGAAATGAGGGCATAAACCCGACATACCTCAGGGCCATGATAGGCGAGTTCTTGCCACTCATCTTCCTCCTCTGCTCGAATTCCCATGAGCATCTCTCTTCGGACCGCGGATAGCCCTCCTTGGAGATGTTGACCCCCTTTCTCATCCACCTTGCGGGCGGTAACCTGAACTTCCTTGGCTCCTCCGACCGACCCTTTGGCTTTTGGTGGGGTAGAAATCGGAGGGACTTCGTCAGGGTCGGGGGGTGGTCCATCATCTGACTCGGAATCCGAGTCGGCTCCACGAGCGCGCCGACTTTTACGATTTAGAGCGTCGAGATATGTAAGCGTCGGTCGTAGTTGATGCGTTTCGGTGAGGGGGTGCAGATGCAACGCTCCTGGTTAATTATGAGCGTTACTACCACCTTATAATGATGGACTGAGGAGTAACTCGCCTTTACGCACAACACCCAGCATGTATGCGCCAACGTGGGGAATTGCTTCGCTCCTGAATCGAACTTCGGATAGGCGGGGATCTTCATTTTCCTTTACTCTATTTGAATCGAGTTGGTTCTTTTCCTTGTCGTCTTCCAGCCTTCCGGCCCCCAGTTCCTTCGACTTCTCAGTGTTCCATACCTCGGGGCGATGATCAACGGGGACGTGAACCTCCAAGCGGCGTGCCGTGGGCTTCAAGCGAGCTCGGATACGCTTCCCACTCAATGTAGCGGATGGAGGGACTTCGAGGGAGCGGTTGAGCAGGGGAAACTGGTGCAATTGGAGGTTCGGTGCTAGATTGTTGGAGAGATGGACAGGCAGCACGCTCACGACGTGGTCGTCTGTTTCCATTCTCACGTGAGAACCAAGACCGAGGTGAGGTGACACACTACGCGCACTACGGCTACTCAGGCTGTAGTACGAAATTAAGCAGAAACCTGGCGTAACTTTCGCTTTCCACTTTTACTAGCCTACAACCCAAACTACACTGATATTTGATCCTAGCTTGGGTAAATTAGAGATGCGAGTCTAGTTGCGTACAACATCTAAGACTACAGTCTGCGCCGTCCTGTCTACCTCGGGTCGCAATTTTCCAAGGACAGCGAGAACGATATCCATCCATCTCTCTTGTGATCCGGTCGTCGGCTTGTTCCTCAAGCGTTCGTCTAGCACCGCTGCCAGTTGGGTTCGAAGGTGCTTCAGTGCTAAACCTGTCCTCGCAGGAATGCGGAACCTGATCTTGCGGTCAACGAAGGCGGCGTCTGAAACGAGCTAGGCCAACTTAGATCGCGAAGAGTGGAATTTCAATGAACGATACCTTGAAATTGCAGTCCCCGCACAGGAGTAGGAGAGCGACGTCGTCCGCCGGTCCTGTCTCCCAGACGTAGAGTTTTTTCGAGTGCCTGTAAAATTCTCGTTAAACAGGTGTAACTCCACCACCGGCACGGGCTAACATTATGGTAAAGAACGCCAGGTAGTGCACGCCAAAGTCCAGTGGCTTCCTCCTAAAGTTGACAGACGATGGATGAAAATAAACGGCCCGGTTGTTGGTCACGGTCTGCAGCAGCCCTTTCTCTGGCTCTATGCTAAGTATCTTCGGGTATAGACCTGCCGTCAAGGCAGCATGGATGAGAGCGACATTCTCGGAGTAGAGGTCAAGCTCCGGAGGCAACGCAACAAATCTCGTCCGGCCTCGACTGAATCGCGCTCTATGATAAATGGGATGAGAGCAGGTACACCTGATAACACAGTGCACGGATACCGTGAGAGTTGTTTCACTATTCCTCTGTCTGCTTGGACAAGTCCTGCGTCAATTAAGTACCTGATAGACTCTTAACTTAGATGACTGATAACATCCTTGGGGGATGATGCTAGAACCCACGCGAGAAACTGTTGGCGAAGTTCTTCGATTTGCTGCATGTTCTGGGAAGGCATGAGTGTCATGATGTTACGCCTAGTTAAAAGAAGAGAGAACCTGCTGGCTTAGAAAATTCAATCTGCAGAACTTCCGCGCAGAGCCCACATCGGAGGAAGCTCGTCGCCAGCTTGAAAACGCATTATGCATTGTCAAGAAATCAGAATTATCTGCGAAGATATCAGCCATAGCTTCAATTCCCAAGCACGTACGAACCTGTCCTGAACGAGCACTTGGCGCGATCAGCCTCTTCCTCGTGGCCGAATGGAGTAAGAAATGGAGATTTTGAATTAAGGGTAGCGGCGATGGTGAGAGCGGGGTCTAGGCAGCGAAAGACGGTGGCTATGAGTAAGAATTTTCCGATGTGGACATCGGTCGGCAAAGCACTGAGTAGACGACCTAGAGGAGTAATTTCCTCATCTGGTGTCAGCGCACGGACCTGGGCCAACGGATAGTAAGTATCCGTCCACTACATAACATCAGCGGGAACAGACCTCAACCAGAGCAGACACAGCTCTTTGGACGTTAAGCGGTAATGGCGGGTCTAGTGCTCGGGATAGTACGTCCTCGATAGACGAGCCAAGATCAACCTTCAAAATCTTGATACGAAGGGCTAGATCCGACAAGCTCAGTCGCATGATCTCTGGGTCTGGGTGGTCGACAAGCTATGAAGGGTTCACCCTCTGCATATCAAGGCATATATTCGACTCACTTGTGTATCGTGACGGATTTTAGTGAAGAGGTGGAAACAAAGCCCGTCCTGGACTCTGCCTGACCGACCTCTCCTTTGTGTCGCATTGCTCTTGGCCACATACGTCTCTACGAGGCGACTGAACTGTCGTTTCTCGTCGAATCTGCCGCTCGTGGTGAGGGTTTGTGTAGACACGTGGTGAAAGTTTTACCTCATTTCTTTATGTTTTCCAGAGTCGATCACGCAAGTGATATCGGGAATTGTAATTCCCGTCTCAGCGATGTTAGTAGCTAAGGACACGTTAGCCACAAAACATATGTGTATGCAATCACTGACCTAGCACAATCTTGCGAACGCCGGGAGGGGGCACTTCGAAAACTGCACTTTGGTTCTCACTTGAGATTGAAGAGTGTAGGGGATATATGATGAAATCATGACTAGAACCAAATGAAGCGTGCTCGGCCAGAAGATCATTTAGACGACGTATTTCCCCTATGCCCGGAAGAAACACGAGAATAGCCGCGGAATATTTGGTGTAGGCTTTGAAACAGATATGGTCCAACAAACGCATAATCAAGTCGTACGGAATTACACGTTCGTCGAGCAGATTGATGGTTGAGGCCGTCCTAGGAGAATAGCGTGTTTCCGATAACTTTACGCTGCTGGGCGTTGTTTCGTCATCATGGTCGGAGAGGTTAACGCCGGCAGTATCCTCGGACCATTCCTGAGCAGTTTTCCCCCGGAAAAACTTATCATTCACTGAAAAAGTATCAAAGAGTGGTCCCTCGGAGCGATAAAAAGGTCACCAACAGCGTTTTGCGTAGGGGGAAAATTCAGTGATGGACCACTGTGTGAGCTCCACTGCATCCTCGAGGTACTTGACGTCTACCGGGAAAGTTCTACCAGGAACATGGATCACTGGACAACCCCCGAAATAGTGGGATATTTTCTCTGAATCCAGTGTTGCGGACATCAGCACAACCCTAGGAGATGGTATTATGAGAAAATTTGTCGAATACAACTGACATTATAACAAAGTTACCGCAGATCCGGCCTTTTCGCCAACAAAGCCTTCAGGACGATCAACAAAAAGTCTGACTCAATGTTTCGTTCGTGAACCTGTCTCTCGTTAGCGAACGGGAGTGTACATGAACTGATGCGAGGCAATACCTCGTCAATGATGATGTGCTGGATGCAACCAATGTAATCCAGTGAGAATGCTGGGAATCAGGGGACGGGCTTCTGCCCACCGTAATTTCATCGAAAGCGATACTATTCTCGCCCTGCTTGCCGCTCCCCTCCAGCATTCGTAGAGCAATTCCGTAAGTGATATACGCGAGCTGTGTGTTGCGTGAAATATGATTTTCCAGGCGCACAGAATACCCCACGAGAGAAGCGGGTGTGCCAACTGCTCCAAGGGGGTCGCCTAACTCCTGGGAAACGCGATGAGCTAGGGAGATCGCGGAGATTCTTCTGGGTTCAGCACAGTAGATTTTGCAGGGGTTGCCACGAGAGAGCTGGTCTTCGAGTATGAATGCTGGGAGTTGCGTCGATTTGCCACTGTTCGAACAGATAGGTCACGAAGACGGCACTATTGAGACCACACTGACCATCCCGTTTCGCCACTTAATACAAGGACCTGTGAAGCCCCCAGGCACTCCACGATACGGTCTCTATACTGAGCGATAGGCAATTTGTTTCGCTGCGACTGCTTCTTATGAGATAACGCGCGCGATGAGAGATATCTCCAACTGACTAGCATTTCCTTGTACAATGAAGAGGACCGCCGACTCTCGAAGGCGAACTTGATTTGTGTTGAGGTCTCTTTTTCTCGGGAGTTCTTCAGAGTAGAACTCTCGATACTTCGGATTGGTTGTCGTGAACTCTCGTCGACGGTCTGTGGACCTGAGCGGCGCCAGAAATCCAGAATAGTCGAGGACAAACCTTTTCTTTGCTACTCCTTGTCTCGACCATCCTCTTTAATTTTGCCCAGACAGCCCTATTCGTAGGCATCATCAGAGCTTTTTCGCGCGGCTTCAAGCTCGTCCCAGAGTTCACGATAGGCTGGAGGAAGGAGCCGGAAGAATGTTGGTCCGGAACCGGCCGCAGAGTTGCCCGAGGCAAAGCCTACAGAAGCAGGAAAAGTGAGCGCATGTAGCGCAACTGTGGCTATATATTGCTCCGCTTGTGTCATGTCGTGGCAGGCGACATCTGTCATCGTCCATTCGCTGATTTTTTCTGAACCCCAACGTATGCTAAGTGAGGCCCTTTTTGCCCGACCAACACTGGAGAGGGGATGATAGGTCGTCACAGCAAACGAGTCGAGTTTGTTGACAGCTGCTTGAAGAAAGGCCTTCGACGTCCGCTCGAATTTTCCTTTGGGTAAAGGCATATCCCGTACTCTGACAGTTACCCCAGTCTCGCTGACATCGGTGGAAGGCATATCATCGAGGATCTCGAACAGTCCCCCATCTTCCTGCTCGTTCGAGTCAAGAAGGTCGGTCGGTTCTCCACGCGCCTCCTTGGGGGGATGAAACAGAGGCTGAGTATCGGGCCGACTCGGTTTAGAGGTTTTTGACACATCGGGGCCAGGATCACCACGAAGGCGCGCTTGCAGGAAAGCCTTGTCCAACTTTTGACGCTCTGGAATGTAATGGGCGTCTGCGTCCCTTTGGTCGAAGAGATAGTGGGATTTGACGGCATTCAAGCGGGAACGCAGCTCTTCGATGAAGGATTCCTCTGAGTCACCACTCGGCGTGTGTGTTCTCTTGTCAAGTTCCAGTCTGAGCTTGGCATACAATGCATTGGGCTCGTCGTCCAGAAATTCTGGAGATTCAAACAGATTAACGTGGCACTCTGGCACGGGTGTTAGCTTGCTGCTCACCGGCGAGTCGGGTAGAGCTCGGGGTCTGCGCAGGCAAGCTGGATTGAGCAGAGCCTGAAAGAGTAGGCGTCGGAACTGCTGAAGTTGATTTGGGCTTCGGTGTCGACACCTTGCTCTCTGCATGAACTAGCTCCCGATTTGAATATAAAGAAAAAGCCAGAGTCGAAATCGATAACTCACGGGCATGTGGTTGGAGCTCTTCATCGGAGCAGTACATGAAGAGCTGCACAGGGAAATGACGGACGAGTTCCGAGAAGTGAAAAAATCCATACCCATTCATGAGCTTCTTCAAGATCGACTCCGTTAATGGACTGAAGGCAACGTTCCACGATTTCCTCTGGATATCCTAGACGTCTCAGAACACCGTATGTAATACCGAGACGAGAGAGTGCAGTGTGATCAGATATGTTTGCTGCCAGTAAGAACCGGTGTCAGTGAGAGTGTAGAATAAACGAAACCAAGAGCGGCGTACCCTTTCTGTGCTGGGAATCGCGCGCCAGTGCCAAAATCTCATCGACGATGCCCCCATCCAGGTCTAGTAGCGGGAAAGTATCTGAAAACCGCCTTTCCGTTTCGATCGCCTAACGGAGGTCGTTGACGCTCTCAGCCAAACTTTTGCAACGGGTTTATCATGTGCGTCCTCATACCTTAACCGTTCGGACTATTTCCTTCTCTGTCTTTTCCTGTAGTTTATCTACTATGTCCTGTAAAGACCGCTCCTCAGCATTGAGGACTTCGTCTTCAACAGGTTCACGATGCTGCGCGTCCTGCGCGTCCGGGGTTCCTACGGTGGATGGTTCTTCCCCTTTCACGTCGCCCTGTTCCACTGCTGAGGCTGGCGCTTTCTTAGGTATAGACGTGACGGCAAATCCGCGATCTAGTGGCTTTTGCTGCGTTTTCTTCTTCTTTGGCATCTTCAATGGTAGCGGGACCGAGTGAGGTGTTTGTGTTAAGAGCGAGATGAAGGATGAAGTGACTCGATAACCTATTAGTGGGATGACGAGGACCTACTTAGCTCCACGGAGACGACTTGACCCGCTCGCTGTGTAGGATGTAGACTCTAGATAGTGACACTAGTGTTCAGTCGCTTCCGTACAGGTTTTCCGGGCCAGCGATGAATTCCTAGTGACCATGTCCAACGTATAAACCGCACCTACGAGTAGATTATATGTCCTACGGAACAACATGCGATACAAGATTGTTATGTGGTACAGTGCTGTAAAGTATCATCTAAAAGCGAGAAACAAATATGCAAGGGTAGGGCCAGAAAGCTTAGATGATGAGATGAATATGATGAATTGCAATGATGAAACCATGTCCCAGGCACTTCGAAAGCGAATCCTCATTGAACATCCCCACTCTCGATCGCTGATTTTCGTCTACTTCCGTCTTTCGTGCTGGCAGCAGATTTACGGTTTCTACTCCCGCTCGCTCCACCGGCTCTGTGCCGTTTACCGCCACGTGCTGGCTTAGGCACACTTGCCCCTTCTTCGGCCTCCTTGCCTGTGTCCTGCGGTCCAGATTGCGTAGGGCCTGAGTGACCAAAGAATTCGTCGCCTTCCTCTGTCCACAAATCCCGAGTTGAGGCCGCCGTCGCTTTCGATAATCCCGCCACTGAGCCAGTAGAAACCGTTCCAGGCACTCCACTAGACGCGTCTAAGCTTGCAAGCTGATCTTCGTTTAGAAGAAGCTGAACAATTTCACTTGGTTTGGTGGCATCTGTGAATGTTTTGTTTCCGACAACGATGTCTTGGACCTAAAAGCAGTTCGAGGTTATACTTTGGATGTCTTCGGAAAATGTGTTCAGCTTACGTCTTTCTTGACACGAGCGAGTTGTACAATACGCTCATCGATTGTCCCTTTGGTGATGAGCCGATATACAGTAACTTGACGCGTTTGTCCCAAGCGATGTGCACGGTCCATTGCTTGGGCATCGTTAGATGGATTCCAGTCATGGTCGTAAAAAATGACAGTGTCGGCAGCCGTCAGGTTGATACCCAAGCCTCCAGCTCTAGTACTCAGGATGAAGATAAATATGTCGGACCTGATATTATACTCAATAATCCATTCTAGGACAGAGATGAGAAGGGTATTACCGCGTCTGCCAATCCATCACCATATCTCGACGATCCTCCAACTTCGAGGAGCCGTCCAAACGTAGATACTTGTACTGGCGGTAAATCAGATATTCTTCCATCAGATCCATCATTCGAGTCATCTGGAAATATATCAAGACACGGTGGTCACCGGCTTTGAGTTCCTGAAGAAGGCTGTCAAGACGGGCGAGCTTCGCCGAGTCGTAGATTAAGCTCTTCGCCTCAGGCACTCGCATTTTTGGTCCTGGTATCTGGTCGCGGGAGGAGTTGGCGATCAACCCTGTGGACAAGACTCCGGGGACCAATTGGGTATACAAAGAGGAGGCCTCAGCGCGCTCATTAAGAGCGGGAGTAAGACCATAGAGTGCCAGCGATTCGAAAGGGGCCTCAAGTAGAGTCGTTTGATGTTCGACAAACGCACGGTGTGAACAGTAGATGGTTACTGGCGGGGCCATCACAGGTGGAACGAACCACCTCAACCCCGGACGAGACAGTAACGAACTGAGCCAGGAAGAAGAAGAAATATCACGAGGACCTGGCAAGCAGCAAAGACTAGGAGAAGGCAGCCGGCGGTGTTTAGGAAGGATTATCCATGGACTAGAGGAACAGTGCTCGTCATCACTGATTCGCGTACCATTCAGAGTGAGATATGGGTGGAGAAGCGGCGAATGGAGCTCACATGAAGAGGTCACTGTCCATGTTCTGTATTCGTTCCTCTTCGAGTGCAAGCAGGCACCTTCGGAGAAGAGGTGATTCGTACAATTTGTGGGTATCGCCGGGAGATAGGTTTAGGAGAGGGAGGAAAGAGAAGGGGGAATCCACTGAGAAAAACCTGTGGCATCTCACCAAGCATACAAAGGTATTGTAGAAACTCACCATCGTCCACAATCGAATGCTGGATCCAGTCAGTCGTCCAAATATTCATTAACTTGTGCAGGACGCCTTGATCGGGTTGCACTGATATCCCAGGTCCATCATACGGAACGTTACTCAGTCCACCATCCAGATACAACAACTCCGGGATAGAGTATTTGATGGGATTGCGAGTTGAATAAGGAGCTATGACGAAGTCGCCTTGCCTGTTCAATGGCCCGGACCGTCCAAATTCTGAGAATGAATATGGAGCCACGATGTCTGCTCGCTCGAACAATTCAGGATGATTGCAAACCTCGAAACATATAAGCTACGAGCCGTCTTGCCCAGCTATGCAGACCGACAACGTACCTTGCGGAATTGCATGACAAGATTCATGAGAGATCGGGCGGAGTCGGCATCACCGATGTTGGCAGCTTTTTCGAGCAAATCTGCAACAGACACGTTTGCCTGCAATGCCCTGTACATTGCACGCTGGCGCGCGCTGAGGTCAACGTAAATGTCTTTCTCAATCTTCGGCGATGTCAGTACCGTAAATATGATTGTGCGGAAAAACAAATACAGCACCTTGTCACTCAATTCGTTTTGGACATTACGTTTGACACGGCGCAGCATGAACGGTCTGAGAATCATGTGCAAACGACGAAGCTGGTGTTCGTTAAGTTTGCTGCCTTTATTCTCCGCTGCATTCTCGATATCCTTGGAGAACCACTCATTGAACTCGTCATGAGAATCAAATAAGCTCGGCATGATGAAGTGCAACAAGGCCCACAACTCTGCGGGGCAGTTTGTATTACGAGTCGGCTTCAAGTGATTGGAAAGTACACACCTTGCATGGAATTCTGTATCGGTGTACCCGTCAAAAGCAAGCGATTGCGACAATGGAAGCTGAGCAGCGTTTTCCACCTGACACTAGCAGCATTCTTGATGTTTTGAGCTTCGTCGAGTACCATGTACTGCCATTTGACCCTTTGAAAGTACTGTTGATCTTGGGTGACCTAGACAGCTATCGGCGGGCATTATTACTAACTTCGGCTAGCGCACTTACCAATTGATAGCTTGTGATAACAACGTGAAAAGGGGTATCCTGATTGTAACTGATCTCCTTCCTGCTCCAAAACTTTCTCAGAGTCGCGCGATCTTTGACATTACCCCAGTAGGGCAGCGCCTTCAGCGTTGGTACAAAACGTGTCAGTTCTTGTTGCCAATTGTGAAGCGTCGACGCTGGCGCAACGACAAGAAAAGGTCCCCATATATCGTGGGTCTCTGCGAGATACGCCAGTAGGGATATAGACTGAACCGTCTATGAGAGAAGGCGTTAAAGTCGGGTCATTCGTGGTAACGGTAGTGAACACACCTTCCCAAGACCCATTTCGTCTGCCAGGATGCCGTTTATCCCCTGATCATAGAGCGTAGCCAACCAGTTGAGACCCTTTAGTTGATATTCCTTCAGTTGTGCCATCAACATCTGTGGCTGCGCGATAGTCAAAGGTCCGCTGAGTGAAGTCGGATTTTGGAAATTCAGCTCATCCGAATCCACTGCGACAATGTTCATGAGGATATGACCATAAAAAATAGGATCAAAATATTTACAGTCGACCAGAGGAGTTGTCGCCGCCTCCCTTTGCTCTTCCTCATCATCTCTGACGTGAGCCTGACTCTTGGCTAATTGTAAGGCCTGGTTTGTCTTCCGCTCCAAGGCGATTTGTGCGTCAAACGCCTGCACGCGTTTCTTCGCAAGTATGACGGCTTCTTGAGCATTGTGACGCGCGTGCCTGTGAAGGTTGGTGTGGTCCGCTGCGAAAATTCGTGAGAAAAGTCCCTTCCTGAAGCCCAGCGGTCCAACATACCGTCATCAAAATCAATTTCAGCCAAAGCAGTCGGATCGGTATCTTCCATATCAGCGCCCATGGGTGCCTCTGTATCAACAGCTTCGCCCTGTGTCTCTGCAGCTATTCGAAGGAATAAGATGGCGCAAAAGAGAGGATAGGTCGCCAAACAGCGCACTCACTCTTGAGTTTGTTACCCACAAAGTGACTGTACAACTCAGTCTGGTTGATCAGGAACTCAAGCTTGCGGGCTTGCCGTGCAGCCTCTCGCTTCTCCTCTTCAACCCTTGCCCGGTCTGCTGCTTCTTTATTTTCACGCTTACGAACATCACGCTCCTCCTTCTCGTTTTTCTTCCAGAAAATGAGCATCTCGCGCATAAGACGCTTACTTTTCGCTTGCACGTCCTTGGTAGCCTTGGGGGTACGACTATACGGTTTGCGAGCCTGTAGAGAAGCGAGGGTGGCGACGCGTTTGCATTGTACTTGACGTTGCTGGTAGCCCATCGCACAATACTTGTACATCTGGAAAGGAAGTCGTCTTAAGGTCCGAAAATGTTTTGGGATGAAGCAGAGAAACTTGCCTTCGGTATCTCTCTGCGCGCAATATTCTTCCAGACTTTTCTTTGAGCTTCTTCGAGTGTTTTGATGCGCTTGAGCATTGTGGTATCATCAACCTTCTTGGCCTTTTTCAAAGGTGGGATGATCGTGTCCATCTCAAATACTGTGGCGGATGTTGCTGTGAGGGTAGGAGAAGGAGGGCGGGAACCGCCGGGTGTAAGATCCCCAGCAACGGACGCTGGTGCAGACCCAAGTCCCATCGTCTCCAAAGTCTGCGATGCAATGGTATCAATTTTCCGTCTTGTACCAGTCCGCTTCCGAGACGCCTTTGGTGTGGTGGACACACTGTCGACGCTCTGCTCCCGGTTTGCTAGTTTGCCCTTGCCCTTACCCTTTGCTTTCGCAGCAGGCGCAGACTTTTGAATATCTTGCAGGGACGCAACGGAGCGCTGGTCTTCGGCAATAGAGCGCTCAAGGTCAGCGGTAATGTCGGGTTCTTTTCCAGTCTTCCGCCTTTTATTGGAACGACCCTGGTCTCTAACAACGGGAATATCCAGATCGCTGCTGCTGGCATCCGAAGCAGCATAGGAGTGTTTCTTGGCTTGCACAGTTTTCCTTTTACCTTTTGAGGGAGTGGACGCGCCAAGAAGGGATTCTTCCAACTCTCGAGCAGCGTCCTCAGCACCGTTCTCTTGCCCGTGTCGTTGCGTAGACGGGGAATGGTTACCTGCTCTTCCGTCGCGTGACTCATGCCCTGGCGAGGCCGGCGGTAATGTCGAGAGGAGTTCATCCTCGAGGCTTTGAGGCTGAGCATCATGGGCAGGACGTGGAACAAAAACAGGAATCCTATCGAGCACAGCGGCATACCGACCAGAGAGAGCACTCATGAGGGCCATGTTGGACTCCTGAGCTCGCGCGCCGCGCCGTCAATTTGATTCTCTAAGACGGATGAGGAGAACTTACAACTATATTGCTCTCAAAAAACTCCTCCACCATTCTCCTGCGTCTTCGCGTTTCGAGCATATAGTAGCCAATCTCGGTGTACCAGATATCCTCGCAGTCGCTCAAATCAGACGAGGCTATGCGTAAATCCTCCTCAGTAGGCTCGTGCAAAGCTGTTGCCGCGGTCTCGGGCTCTGAAGAGTCTAAGGGTGGAGACTGAGCACGAACTCTTCCCCGAGGTGGTTGTCGTCGCGAACCGTGCTAAAGACATAGTTAATAGAAAGCGGACGTATACTACGCGTATCAACTTACACGTCGACTCGTCGGTGGACGATAATCGCCGTCGTCGTTGGCTGCTCTCTTCCTCTTTTTGTTCGCTGAATTTGGTTCCTCGTTCTTGGAATAAGGGTTGTCTTGTACAGAATTTGGGGACCCTTCACGCTGGATATCCGTGTTGCCATTGCGAGGACGGGAAGAGTGTCTCCAGTCGCCGGTATCAGGATCCCAAGCGGCGACGTCCTGATGGCTGCTGGGCCGCGAAGCGAAATCGGCAGACGGGTGGTCAAGAGCAGGACTAGACAGCGCTTGACGAGAAGTTGGGGTTTGAGAGCGAGGGGGGAAAGAGGGAGACAGGGAACGGTCCGGGTGGGGAGATATTAAGGTATTAGGTTGAGAAACGTTGAAAACCTGGGAAAGGGGAAGAGGGGGTTGTACGGGGGGGTGAGTGGGATGATCATTAAGAATTCGGCTGAGTGACATGGAGGCAGAGGGACAAGGGCCGTGGGACAATTATATGCTAACAGAGATGCGTGTTTTTGGGCGACTCAGTGACGCACAAGTCGCGCAGGTAGTTTCCTTTCTGGTTACACGACTATTTAAGGTTCGTCGGGATAAAGCATCAACTCCGGTCGCACTTTCTCGTTGAACTCCTCAGGCGTTAAAAACCCAAGGGCAACAGTAGCTTCCTTCAATGTAGTCCCTTCCTTGTGTGCCTTTTTCGCGCACTTGGCAACATCTACCATCACGCCAGTCAGCAACGTATCCGCCAGATTGGCTGTCCACTCTTACTGTCATAGCCAAGGTGGCTGTTCAATATTGTGGCCAACATAAGCGACTCGTTCAACAATGTGTTGATCCGTTTTTCGTTTGCCACAATCCCGGCCACGCAATTCTTTGTGAATGACCGAGACCCGTCTGCCAATAGCCGAATACTTTGCAGAACATTCTTGATAATCACCGGTTTAAAGACATTCAGCTATACACATTTGATATCAGATCACCCATGAAGTCGTCATCTCAACAAACGTCCTCACCTCGAACTGGCCATTGGAACCAGCAACGCTGACTACTGTCTGGTTCCCAATGACCTGCGCAGCCACCATGGTCAAGGCTTCACACTGTGTGGGATTGACCTTGCCAGGCATGATACTGCTGCCAGGTTCGTTCTCGGGAAGACTGAGCTCCCCGAGGCCGCAACGAGGTCCGGAACCCAAATAACGAATGTCATTGGCGATCTTCATGAAAGAGCAAGCGATGACGTTGAGAGCTCCGTGAGCCTCGACGAGTGCATCATGCGCAGCAAGAGCTTCAAACTGGCCGACAACAATATCAAAACATTGGTCGAAAAACGATGCAAATCACGGGGGTACCTTATTTGGCGCAGTTTTGAAAGAGATTCCTGTTAGTTTGGATATTTCGTCGGCAACTTTCACATCGAAACCTTTCTTGGTGTTGAGTCCCTAGAAATCGGGGTAAGGCGCGATCAATGTTGTACATGCACGTCACTCACAGTCCCGACTGCTGTGCCACCCTGTGCCAGCAGACTCAAGCGTGGGATGACATCCTTGATTCGCTCGATTCCGTTGGCAACTTGTTGGGCGTAGCCACTAAATTCTTGTCCCAAGGTAAGGGGCGTCGCATCCTGCATTCGAATGACGTCAGGGGAAGCTGGATTCAGACTCAAGTTTCCCCTTAGCTCGCCTGTAAGTGCGTTCGGCCAATCTTGATGATGTGATCGAATGACTTTGCTTTATTCCGAAGAGCAATGTGCAACTCCTCCAAAGCAGGAAGTAGATTATTGGTAAGTTCTGTGACGGCCGCGACGTGCATGGCCGTCGGGAAACTTGTGCGGTGATAAGCTCGCGACCTCCCATAAGACGGAATGAGGCCGCACTCACGTATCATTACTACTCTGGCTCATGTTGACGTGATCGTTGGGATGTACTGGGGTCTTTGAGCCCAATTCACCCCCAAGGATTTCAATTGCACGGTTTGAAATGACCTAGAGCGACGCACACCTTCAGTGAACAAAGTATCGTGACGAATAAGTGAAGAGACATACTTCGTTGACATTCATGTTGCTTTGAGTCCCAGAACCAGTTTGAAAGACAACAAGTGGGAAGTGATCAATCAACTTTCCAGATATTACCTACATATGGCCATTAGAAGTGCGACCACGTTCTCTAATGAAGCAGACACACATCATCTGCTGCGTCTTGGATAGCTTTTCCGACTTTAGGGTCTAGCCCGTAGGTCACATTGACTATGGACGCCGCCTTTTTCAAGACACCGAAGGCCTTGATTAAGGGAGGGGGAAGACGTTCAGTCGGACCTCCGATATCAAAGTTCTGCAACGACCTGCACACCACTATGAGCACATGTGCGCGGCGGAGGATAGACACTGACCGTTGGGTCTGAGCACCCCAGTAACGATCAGCAGGAACCTTTAGTTCACCAAATGTGTCCTTTTCTGCACGAAAAACCTGTGAAGACTTTGGCACCATGTTACCGAAAGAATCAACGGAAATAATATTAAATCCTACCATGGCAGAGAAAGGTCTGCGGGATTGGAACACAAATCTGCGGGATTGAGAATACATGTGCAAAGGCTATATATGTGGCAATTGAGATCACATGGTGATGCCGGTGATGTGCAGCGGAAGCACTCACAAGACGGAGTATATCTATCCAAAGCGAGACGTGGCAACAAGAGAATAATTATAATCGTGACATATAAGTACTCATGTACTCATATGTTACGGAGTTACCGGTTGCTACTAATAGCATGTGATTGCGGCCTCCCCATTTCACTCTCCACCGTAGAGTCCACCTACTCCTTGTCCATCGTCTGCCTACCCCCTATGGCTAACGTTGCATCCCAAGTCATCCTCCATCCAACCTCCAGCGCAACTCTCAAGGTCTTGGGCACCACCTTAGGCCGTGATAAGGTTCGCAGTTCATAGATCCTCATGTGACCGTGTCAACCCACCCCAAACCGCGACAGATCTACAGAGCAGTGCAAAATTTTGCACGCTTCTACGCGTGGTACCTTATCTCGAAAGGTCATAAAGTAGAGGCTGTTCCATGGAACGCGTTGAAAGGCCATTTGGCCACCGCTCGCAAACGTATGTATCTCTGCTTAGCCTTGGCAATTTGCTATGACACACTCTCAACGCTGTCAAGTTTTACGCCTCGGAAAGCCTCTTGAACACCTGCAGGCTGCACTTCGGGCGGCACAAAACACCGGTGATTTCAAGGAACAGCTTACAACCATCGCCCGGCAACTGAGTTACTTTGGATACTTAACCTATGACGCTGTTGCCTGGGTGGGTGCAGACTCACCTCACTCATTGTCAGTGTAGCCAATATATCTTCTCAAGGCCAACGCCGTCAAGTTTATTACCCTGAAGCCCGTGACATCCCAGAAGGTCCAAAACATCGCAAACCGTCTCTGGTTGTCTGGTATTTTGTTCAGTATCACCCATGCTGTGTTCAAGGTGGGTCCACATTACACTTACGCTCAGTGTCAACCTGAATTTTTCGGGCTCAGGCTGGCCGCCTAACCAAAGAGGCACGGGAGATCCGAGGTCTGAATGAGAAGAACGTGGGTGGGGACAACGCGCGCGAGTCGCGACTGAGAGCGTTACACAAGTGAGTCTTCCTGGCCTACTTATGTTTTTCCCGTCACATGGGGTTCCACAGCTTCCGCACGGCCACGCGCAAGCAATTTATCATCGACATTCTCGATGTATGGCTTCCCGCATCGAGTCTTGGTCTCGTGAATATCAACGATGGCGTTCTCGGCATATTCGGGTAATACTCACTCGATACTACGCTCTATCAGCAATCTGACGAATGTTTTCATCCAGCTTTATCAGTTCTTTCCTGGCGCTTCGGTCTCACTGGCTGGCGGTGAATACGACGAAATAACTGATGATCCTGACTCATTGTGCTGTCTACCTAGTTGTAACCACATGCTCAGATGTTGTATATCTGCGTCAATTGAGATACGCGATAAATACTCTATTCTGCTCAGAGTGCGAGATTTTTATTGTTCTTATGCCCCGCGGGCACTATTGTTCTTGCTGTTCATTGCGAATGCGGAGGTATTCGTCTCGGACTAGTTGCATACTTTCTGGTCGTGTGCTAAGTGCGCAAGAGCTGTCAGAGCAGACAGTATATTAGTCCCACGGTATTAAAAACATACAACTGGTAGATACAATCTTGTACGGCTTTGAACTTTTCCCTGCAAGCCCATGCAACAGAAACGGTTCGTCCGCCTGCACAATCGGCAAATGCTGAGAAGAATTGTGTTTAAAACCGACTGACGCGCAGCGATGCACTCGACGTACCTTTGACTAACGGGTCGCATTCTTTAAGGGCATGCGCCTTTGTCGTCTTCAAGAGTGTGTCCTCTTCTCGTCGAGATAGCGTGCTCATCGTCGTCAGTGTCAGTGCTGGCAGCAGGAGACAGACCTAACGGCCCGTGACTCCGTCGACCAGTTCGGCGTCTCTGGGCCGCCATGCCGATCACGGGGCTCCCCTCCCCAACTTGTCCCAAGCTACAATGTCGACCATCCTCAAATGTTCTCGCTTCGCGCGCGTCCCTATACCAAAGCATGCGCGTGCACTGGCGATACCCGCTACCTCTGAGTCGCCGGTACCGAAGAAGAGCTCTTTCACAGAGACGTTGGCAGACGGACCCTCACTAGATGACTTTGTCTCTGGCGATGTCCCAGAACGCATCGTACTTGGAAATAAAAACACGTATGCTGAGACCTGTTCCCCTAACTGGACACCGTCTGACTGCACGCACATGTTTGATCTAGCCCTCGCCTACCTTCCTACTTGAAGACGTCAATACCGACTGGTGCGTCTTTCAGCAAAATCAAGAAGGACCTCAGGGGCCTGGGATTGCATACGGTATGTGAAGAAGCACGGTGTCCGAATATCGGGGATTGTTGGGGCGGGAAGGAAGGGGCAAGCCCAGAAGAGAGCAAGCGTGCAGCGACCGCTACCATCATGGTACGTTGTCCCGCTACCCACTGGTTCTCCATACTCGAACCGCCGGACAGCTGATGGGCGACACATGCACCCGAGGTTGTCGTTTCTGTTCAGTAAAGACATCGAAAACCCCACCACCTCTGGATCCACATGAGCCGGAGAACACCGCTGAAGCAATCAGCCGGTGGGGTTTGGGCTATATAGTCCTCACCAGTGTAGATCGTGATGGTATGTGCTCGAAATCCTCCACATTTCGTTCCAGCCAGAAGATTTATTATGCTTCGCGCACAAGATCTTGCCGACTCTGGAGCACACCACTTTGCGGAGACGATCCGAAAGATCAAGCAGAAGTACGTGGCACCTTCCTTCGTGCGGAGATGCCTCCTCAATGCGTCCCAAGGGCTCCACACACACTGGTAGAAGCGTTGACCGGTGACATGGCCGGTAACCTGGATCATGTGTCTGTAGTAGCAAAGTCCGGCTTGGATGTCTATGCCCACAACGTCGAGACCGTCGAAGCTCTTACCCCTTTCGTCCGCGACCGCCGGGCGACGTTCCGGCAGAGTCTCAGTGTACTAGAGCGCGCCAAACAAGATGGAGTGCGGGTGACGAAGACCAGCATCATGCTTGGTGTCGGAGAGACCGAAGACCAAATTATGGACGCTCTCAGAGGTTAACTAATCTCCCTAACCAACGCCTTGTGATCAATTTTCGCTGAACGAGCTGCATAGAACTTCGCAAAGTCGACGTTGATGTTGTGACTTTCGGCCAATACATGCGCCCCACGAAGAGGCACATGAAAGTCGATCGCTACGTGGAACCGGCAGAATTCGGTCGCTGGAAGCAAATCGCCGAAGATATGGGATTCTTATACGTGGCTAGCGGTCCTTTAGTTCGCAGTAGTTACAAGGTTGGTGTGAGCTGTCCCAGTCATTTCCAAGGTCGTCTAATTTTATCTCCTAGGCGGGCGAATACTTTATTGAGAATGTACTCCGCGGAAAGGGAGCCGAGAAGAGGTCCCAGAATCTCGTGGTTCAGCAGACGGGCACAGATGCGAAGCTATTTACATGACTTACAGGCTTGTCCTAGAGGTTGGTATTAGAGCGTATAATATAGTTATCCCACCTCGTCCGTCAAAGTTGAAGACAACGGGGCGCTATGTGGCCCACTTCTGAACCGAAAACGTCGGGTATCGGATAGTCATCAGGCTTCACTGCGCTCTTACTGCTTTGAAGCCAGTTGTAATAGTGCGGTCTAAGAAATTGTCCGCTCTCTTAGTGGAAGAGATAGCACCAAGTCAAGATTGCGGGTGCCCACATAATAACATTGAACCACAAATGGTCTGACGTGGGGGAGAATCTGCTGACTACGCATTTATCTCCACACTTGACACAGACTAGCCATGACGTATCGGACCAGTCAACGGAGAGGAAAGTCAGAGTGGCCTAACGGACAACCCGATTTAGTGCCCACTTGACTAAATCGGTGACACTAGAGGAGTCATGGTTGCATGCCTGCCTATCGTAGTGCGGCAAAGGTCTATTGCCGGGTAGACCTCCGTCCCAGTAGTAGGTCTAAGTAAGATGGAAGACGGAGAATGCTAGCCGCACACAGGGTTGGGAAAGAGGCCACTTGATACCATCACGAGCCTTGGCATCGTAGCCAACGAATTGCGTGAACTGACAATTGATTCGAATCTACGAGCGTGTCACTTGATGACTGAATGATATTCAGTGTGTTGGAGTCCAGTACGGAATGGGATTTCCTACACGATGTAAAATGTGGCTTGAACAGTGGGTGGGTGTGGGTGTGGGCAGTGAGCAATGGAGGGAATTAATAGGAAAGCCTCGACCGGTGGGGTTGTGTTGTGCACGGGGCCAGGTTTTCAGAATCAGCTTCCCGTCTTCTCTGTACATGTACATGGTAGCTCGACCCCTTGCATTCGCTCAGACTAGTTATTTGTCACCACCGGTTCACCCAATTTAATAATCTTGAGGCAGCCCGAAAAACGGTATCATGTGCATTTCTCACAAATGACCGCAATTGGTCCCGCACTTACAAGTCGTTCTCTCGTTCACAGGACATACATTTGCATGTACGCCGTCGTCCAGCCATTGAATCACGTGGTCTCGTCTTGCGGGGCTGCTCGGAAACGAACAAGGAACAGGCAGACTTTCCCATGTCAAACAACGGTGCTTGACGTGGAGACAGGTGACAAACAGTGCTCTGTCAGTCCATGCGTGCTTTTGATTACTTTCAAAGTTAAAGCTATACACCGTTTCGGTTATCACTCTACCTTGCACGCCGACTTAGACTTCCATTACGAACTTGATGGCTTGAAGGCGGTCTAGTCACAAACGGCCAAGCGGAGCTGCCGACGAGTTCGTTCGGTCTAATCACGGCTACCGGACACTTCATATCGTGCGAGGCTTTTCTCCGGTAGATCTAGCCTCGCGGGTGATTTGTTCGCTTTCCTATTCATCTTCGTCCGTTCCAAATCGCAGGCCCGAGCCGCTAGCATGAGATCCGGGACGTGTCGCGGTGCCATGTTACCGCGTGACATGAGCACTGGAGGCTCTGGCTCAACGACAACTCAACGAGCGGGGTTGCGCCACATCTTCAAAGGGACTGATCGGACAGCATGGTAGTGTCACAAAGGCTGTCAAATTCTCCTTGCTAATGACACAATTCTGATCTTCAACAACAGACCGAGTATCCCTTCGTACTAAGTTCGGGCCATTGGGAAGGGATGGAAAATTACTCAGCCATGCATTGGGAGGTGAGAGATCAATGTTGTGGTGTCATGGCTGGACGCCGCGCCTATACGAAAGCTCCTTGGTGAAGTCCCGTGGGGACGTATTCGGCTTCCAATTCGCTACGTTCCAGACGGCATGTGTACGCCGTTATTTAACGTACTTCAATGCACCCGACCTTCTGCACGCCGCCGCAGATATTATTTCGTTACCATTCAAAAAGCGCTACAGTACCTAAATCTTTTTTCTGGACGCGGCCATGATCGAGCTAGAAAGTCGTTTGACCAACAGCGAGATTTCCCCGTTTTCTTTAGAGGCTCAGGACGAAGACTACGACACCTATCTCTTCTGGCCGTCGCTCAATAGCGGGACGGCGAGCTTCGACAAACTTTCTATGGCGACACATCAGAGAGTACGCCGTCTTTTTCTTCGTGCTGCACAGGACTCACCGGCACCTGCGACTAGCAATTATCTCCCCTATTCGACCCTATCGATAGCTATGCGGGCTGGGACACGGCTCCCTCGGTGCGTCGTGCTCCGACTTCGCATGGCAGTCCACGGAACTGATACGGCCCGCAGTCCCCTTTGTCCCTCGCACCGCCATCAGATTTTTGCCCCCATGCATCACTCGAGGATGATCGTGCAAGTGATACTGAGGTGTCAACGGTCCAAGCTCAAGGCGTCCAGGACAAGGCAAGGGAAGAGGAACCACTTCCGAGGTATAGCAGCATATTCAAAATGGGACTCCTCCTTACGGTGGGTGACAACAAGTGTGGCCATTTTGTCTCACCTTTTGATGACGGAGACAGCGAGCGGCGCAACATGTCGACCGTGCAGTGCAAAGCGTAGGGGATAAGCTTCGCAACACCAAAGCAACAAGACGAAGTGCTGGAGGGACCTATAATTTCGACAGCTGACCTCCGCCCCGGTTCATATGTGCACAAATCTCTTGGTAGTGAACTCGTGAGCATTCAACGGGCAGGTTGTTAGTACATGTTAGTGGTAGTGGTAGATGCATTCGCTAATGCTAATTTCATATATCGGCCAATTCCGGGTCTGAGTCTGAACCTTATATTTCTGAACTTTGTTTTTTCATGTCCTCATCCACAAAGCATAACCGACTTTTGTTTGTGCTCATCGTAACCGTTAACATTCAAATCAATGGTACACTCTATTTTCCACCAATCGCGTTGACATATTTCCTTACTGTTCCAAACAGGATTCATCAAAAGCCCCAGTAAAACTTGCCCGTGTCATTAAGGTCATATTCTGGTTCTTGTGATTAAGCACTCAATGCTTACCTGGCCCGTGCTGCCCGATTCTAGGTCCTTGGCCGCACTGGCTCTCGGGGAGGTGTCACGCAAGTCCGCGTAGAATTCTTGGATGACACCACGCGAACTATCATCCGGAACGTGAAAGGGCCAGTGCGGGAACAAGATATCCTGGCTCTGCTAGAGAGTGAGCGTGAGGCACGGTATGTCCACCACTAGTGTGTTGTGTGATTGCGTTTTATGACCGTTGCGCAACGTAGCCGCCTCCGTTAGAATTGCGAGCAATTCTCGGTCCATGTGTTTCTCACGTATCCCTCATTGTGTCATGACATACTGTATGACAATGCTACCTGATCAAAGGAACGAAAAGGTCTCCTGTGCCTTGCGGACAATGAAGATCTGACCCGAACTTGCGAGGGTCACAAGCTCTCAGTGCGATGATTAGTGTTGAAACCGATGACCGAACTATGTAGCACGCGTGTGTAATCCTTAGTCGACTGTGCAACCTACAGCCTGTTTACTCGTGTGTTTCACCAAGTGGGCGTCAGTGAACCACCATCGGCACTAATTTCGGTACAAGCCGATATCTTGCTAATGATCAGGTCGCTCCACTGTACCCCTCCTACCAGGGAATCATGTCAAGAAAGGCAGCGTATGTTACGCTATTAACAAAGGACTCATACCTTCCAGGTGCACTGACCCTCGACTACTCCTTGAAATCTGTTCAGTCTCGGTATTCATTGGTCGTTTTGGTCACCCCAACATTGCCACAGCAGACCAAAGACGTTCTCGTTCGATGTGGCATCCCGTTCCGAGAGGTTCAATCGTTGCGACCGGGAGATGGACAATCTGTTCTCGCCGAACATGACGAACGATTCGCGGACACTTGGACGAAATTGAGGTAAGAGATTGTTGTGATCGATACTTCCTAGATTCATGTGCTTTCAAGGGTCTTCGAGTTGGTTGAATACGACGTGAGTCTCCTCTCAGAATTTCACCATCCGTTCCTGATAGCTGAAGACCATGTTTCGCTTTAGCGCCTCGTGATGCTGGATTCCGACATGACTGTCATGCGCAATATGGATGAACTTATGGAGCTTGACCTGCCCGCGGACTGGATTGCAGCAGTACACGCGTGTGCATGCAACCCCAGACAGCTAGCCCATTATCCGAAAGACTGGTGGGTGACCCATACATCTGGCCGACCACACATTCCCAATACGACTCCAGGATCCCAGCAAATTGTGCATACACGCCTCTCCTTCATCCGACTGGCCATACCCAACCGGCTTCTATAGAGCCATCGAGCCCTCGTCCATACACCCTGCTGAACTCCGGCCTCGTTGTCCTTACGCCTTCCACCAAGCTTGCAAGATCAATCGTAGATTTCCTTCACACTTCGCCGCTTGTCCCCACATTCACTTTTCCTGATCAAGACCTCCTCGCTGCCGCCTTCGAAGGGAAGTGGAAGCCCCTGCCCTGGGTATACAACGCACTGAAAACGTTGAGGGCGATTCACAAAGGCCTGTGGCGCGACGAAGAGGTACGATGCCTCCACTATGTTCTCCCAGACAAGCCATGGAAGAGAAGGGTTCGGGGAGGTGACGTTGTCGACGAAGCAACAGAGACTCATAGGTGGTGGTGGGAACTCTTCGACAGGCTAGTCGACGAAATTGGAGAAGACTCTGAAACGCGAAAGTTACTTCTAGCGAATGTTGACAACTAGAACCTATGCCGCTACGCGTAATCACTCAAATTGCCATCAAGTCGGAGAGCACATCGTGAGAGTCCACGGGGCCTGAGTCCTAGGCTCTCCAAGCGACGTGCACTTCGTCCGTTCTGAACCTTGCAAACTTGTCGGTTATCATGTTTCCAAGGGACCAAAGAGAAAAATACCTTTGCGTGCAAGTACTCTTTGTTATGGGAGTTTGAAAGCCCATCCGGTAACTCAGAAGGCCGGCCTGTGCGATCATAATGCCGTTATCGATGCAGAACCTGTCTCGCAATGATTCAATACCTCTTGTAGAAACGGTAGTAAAACTGACCGTTCGTCAGTAGCGAACACTGTTCCGCCTCGCTCCTCGGCCATAATGGCCATCATCTCCTGAAGCCTCATATTGCCTTTTACCAGCCGACAAGGAATCAGCCCGTGATAATGCCTAATCAAAGAGAGCACACACAGCCGACACCGCCGACAATCAAAACCTCTTTACTTCCGATGTGAGCCATTGCGCGTTCCGTTATCTCCACAAGCATGGCGAAGATGGTCTCTTGCAGAGAGAAACACAAGTCTGCTGAGGTAAAGTAGTCTTCCTCGGCCCCTGATTCGGGCGGGTCGTCCGGGCGATAACGCTTGTCGTGCGTCAGTGCCTCGGTGGCCGTCAGAATTCCGGACAGGCTGACGTCCATTCCTTTTGTCGCATAAGGCAAGGGAATGAGGCGCTTCCCCCTGTATGAGGTGTCAGAACCCAAAAAAGAGTGAGGGCCCGCAGGCCTACGAACTTTTTGGCTTCTTGCTCGATGTTGTATCCCGGACTCGGATCGTTGCTGAGATTTATGACCCGCGCGAAACGATCCAAACAGTTTCCGACGGCGATGTCCAACGTCTCACCAAAGATGCGATAGCATTGGCGAGAGTAGGCAATGACTTGGGTGTTCCCGCCGGAAACGTACAGCACGACGGGGTTCCGCGCACCGGTGATTTCACGACCCATCTCGATGTCTGATGACGTGTATTTTGGTTCAGGTGACTGAGTATAAACATGTCGTGGTATACCTACGACCGACACAGTGGTTGACTCCGACCAGTGGTTTGTCGAACAGAAGAGACAGTGTCCGAGCGACTAGGGCAACTGATTGTAGCGGAGCCCCCATGCCAGGCCCTACATTGAAGCTTAAGGTGCTGCGTACAGTCGCACGAACAAAAGATACTGGAATAGACCTTTTGTGTAACAGATGCAGTCCAGGTCATGCATGCCGACACCGGATGTCGTAACAGCGTCCTCGATGACTTTGAGAGCCCACTGTCGGTGGTGTACGGCTGTATCGCGAGGAAGAAAGCCTTCCCCAGGGGGTGTGATGTAGGTATGCCGAACGTTTGACAGCACGGTGGAGGAACCATCTATCTCGTGCCGGATGACCCCTGCACCGAGCTTATTTGCGGAACCCTCGAGTCCAAGCGCGAGATATGGCCTGTCTGTAATTTACAACGCCTGAGCTGAGCACCAAGAAGAGGATGAGACAAAGTGCCCACACCTGGCCTTTTGAGTGGCGATCTGGTTGGCATCGCAAGGTCTCAGTGTGGACCCCGATCGGGAAACTCGCGCCCCGCTGCCTGCGGCTCCGCGTGACGCGCAACCACCTCCTACAGTCGACCAAGCCATACGTTCGATACCTGCCTTTATGAAGTGTTACAGAGTTTTACTGCAATTCCCTTGGGAGACCCTATACGGGATGAGAATCGATGGAGCGCGGCATGGAACTCGATCTTCTGTTCGCCTTGTTCGCCCTTTCCCAACGCTACTCATGCACCTTACCGCCGCCTAAATCAATGGTCTGCTCTCATGATCGAGGTCGTCAAGTCGACCGGCCCCGACTCTAATCAATTGCGCGCCTTCCTCGTCGTCGGGATCAAGAATAGCCAAGGATAGCCAGGACTGGCAGGCCGGTATCCCTTCGCTCGAAAGGCAAATAAATCGTCAGGATAGACGCCGCCTTCGAAGGACGTAGCCCCGGAACTGCGGCTTTCAAAGGTCTATTGGATTACTACTATCGGTCCCCATTGGCGCTACGGTGTTAGGGAAGACGACGAACAGGGTCTGAGGGCCATTAATCGCTTGGCACGAGACCCCTCACGATCAAGCCTCGTACGATGACTTTCAAGATCTGACTGCTCTCGTTGCAGACCTGCATGAAAGCAGATGTGTGTAAAAGATATGGTTGTTCAAGTTCTCTTCGTCGTGAATGGTGATGATGACTACTGTAAACGTTGATAGGGCTGTTCGAGTCAAAATTCGCATTAGTTCTGTCTATGTACACGTCTCCTCCTGAGCTGTCTCATCTATAAAGCTCGAATCCATGGAAGTAGATGATCAGGCAGGCTCACAACTACAAACCTGCCAGTGCAACGCGTGATTTGCTACCAGTTTCACAGTCGCTTGCCAGTGGTTGACCTGGGACGGGTTCCCGAGCCCCACGCCTCCGGTCATGCAATTTTCACTCGTATCGTACTTCTGTATAATCAATACTCCTGTATTCATTGGCACTTTTCAATGGATAAAATGAAAGACAGTGTGAACACTGAACACCGTGTCACACCATGACGATAGTCGTGTAAGGTAGAGGCACTCCCACTGTAATGCATGGTGGAGTCATAGTTTCGGGGGGAAGGAAGACGTAGAAGTGTGCACGAGTGTGGGTTGGTTTAAGTTATGGTGCTGGGACCCATAGGAAGTGACTCCCTGGCTGAGACAGAATGCTTGATCAAGTCTGACCGAGTTCAATGTGTGTCCGAAAGCACAGTCCATCCAGCCAGATGACACTAGCTTCATAAGCTGTCTGCCTTCGGGGAGCCCAGAGTCCTGGATTAGCACCATAAGTGCTCGATTGTCGGGCGTCTTCACCTTGGTCTTCACTCAACTCACAGGCGCTTAGTGGGCTACCCTTGCTTCGGTTGCGGCAGTGGGCCGATAGCTATGGAATCCGACGCTAGAGGCCTGCATGACTTTTATTCGTGACTCCTTCCTTTTTCACCAATCGACAGATCGCACAGACAAGGAATAAAGCATGACGGTGCAATGAGTGAGATTAGTACCTAAGTGAGGAATATAAAATCTATGCAGGCACAGCGGGGTGATCTATCGAGCGTAAAGCTCTTTTCGCAACGCTCAGAGCATGAAGGTCAACGGGTTCTCCAAGTATGCCTTGAAGGCAGACAACCACCGTGCACCAAGCGCACCATCGACAGAACGGTGATCGCCGCTGATGGTGACTTTCATGATATTTGCGGTCTTGAAACCACGTTCGTCTTCAGCCGATGGAACGAGGGTAGGCTGGGTCGAACCAACAGCGAGGATGCACGACTGAGGTGGATTTATGATGGCCGTGAAATGGGAGACATCGTACATGCCGAGGTTTGAGATCGTGAACGTGCCTCCCTATCGAGGACATTAGTCGTGGTGTACTACCTAGCATAGAGAAAACGGTATACCTGGTATTCGTGTGGCGATAACTTGCCATCACGAGCCTTTTTCGCAAGTGCCTTTGCCTCCGCGGATATAGTAGCCAGACCCTTTGAGCCAGCGTCTTTAATTATGGGCGTAATCAATCCAGTTGGCGTGGCCACAGCAATTGAGATGTCAGCTTTCTTGTACCTGATTACGGCGCTTTAGTTCAGAACACTTGAGTCGCACCAATAGACGTACTGCCGGATGACGTCTCCCAACCATGCAGTGTTAACCTCTGGCACATCCTCAAGTGCCTTGGCTACTGCTTTGACGACGAAATCGTTGATGCTAAGCTTCGCCCCCTTCTCGGCCAGGGACTTGTTGAAGACTTCACGGAGTTTCATCACTTTATCCATCTGAATGTCGACCGTCAGGTAAAAGTGTGGCGACTGACTTTGGACTCTGCAAGGCGAGCGGCTATTGTGCGACGCATGTTGCTGAGAGGAATGTCCGTGTAGTCTGCTGACGGTTCACCCGGTGTAGACGGACCCGCGGTGGACGAAGAAAGTTCTGGTTTGTACTTCTCCACGTCCTCGCGAATAATCCGGCCTTCAGGACCAGAGCCTTTGACTTTCGACAAGGGGATTCCACGTTCCAGCGCAATCTTCTTAGCGATTGGAGAAGCGAAAATGCGGTCGCCTTTTGCTAACTCAGGCTTGGCGGACGTGGTAGAAGGTGAAGCCTCGTTTGAAGGAGCCGGAGATGCTGGAGGTTCAGGTGCTTTCTCCTCTTTAGGAGCGGACGGTGCCTCCTCAGAGGCACTGGCAGCCAGTTCTGCGGCACCGGAGAGATCGTCGCCCTCCTCAGCGAGGACAGCGATAGTGCTACCCACAGCAACACCTTTTGACCCGTCCTGGGCCTGTGACGTGGACGCGTTCAAACAGAACTGTAAGTACAAACAAAGGTTATGACGTACGACAATCTTCGCGAGGATGCCATCCTCTTGTGCTTCCACGTCAATGGTCGCCTTGTCGGTTTCCTGCGACGATGCGGTGTCAGGTGCTGGCACGGGACTAAGAGGAAAACGCGCATACAATTTCGAGGAGCACATCTCCAGAGGAGAAAGACTCTCCCTCTGCCTTTTTCCATGAGGAGATACCACCCTCTGTCATCGTTGGACTCATTGCGGGCATTGACATCTTCGTGAGGGCACTACGACGAGCAGAGCCATGAAGACCTGTGATGGTATGAGCCCAGACGGAAAGTATGTGGGTATAGAATAGAATATACCTCTGTAGAGGATACGGGCAAGCGAAGACGGGGACATTTTGGAGGAAGAAGGAAAGAGAAGGGAGGGTGCGAGTGGTTATGTGAGTGTACGGAGTAACCAAACAATCCCCAACCCGTTCCGTTGCTCGGGGCCGAGCGACCCGGGTCCCCCCCAACCTAAGTAGCATGCCATGCCGTCCGATTGTCTAATTCCTGGTCAACCCGTTCCTCTGCCGCGCGGACCCACTCTCCAACTCGGTAGCGGCGTGTACACCAGAAATGGTGAGACAAGAGCAAGTCTCCTTGGCACCCCGCAATTCCATGGCTCCGTCGGTCTATCTTTTCTCTCTGCCTCTGGTCTGAATCGAACGATCATAGACACTCTCAATACATCGCGTCAAACCCCATCCTCCTGCGCCGAACTCGGTCGTCGTGGGTTCTGTCACAAGATTGTCACCCCAGCAGGCAGTAGTTTCTATCACAGTCGTGGATGGTGTACCTTTACCTCCTGGAGAGGACTTTACTGGAGTTATCCGTGTACAGGACATCCGGGCGACGGAGAAGGACAAGGTTAGGATGGGGGATTGTTTTCGTGGCGGTGATGTCGTGAAGGGTCTTGTGGTGCGGATAAACACGCATTGGATCGTTGTGTACTTACCAAGTGGTCGACAGATCTCGCTTGGAGATGCACGCAGCTACTACATAACTACCGCACGCAATGATCTTGGTGTCATTTTTGCCACAAGCGAAGCTGGTTCGTGACGCCGATGACAGTATACGTGAGATAATTAATAACGGATACCGGTACAGGTGGAACGATGGAACCAGTATCATGGCAAGAGATGCGATGCCCCAAGACGGGGAAGGTGGAGAAAAGGAAATGCGCGAAGCCTGAGGGACTTTAATAGATAGAGTATGATTGTGTTAGTGACAGTGTGTATTGGTACTGGCCGACCACGTGCTCGGTGATGTTCACTTGCCGCGACCACCTTGACTGCCTCTCTCGTCTCCGTCTCGTCTTCCTCTTCCCCTTCTTCCCCTCCCTCCTTTCGGTCTCTCTCTATGACGGCGATCCTTCCCCCTTCGGACCCGCTGCGGAACAACATCATGACTTCCCTCGACGACAATCATATCAAGTAATTCTTGTCCCGTCAACCACGCCTCACACTACCCGCTAAACCTCGCGTTTACCTTAGTTACCCCTCGTCGTCGTCCATCACAGACTGGAAGACAAAATACTATGAAGCAGCAGAGATGCTCACAGAGACCAAGAATGAGCTTGACGACTTCCACCAGTCGAGTAAAGAGCTCGAGGAGGAGCTGGAGCGGGAACTCCAGAGGACCGAGAAGGCGCAGCAGGAACTTAAGGTAAAGGTGGAACGGGCAGAGAGCGAACGCGATTCGTGGAAGGTACGCAATCCCCCCTCCAACATCTCTCGTTCTAATTGTTGCACCCAGTCCAAGTTCATGTCACTTCAAACCAACCACAATACGACAACAACTTCTCTTCAGCGTGAACTCGACTCCCTACGCCAGGAAAATCAACGAATGAAGGTCCAACTTCGCGAACTGGAGATGGGAAACGATGACCTCGAGAGAAATGAACGTGCAGTGGCTTCCAGTCTCTCGGATATTGAGGCGAAATATGCTCGAGCCCTCGAAGAGAAAATCTTACTTGAACACGAGCTCCTTGACAAAGCCCATCTCGAAGAGGAATGTCAGAGGATGAAGGATGAGCTTCGAGGTACGAGATGCCGCTTCTTGCTTACGACTGACCCCTCACAAATTTGCAGACTCTAACGCGGAGGTATCTGTTCTGAGGGACCAGTTAGCAGCCACACAGGCTCGTGCATCAAAACACCCACCTAACACCTCCGTATCTTCCCTGACACCCCCAGAAGACTCACCTGCCGTCACCCACGTGCCAAAGTCCCTAGAGGACGACCTACTTCGCACTCAACCTCCCCCCGATCTCGAGCTCCTTGATTTCATCCCAGAGTCACATGTCCCTCTTTCTGTTTCGGAAGTACCAAGACCATCCACGTCGTCCGCGGACTCCGAGGCGGGGCAGTCCGCTTTACTTCACCGGGCGGGCTTCTCTTTACCTCGTCATAGGAATGCCTCTTCGCCACAGACGCCAACATCTCTGAGCAGATCTACTACTCTACCTTCATTGACCACACCTTCTCGTATTCCGCCCAGGACAACGGTTAACCGTTCGACCTCACAGACAGCTACCTCATCAACCACTTCGACGACGGCCGGCGGTACCGTGACCACAACCTCCAGGAACCGGGGTGTACAGATGGTGTCAGAAATGCGGGCAAAGGTTAAAAACCTAGAGCAGAAAATCCATACCCGTGTTCCTCGGCTACGGATGGGCAGCACTAGTCGCCCTAATCCCCCTGTTTCAACCACACCTTCATCGAACTCAAAACCTACAAGTTTGGCAGGCGGCGGTCAATCATCGCACCTTAAATTCCCAGACGAACGATCGACATCCTCTCGGCGTAATGCCGACAATGAAGAAACCATGCGAACGCCGGCTGGGAATTCTTCTGGTTGGGTGCTTATTATGGAGGACTCGCCCTCTCCCGTTAGACCGAAAGACAGGGAACACAGAAGGACCTCCAGCCCACCATCTGCTGCCGGTTTCCGTGCCTTCTCTTCGCTCGCAAGTTCGTCAAGCTCATTGAGCACGCCATATGTGCCGCCCCAGAATACTCAGCCTTCTGGCACTAGAAGACCACAATCTCGGCTATCGACTTCAACTGAGGGTCGCAGCAGCATTAGTACCACTGCCACTGTCAGTTCTATACCCACACCTATTTCTCGCCCAGCGACACCTACATTCATACCACTTCCGAGTCCTGGGCTATACGCGCACTCTTCCACGGCCAATGCAACGGGTCTGAAGCGACCTGCTGGCTCTGGCTTTAGCGGAGCTTTTTTCAAACGATCATCTCTGGGATCCACTGCAGGGGATTCGCCAACAACAGACGCGAGCTTCCTGTCCGACAGCGGTCTCTCTCACCGTGAGCTATCCTCCTCAACTTCCACACCTCCGTCACAAAAGGAGTCAACCGGCGGCAAACTACCCTCGCAACTCCCCCACTCTAATGTCACAGTTCGCAGTCATTCGAAGCTTCCCAAGTCCACTGCACCCCCTACCTCTTTGGCCCAGAGTCGGATCGGGAGACCCAATTTCGGTGCAAGCGGGCGGCGGAGTGTGGGAGGCGATATCTCCGACATGGAGAGCCGCGACAAGGGTCGGCTGCGCGCCGGTTCGGGACGTGATTGAACCATGCTGTGGTCCCGGTTTGTACTCGAGTCGTACTTGAGGTTGTATCTGTTGAATATCTTAGTTGTCTCCTGCGTCCGCACTTATCCGTCCTTCCAGTTGTTTAATCCTAGCCTTATCTTCGCAAATTACCCCCCAGTCATTTTTTCTTCCCCGTTACGATTCTACGAGTAATGCACCCAGTTATGTTGTCTCACATTTAGAGGTCGTACGACACTATTCCTTCTTGATACGATACTACACAACGAAATTCAATATGATTTATGCACGGAAATCCCGGGCCGCTGCAGATAGTCACTCTGTTCTTCAAAGCCACCACCGCCAATGTCGGATCCATCCTCGTCGACGTCAGCTTCAGCCCCCAAACGATCATTGAGCCGCCAGACTGTACTAGAAGAAGACGAGTACACCGCGGCCCTCTCACATATCATCGCCCGCGATTTCTTCCCTTCTCTCGTTCACCTCGATGCAACCAACGAGTATCTCGACGCTCTCGAGTCGCGGGATCTACAGCTCATTGGCGCCAGCGTTCGCAACCTCGAGTCTATAAACGCCTCGGTCCGCTCTGCACGTCCGTGGCGAACGCCCTCCGAAACGCCGTATGGCGTCGGCCCCTCGGATACACCCACTGTCCACCACCACGGGCCCCCGGCCAAGCGGCCGCGCTATGACAGAGACATGAGCCTCGACGCTTCCAGGCACGTTACACGTCGGAAGACAATGCAAGTTTTACGCAGATTTTGGACGAGGAGAATGTGCGGCGGCGCGAGAAGTACGGGTGGGCATGGGATGCGCAGAGGCGCGTTGAGGCCCAGAGGGTGAAGGCGCTGGAGGTGCGCGAGAGGGCGTTGATCGAGATGCCGGAAAGCGCATGGGGTGAGAGAGCGGATGAAGATCGAGGCGCCCGTCCCGGCTGGGCTGATCACCGCTCAGTGGTGAGGAAGAAGAACGAGGCAATGCGGGCGAGGGCGGGGAGGAGGGTGGCGACGACGCCGAATCCTCTGTCGGTAAGGAGGTCGTTCTCCGCACGACGGATATGGGACGACATAGTGGAGGATGTTATGGCACCAAAGAAGGACACCCGCCCCGCCGGGGTGGATGGATGGGCATTCCGAGCGAGGAATTCGCTGATGTTCTCTCCGGGGGCAGATGTCTCGCCATACGACCCATCGAGCTCGTCGGCCAAGAATACCGCAAAAGGGCCCCCAAAGACAATCAAACATGGAAATACTCGACTCCCCGAACAGGACGATACACTGTCTTCGTCCCGGGCTGCGTCTGAGCCTCCCAGCCCCACTCAAAGTCGGGTGGACAATGCAATCGCGGGTACAACATGTACGTCATTTCGTGCAGACCGTATACTTGTGCAAATGTCGACCTTTACTCACAGACAGGCCAAAGTCACCTGGAGTCAGCAATTTCTCCTACGTTCCCTCGCTACCGTCGCCTACGCCTTCTGAACTTGGACCGGCAGCTGTCAAGCAGCTTATGACCTGGGGAACTCTCGCAGGAACGCCGCGCATCCTATCACAACCCGATGATCCCGCAGAAGAGTCGATTCCCGTGCCCACCACACCCTTCCATATATCGGCACCAACCAAGCGTGAAATGCTCTCGCACAAGCTTTCGTCTTCTGCCGCAAAGAGTTTGCGCGCAAAGGTCAACCTAATGGGAGCAGGCAGCACACGAGGTAGAAAGGGTGACATGGCACCACCTTCTTGGACTCCGCGACGCGCAGAGGCATCGGGTTCGTTGACGCCAGCAGGTAAAAGGCTGCTCGACCGGACGACGATGGGCACGGCTGCATCAAGGAGGGCAGATGCAATGGGGAAAACCGCAGGTTGGGAGAAGGACAAGGACCTGAACCGCGTGCGATGGACACCGACTCCGAGTCCTGTCACACGAAGATGAATTAATCGGATATACTATGGTGGCGAGCGTCCTATGGTCACGAGGGGCTTCGTTACATATATACAGAGAGGTAGTCGACTCCGAGTAAAAATCACGACTCCAAAACAACCTTGCGTCGCTTCGGTTCTGGTGACGCATCATCGCCGTGCGCCTCTTTTTTACCATTTGTGCTCTCTTGAGGCGCTTTCGCTTCAGGAGCGGTTTTCGGTTTTTTCTTCACTATGACACCCTTGAGAGCAGTCTTTGGCGACTTTTTGGAAGGTGCGGGTGCGGGCTTTGGCGCTGTGGCTACCACGGACTCGGCTGCTGGTACGGGGGGCGGTGATTTTACAGCGACCTTCGCAGCGACGGCCCTATACGGAGGTTTAGCGCACGATGAGAGTGTCACGACAGCGCGACGCAATGAGACCCTTACTCTCGGAATGTTTTCAGCTCTTCGCCTTCTCGCTCCTGGCGCTCGCGTTCCTCCAATTCCTGGCGCTCCCTGACGGAGTCAAGAAACATGATCTCGTCCTCTTCGAGAGCGCGGAATTGGTTCGCTAGTTTCGTCTTCTCCTCCCATTCCTCTTGTTTGGCTGCCTAAGGGTCGTCGAAGGAGATGAGGAGTGGATGGTCACGGCGTTGGGTGACTCACGCGATTGGCGGCAAGTTTCTAACAGCCAAAAAGATAATGATAATAGAGTTGATGATACGCCGCATGATAATGAGAGTGTAGCAGACCTCTGCCAAACTGCGACCGTCGTACGAGTCTTCCTGTGGTGCGGGTGGCGGTTCTTGGCCAAGCCTATTAGGCGATAGTGAGCATGAGCGTTGGAAATGTAAACAGGCCTGAGAAACCTGGCGTATGCTGCCTTCCACTGTTCATCCCTGCGAGCTCTAGCGGTATCGAGGTCGGATTGTGAGACGAAACGAGAGCCAACTACACCGGTCGAAATTGAAGGGATAGCCTCATCTGCCATTGGGTGATGATGCCGGTACGGTTGTAAGCAAGATCAACCCCCCCCCCCCTCTACATCAATCTCAACCCTGTTCATGGCGGAGGACCCCTCCCTATTCTCTGTTTCGACTCTCCACAACGCACAGACGGTTCGAAGCAAAGAGACAAATGCCTCATCCAGGAGCAGGGTCGTGACCAAACCTCGTATGTATCCGACTTGGCCCGTCCATTCTCCGCAAGCCATCGATCGTTCTGTTTACTACAGCATGGGCAAAGGACGAACCGCCCTCTCCCACAGACAGTCATCCTGTGCCCCCTTCGCCAGGCGGCTCGCGCGTTCTATCAGAGGCACGGCGTTCCGACCTCGCCTCGCCCGACGACTCCTCTGCCGGGCCATCCGGAGCAGGTGAACATCGCTGGTTCCCATTCACCCGCCGGCGTCCACCGCTCGCATCCGAGGTGTCCAGCGGGAGTTCTTCTACCACCCGACTCGAGAAGAAGAAGCCTGCCGCACTCATAACGTCCCTTTCCTCCGGGCTTCCCGACGAGGGCATTTCGCCAGGAGAGAGGAGCCCAGAGCAGTCACGCTCGCGCGCCCGGCGGGACTGGGGGCTGCGCATCACTATGCCCACACCCCCCGTTACGCCGCAAGCTCTCGCGCGCACTCGGACACCGGGGTGGGACTCTCCGTGGGCCGCGAGACCACCCGAGTCTTCGTCGCGTCGAGACATTTACGAACAGCTGCGGAACGGAGAGTCCGTTGAAGGACAGCCGCCCGACAGCCCTGTCGCCAACGAGAGCTGGTGGCCCAGGGCGAGAAAGCGCGCTCGGGCGTATCTTTTGACGAACACCTACGTTCCGTTGGTAATGTTTATTTCTTCGATGGGACCCCGCGGATTACCCGCTCACGATACGCCAGCTCTTCCGGTTTGTCAACATCACCTTTACGACAGCGGCTCTCGCTATTGCCATCCGAATACGTCGCGTCGAGGCGCGAAACGGTGTAACGGGTGTACTTGGCAGCTCGCCGTAGGTCGTCACGTTCGATTCATTCCTGTGCTGAATCCTGTCGCGAGGTAGAACTCTGGTCGTGATATTCGCGCCTCTCACGCTGGTTCACGTCATGGTCGCGATATACGTGAGCCTGGTGTGACTGATTGCTTATACGTTCATACCTGATCGCCCCCCGTCCTGTCGATAGCTTGAATACTTCGGACGACCGCTGGGCCTCTGGCGAACCTCAGCAAAGCTAGCGCATACGCTGCTCGAGGTCTTATCCATCTGCGCATGGTCCGCCGCGCTTTCACTCTGCTTCGACAACTTCTTTACCTCCCCCATTCCATGTGCGGGTCCGTCAGAGATCTCGTGGTACAGCGATCTTCCTCGGCCTCCTAGCCCATTTGGAGATAATAAAGGGAGGGCGGGAGAGGCACTATGCGACAATCAAGTCGCGTTGGTCTGCCTTGTAGGAATCGGGTTGCTCATGTATTGCTTCAACTTGGTCATTAGTCTTTACCGGATCTTTGAAAAGGTAAAGTATCACCATCCGTCGGTTTGGGGCGGTTCATCTACGCGAGTATAATGTTATTTCATATTTCGGACATTGTTATTTGTTGCGGCACATGCGCACTCTTTGATTACAGGCGAATGATAGACGCTCATCCGAGTCAGTGACATGTTGAAGCGAGATTGATGTATGTCTGAACCTGACCTCGACCCACCGCTCGAGATGGATTCCCTGCCTGCCACCTCGTCACCAGCAACAAAGGGTACATCCCCAGCATCTCGCCGGCTAGCTTGGAGCGACTACACTGTTGGCATCTGCCTACTGCTTCTCGTCGTCTTCCTCTGGACGGGTTCCAATTTCGTAACACAGGTGTGTCTCCATAATCGCCACTTATCCCCGAAAAATAGCGTAATTGTACCCAGGATCTATTCGTTGGTGGATACGGAAAGCCCTTTCTGTCTGTATCGTCCTCCCTTCCATACTCGGACTCGACGCACTCACACAGCGCAGCATAACCTACCTCACAACAAGCTCGTTCTCTCTATATCTTGTACCGTTTTTAATAAGGAGCTATGTTCGACGACATCAGGGGGACTCTAATCAATCTGACGGATCAGGGTGAGCATCCTCGTCTGTATTGCCTATTCCCCTGCCAATGCCACAACAGACCTCCAGACGAGTATGAGCCTCTCATGAACGATGACGAAACGTTACGTGGAACGGTGAGAGCTTTTGCGAACCTGCTCGACGTCCTAATGACAACCCGCCTCCAAGAGTCCGCACCGTCGATCGCTCTATGTACCACCGGAACCCACCCCGGCCGCCCTTCCTCCCCTCACGACACGAGAGACAGCACAATTGGCATCTGTCTTTTGCTTCCTCTGGTTTCTTGCAAATTGGTCGCTCAACGCAGGTCTTGGGCTGACCAGCGTGGCCAGCGCCACGATCTTGTCTAGCATGAGCGGTGTGTGGTTAACTCTCCCTGCCTTCTCTTCGTACTAACGTAGCGCGCTCGAACCCAGGTTTCTTTACATTGATACTTGGACGAATTTTTCGCATTGATAACTTCACAATTGCGAAGATTGGAGCCGTCGCCACCAGGTGCGTCTTCCTCGCCTGTTGTGGAGTCAGAACTTGACCATGACTCTCGTTTCGAAGCTTCACCGGGGTTATTCTGGTTTCCCTGTCGGACACTGGTGGTGCGCCGGCGCCGGCGCCAGCTCCCGCACCAACATCGTCCAGCCTCCCAGTACTGTTGTCAGCTCTCCGGAATGGACGTCTCTCCCTTCTCGGGGACTGCCTGGCGTTGCTCTCTGCCTTGTTCTATGCATTTTACGTCATCTTGCTAAAGGTTCGCATCCGCTCTGAATCTCGGATCGATATGCAGCTATTTTTTGGATTCGTCGGCCTCTTCAACATCCTTGCGTGTTGGCCGATCGGAGTTGTTTTACATTTCACGGGCGTGGAAAGGTTTGAGTTGCCAGCGTCTGGCAGAGCGGTAGCGGGTTTGTTGGTGAATGTGAGTCTACCCAATTTTTTTCATTTATCGCATCCCGGGAATGAACGACGACGACTTGGTAGATGGCTATCACACTGTCGAGCGACTACATCTACGTACTCGCAATGCTGAAGACGACGCCGCTGGTGGTAACCATTGGCCTCAGTCTGACGATGCCTCTGGCAGTCCTTGGGGATATAATACTACAGCACCCTGTAAAAGCGCAGGTCGTGGTAGGAGCAGCATTGGTATTATTAAGCTTCGTGGTTATCGGACTGGAGGACGGGAAAACACCGCCAGGCCCCGGTCCCGAGATAGGGGATGATGATAGACTCTAGACAGTAGTAACGTAATCATTTCGCACGCCTGCTAATATGATAAAGTAACACTCCCTCTTCATCGGACTGTTTTAATCACAGCATCATGGTAAGTGATCTTCATTCCAATACCACAATTTCTGTAATACCTACGGATACAGCCCAAAGTCCGTTCGCCGCGCTCTATTTCCCGTGCGCATACCGCATCTGCGAAGCCTGTTAGTCGCGCATTCGCAGTGCAAGATAACTCCGTGCAGCACGTTACCGTCGGTGCCTTCAAAGATGTCCCTGTATATGATCTTCCGCCATTACTGGCCGCGATCTCAATCTCACGCGTTGCTTTGTCTCAAAGGCAGACGAGATATTGCATTCTGTGAATAACGACGACGGCGATTCCATTCGTCCTGCCACCATATTGAATAAAAAAGAAAAGCGGATCCTCAAGCACGAACTCTTCATTGAACGTATGTGGCGCATTGTTATTATTGTTTCCGCAGCGATTTATTCGCTTTTCTCTTCTTTTCTTTTTGGATGTTTCCGTTTTCGTTCCTCCCTCTGATACGTCTCGGCTACTCGCCGCGTCTCCATCATTGTCTCAGGGCTGGAGGCGTCCCGCGCGCCCTATTCGAAATCGCATGCGCGTAGACTGAAACGCAAAGAGAGGGAGCGACTCGCAGGCGGCGGCATGGAATCGCTGGCATCCGCCCTTCCATCCATCACAACAGATGTAGTGATTGCCACTGGCACCAGCAAGTCCGCGGGAGAAGGCCCTAATACCTCAGCAGGTAGTGCGAGACCCACGGCGGCCGCCTCTACTGCCGAGCCCGACCCAATGTTCGTCCCAGACCCGGAGGCACCTTCTCCCCCGGCTCGGCTAGGGCAGATTGGCCAAGGCAAAGGCACACCTCTGACGCGATCACAGCGACGGCGTGCCCTGTGCGTCATCTTTTTTTTTTTTTTTTTCCCCGTCGAAAACGAGGCGATCGGAGGTTTTTTTTCGTTATTTTCTTAATTTTTGGTTTTGCACAGGAAGGCGGAACGTTTTCGTCAACCGTTAATCCGCGCCGATCCCGCGTTTGCTACGAATCCATTCGGGACCATCCGCACGCATGCTCAGAATACCCTTGTTGCGCACCCGACCACGACGTAACCATAGGTGAAGAACGGCGTCACCAGTAGCACTTCTCATATCTCCCACTCCAGTTTCATCTTTTGCCGACTCGTATAATTATTACCCATAAGCGTCGTCCGATCTCCGCTCTGCGGGCAGTAATGACCTGGGTACAATCTGATATTGTTTGCATGAGAAACTACACAAAGGGTATACATTTCTAAAGTACCTATCCGACATATATGCATTTCCGTAAGTTGATGGTGATTCAGTGGAAAGAAAAGGTGGGGTAAATGATGGCCTTCGCAAGCGAGCGAAAGCATGCTTCTGAAGTTACAGTTTGTGTTCGACGCAATCAATCAATCGTCTTCGCCCGCACGACCCATACCTGCGCTCCAAACGGTGCTACCGCTGCCTCCCCCCACTGGTGTGCGAGCGCCTGCTGCCTGATTTGCGCCGAGGCAAAATTTCGGTGAAGCCGCTGCCACCCCCCTTGGCCAACTCCGTGCCAAGGACGCGTTCTTGTGCATCAAGCGCCGCGAGTGATTCCTCTGCTTGTGCCCGGACGAGGGTATCGTGAGTGAGATTGGCAGTATTTCCCTGTCGTGGTTCTTCTGCTGGAGAAGAAATCGTTGCCGTATCAGATGTCGCGGTTGAACGACGGAAGAGCGAGAAGCGGGAGACCAGAGACGGGCTGGTCACGCCCTCCGCCGCTGCAGGAGGGGTCTCCGGTGTGGAGTAGCTATTCTGTATTTGCGGCAACACCGGTGATTTCTCAATGCCCATGAGTTTCATGGTCGCGTTTAACCGCTCACGTTCCCTTCGGTCTTCCTCGTCCTCCTGTGTCTCAAGCTTGCGTGCGCCACTGATGCTCCCAGGTTTGAGTGTGAGAGGGCGCAGGTTGGGGTTCGCTTCGGGCTTCTTGTCCTTGTCTCCGCTTACGAAAGGAGCGAACGAGCGCCAGTCAAAGGATAACGAACGTCGGTTTGCGCGCGAGGGAGGCGTGGTGCCCAGAGGTGGTGAGTCGAACGTAGTAAGTTTTTCGGTGCGCGGAGCGGGATTTGTGTTGGACCGGGAAAATAGAGTATTTCTTCGTTTCGGTTTCTTGTCGGCTTCGGCCGAGGGGTCCGGAGAAGCCATGGGAGTTGCGGGCGCCTCTGCCTCGTAGTCCACAGCCAGGACATGTTCAAATCCTTCCTGCGCAATGATCCTGTCGATGATCTTCGACGCATATAGGGAGAGTGCCTTGTTAGCGTCCTTGAGAGATTTGATTTCGCTTCTCAAAGTGTCGACTTCATTATGAGGCTCCATTCCAGCTTCCGCGCCGGATACTTTCCTGATATCGGACGAACTCTTCTTTCGCGGGCCGGAAACGTCATCCGCCTGGCCTTCCAAGATGTCCTTATTCTCGGCCCTTCCCAATTCTGCAGCTAGGTCGAGCCCCGGGCCAGTAATGGGCAGTCCAGCGAGTGACTCTCCTCGAGGTGGGGGAGAATGTGAAGAGCCGCCGTGGCCACGACCCTGGCGACTGCGCTTACCCCGCGCGGACCCGTCTCTCCCAATGGACCCCTCGTCGTCAGGATGTGACATAAGGTCGCCGTGATCGATTCCCAAGTCGGGATGTAGGGACTTCCTCATCAGGATGTTCATCGAGCGTGCCGAGTTGGCTGCTGTGCGCGCCGCTGTTAATACTCCGGAAATCGCCCATGTTGTCCGTCTGGTCGTCTTCATCACCAGAGTTGGAGCGGTCCCCGTTAACTTGCCTGAAAAGGTCGTATTGTCCGCTTAGGGTCTTCTCGCGCAGGAGGATGTTGTAGCTTTCGTTCTCCTCCTGGAGCTGGTTGTTCACTCGTTTGAGGTCAACGAGCTGCGTCTGCAGCAGGACAAGGGTGCTCTGGAGTGACGCATGGGATGTCGAAAGGGTGGACAGCTCCAGCCTCAGGGCCGTCATCTCAGCGGGTTCCGCGTCGAGGTCTTTCTCTTGAGACGAAATGGAAGGTTGGACGGGTTCATCCTCTTCCTCCTCGGTGTCGGTTTCCGACATATCCGGAACAGTCGGGGAACGCGGTACGGGCGGTAGCCTTCGTGCTTGTGTGAGGGACTGAATACGAGATTTGAGGTGTTGCTCGTTGTCATAGAACGCTTGGCGCTCGGACTCAAAGGTGTCGGTCTTTGAAGCGTACGTTAAGCCGTTGCTTTGCGCGTCAAATCACTGCAGGGACATGGGCTGACCTGTTCGTTATATCTTCTATGCAAATCACGCTTCTCCTTTTCAAGCTCGCGAACCTGCGCCCTAAGCTTTTCCGTAACCTCGATACGGGCAGACAACTCCTCGTCCATCCTAGCCTGTTCGGCATAAAATTCATATAGGCGTGTTTCTGCGGTGTGCAGGGCCGTAGATACGCTGGAATTCTCTTCGCTTAGGGAAGAGATGGTTTGGTCCTTGTTCTGCAGCTGAACGAGGAGCTGCGAATAGGAATACTTAAGGGACTTGCGAAAAGGAGAGAAGCGACGAATGACACACCCGTTCTTTCTCTTCCGTCTCTCGCTTGAGAGAAGCAGCAAGTACTTCAGGAGCATCCGGACTAAGACGAGGGGGTGTTGGGCTCTTAATGGAAGCACGCCGTGTGGAATGAAGTGAAGCTGAAACACGTGGATTTACTGCAGAGCGAGCGGTAGCACCTCTGGTGACGGAAGGCGACGACGAGGTACGACGAGAAGAGGGTATATTGGAAGACATTCTCTGGTTTGCAGGAGTTGTAGATTCAAGTCGGCCTTCCAACGATGTCAGTCACGTGTAATGGACTTGACCTCGGAAACACTCGACAAGGTGATGCGGTACAACTGTATTACCTTCCATCAGTGCCCTTACTCACATCCAATACAGTTACTGAGCACCGCTAGATCTGCCTGTCAGTGCATGTTCTTTTACTTGTCTTGATCAATCGATCGATCCAAGTCACAGCTGCCGCCCCTACTGCCATACCTACACCTCCCTTTCCCGGTCTTTCCTACTTGTCGTCCCTTCACCGCGGCGACATTGTCGAAATACAAGGTCCGTCGGGTTCAGGGAAGACTCATCTTCTCTATTACCTTGTTTGTTCCTGCATCCTCCCTCCCCACTTTGGTGGCTGGAACAGGGTCTCTGTCATCTTTGACACTGATGGCTCCTTCGATGTACACCGACTTCGGGCGCTACTCCAAAGGCGTCTCACGCACTACTTCCCTCCTCACAATGACACCACTGGTCAGGTCATCTCCGTCGCTCTTCGCAATGTTCACTTGTTTCGGCCGAACTCCTCATCGCAACTCGCCGCTGGCTTAGCTAATCTCCCATCATATCATACCTCCAATCTCCCAACTTCCGAGATTGCCCTTCTCGCCATTGACTCGATCAACGCCTTTCACTGGCTGGATCGATTTGCAACGGAGCGACACCGCTCGGCCGCAACTCCCACCCTTGCTCAAATAACTCTCACAGCACTGCGGAATTTCCATCGATCGCATCGTCCCATCATTGTTATTGTCAGCTGGGGACCCGGTGTCCGCGCGGCTTTTCAGCTGTGCAAGCTACACCTTCCATCGTTCCCAACATTAATAAATCGGGGCTGGCCATTTCCGGAAGCTATTAATGACACACACATCCCCTTGACTCACCAGATCACGTTGAACCCGGCGCATGCCTCCCCTCCACCCCGCAACGTGGCCGTAAGCGAGGGCGAGAACGAACAACGCATGTCGTCCTTAGCACAACACGTGGACATCCTCGCACATGTCAAGGTTGCCGTAGATCAAGGCGAACTCCTTGTTATGCAAATTGCCCAGGATCGGGTTGTGATCAGGATGGCAAATGATTCGGCGCCGGTCAGTGAAGGGCAGTAATAAGCATGGCCTAATATTTTTATGAGTGGATCGAATTATACCGCTGTCGTATGAATGTAAGAATGTAGACTAATGAAACTGTAGCTCTACTCGTCGATGTGCATTAACTCTAGTAGGGTAGCGTCAGAATAAAATTATGTGTGGAAGTGATGCTATGTCGTAATAGATAGATAAATACTACCTGTCCATGAGGTGAGTCCACGGTAATTCGATTATGATGAGCCAGCCCATTCTGTGCCGTAGATTTTGTCCAAAAGCGTCCGAAAAGCTTCCTCCGTCGCTCTCCTGCGGACGTTACCCTTGGTGGCCGTCCTGGGTAACGAACCCTTCTCTACGATCACGACCATATCCACTGAAGCGATACGTTCGTGCAAGTACCTCCTGGAGTGGAACTGTCGGGTGCGACGAAGAATTTCCCGTTTCAACTTTAGGTGAGGCATATCTGAATTCGTCTCTATAAATAGCGACGGTGATGGGCGGCCATTGCCAACGACGACGCATTCGGTCACCACATCGCCACAAGTTGCACGCACGTTGTCTTCGATGGCCCTTTAATCCAGTCAGCCCAGAATCCAGGCAAGGGGCAACCCGATACGTACTTAGTATCGCAACGGAGACTGTTTTCACTCTTGATCCAGTCATCGTCTCGCCCCTTGGAGATATAATATCCAGGTTGGGCCTCTTGGAATAGGTCACCTGTATGAAAATGTCCATCCGCGGCCCGTAAGGACCTATCTGGGCAATCCGGCGACTCGGCCAAGATGACTAGTTCCAGCAAACAGGAGTTCGTCTGCGAGGATCCGGCTTCGGCTTGCGAAGCTATGGGAAAGAAGGCGTACGACATCCCTTCGAGAGGCCGAAGGTACATCGCCGCATCTGCCTCGGAAACCCCTGTCGACAGAAGCATGGCCCCGCATTCGGTGCTACCGAAGAGATTCTTGGGAAAATTCAGGGACTATGTTGTATTTGAAACATACACAACTCACCCGCAGCCTAATCCCGTTACCCAGGGCCCACTCTTCCTCTTCCCGGGGCAGCGCAAGTCCGCTGTACAGCACGTCGTCAAGTGTTTGCAAAAGAGCCAGGAACTTCGGATTTTGCCGAGAGGCACGAAGATGTTGAGCGAGGAACGTCGCGAACTGGTTGACACGATTGAGGCCACAAACCCGAATCATCGAAGATAGCTCATTTGATGAAAATGCCTGCTTGGAAGGCTGGACTGTACAGGCACCGTGTTGAAGAGAGCCAAGGAACACTGAAAACGAAGCAGGACAACAAGATCAGATCAACTGATGTTGATGATTGTTGGAAACACTCACTGAATGTCTGCGCAATGTGGCACATACTCCCCCTTTAAAGAAGTTAATGACTCAGATACAAAAGGAAAAACTATGACGCCTTACATCCACACCGTGACATCTTGATTGCGCTCATTTCGGCCGCTGGGCTTAGAAATTTGATACGACTTTGTGACAGCAGAGTCGAGCCAAGATAAACTGCAGGGCACAAGTTTTGGAATACCAGAGGTAGAACCACTAGTGTGAAAGATAAAGACAATATCGTCCTCCCGAAGCGTGGGAAGGGTTGGAAGAGATAAATCGTGGGAGTCGATGTCGGAAATAGTTAAGGGGGCGGAATGTATTGGGACGGGAGAACGTTTGAGAAGACGTTCGAATGATGGGTCCACGAGGAGCGCACGTGCATTCGCTTTGATGAGCAGTTCGCAAACGACATCAGGGTTGGGCAGTCGAATGCTGAACAGTTGTGGGATGTAGCCGGCACGTGAGAGGCCATAAATGTGCAAAACGTCAATGTATGTCATGCCGCTCAGCCTATAATAGGATAAATCATTGGACGTCGACCAGCGAAGCGAGGCGCAGTTTGGCTCACCACATGCCAATGACGGACCGCTGAGGGATACCATCGAGTTGGAGTACATGAGCCCAATAACTTGCGAATAGCTCGACGTCGAGGAGGAATTGCATGTATGAAACGGGTTTCCATGCCTCGACGTCACCCGACTCTGAGAGGATGTGGGGCACATGAAAGGCGGGCAAAGAGGAATAGAGTGAAGCACTAGTCTGGAGTACGGAAAGGTGGGACCTGGGGTTGTGCGTGTGAGCCATAGGAACGGCGGGTGTCTAGGCGAGTCAGTGCGATGATCCCACCTTTATATACTATTTCCATGGCACGCGTTGTTTTTGCCACATTCATGGCGAACAGCTCGGGGCAGGCAAAAGGATGAAACTCGTGCCTCCTCGCGCCGTCGCCAGGGCAAGGCGGCGGTTAACTTGAGCGTAGAATTTGACGCCTTACGCGAGACTCGAGCGCCCGGCAGTCAATCGACAGGCAGATCTCCGGGCGCTCCAGGGTCGTTCCATTTGTGGCAAGCAGTTTTAACCATTAACACTGGAATGAGTGAACCATCAAGAAAGACTAGATGACCTGAGAAGAACTCCAAACACGCATCGGGACAAGACGGCCGGAATTTGATTCATTCCGCGGGAATGGGCAATTTTTTGCGTCGGTAAAGTGACCAGGAGCGGAAGTAGACGTCAAGTCGTAAGTCTATAGTGTAGAATTGATGAGAATCAAGGCATTGAACGTGCTCGATAGACGGCGATGGAAAAGGCGTGACGAGTTTCATGAAATCAGCGTGCCTTTCGGACTAGCGCCAGCCGAGCGAGATCGCAAGACCGGAATGCACAGGCAGCCTGTCCTGTGTATTGTATGTAGGTAGTGCGATATACACGGGGATCTACATTCCATCCCCCGTCCGTCCGTCCGCTCCAAGTTTGACTCAAACATGATCAAAGCGTGGAAGATTCTCAAAGATGACTCACTGATCTTCATCTGAGTGAGAACAAACAATTTTTTTTTGTGGCATAGCACACCGCACACCGGACCAAGTAAAATGAGCGGGCCAACACGAGGTTGGTTGACCGCTTTAACGACGGGTCGTCCAACAGTCTTGCTTTGTAGCCGACAACGGCCACATTCCCAAACTTCTCACGCCATGTCTCTTTTCACCTCCCTTTCAAGGCTTCAGCTTGATGTGATGAGTGATTTTTCAAAATAAATAAATATGGAACGGAGTACCATTGTAAAGGATATAGACTAGTGGCGTGGCCAAGCGAGGGTTGAAGGTTTCATGCTAATGCTAAGCTAGCAAAGTGAAAGGATCTGTCGCTTGAGGCCAGACGGGACAGGGTCCGGAGCGGCATTACCCGTATGGGGCTCACCCGCCACCCGCCGAACCCGACGACATTCCAAAACTTCCCACACACTCAACAGTGTCGTACAGTGCTCACGCCGCTGGGGTGTAAGCTCAACACTTTCCCCCCCTGTTAGCCATTGGTCGTCCTCAGACCGACCTGTGTTTGATGTGAGGTTCCTTTTCCGTCCCTCTCAACGGTTTATTTTATTTTATTTTACTTCTATCACACTCACTGACGAACATGTCCGCAGTGCAAAACTCCGCGGTGGCCCAACACCGTCCTCTTCTGAAGTCTGACCTGGCTGTCCATGCTTTTTTGGAGAGTTGGCCGTGGCAGCAGGCAATCTCTCCATCAGCTCGTACGCTCTTTGGCGGACCTACTCAGTCCCTCGTCCCTTCGTTCTCCGCATATATGCCCATCCCTTCCTGCCACATGGCTGAGATCCTTTGCTCTTACCCATCCGAGGTTGCAATCAGCTCCTCTGCCACGCCACCGCGAAAGCCCAGCCGAGCCAGGCAGTCCTTCTCTGAAGCCCGCGCGACTCACCAAGTGTCGACACGTCGTAGCGCCCATTCCCGACCCCCTATCAGAACCCCCCACATCCGCCAATGGCTCATCCCTCCCGCAGAAGGATTTTATCAACATTTCGGGAAATCGCGCTTCTCGACGTATATTCTCCGACAGCCGCAAGGTGTCCCGGCTCGCTCAACATATGATATTCACGCGTTATCCTCGCGGAGCACTTCTCGTATTGGTCACTGCCCATCGCCTCGGCTGCCCATTAGGGAAGGAGGTATACGAGTCAGTGGCTCGCCGACTCGCCGAGGCTCGAGAGTGGAGGTTGATCTCTGCTCTGGCACTTCTCCAAAAACGTCACTTGGGACGTCATACCGCTCGTCTTCTAGATTGGCGCATCCGCGCATTAATAGAGGTGTCACAATTTGCGCACTTGGATCGTGTCTTGGGGTGGTTCGAAGAAGGCGGTCTGCTCCCAACCCGGAGGACATATCATCTTCTTCTGTATGGTCACCTTCGCAACAGAAACATTGTCAAGGCAATGAACGTCATTCGGCAGATGTTGGAAGCGGGATTCAATGTCGATTCTCGCACCCATGCCACTGTCGTTTCTGCATATCGCACTCTAGGACCCGATGTTGGTGTTCAGATCCGTGCTCTAGACGCGCTGAAAGACGCAGACGCAAGGACATCCACACACATCCTGAACGCCCTGCTTCAATTTTCGATAGATTCCCGAGACTCAGAACGTCTACTATCGCTGGCACGTCATTTCGATTTCGGAAAATTCGATGCCTGTCAACTGCCACTTGGTGGCTTCCGCCCTTTACCCCGCGAAGGAGAAAGTGCTGTCTTGTCACGACTCATCCGCTCATCATGTCAAAGTCATACTATCGGCCGCATTCCGCCGGACATAGCCACATACACCATCCTCCTCCACTACATAGCCTCACACGGCGATCTGCCCTCCGCGCTCGGCTTGCTTGAACAGATGGAGCGTTCCAACCTCGTGCCTGATGACCGTTTTATTGCTGCCCTCGTGCGCCTCTATTTTATTGTTGGTCGACCAAATGCTGCCATAGGTGTCGTGTTAGCCACGTGCGCAGACGTCCACGGGTCACAAGCCGTCTTCCAAGACGTCCGTCTCCCACCCGAACCTCAAGGCACTCTACCCTTACCTCGCGTCCTACCCAAACCCACCATCGAGATCCTCAACGCGTTGGCCGTCGGAATGTCGCGCTTACATGGCATTGATGGCCTGCAAGCCTGCTTGCGTCTCATGCAGTTGTGCCAGGTAAATCCAGACAACTACACCAAAGCGCTGCTGGAGTCCTGCCTCGTCAATACCGAAGGGCTCTCTTCGGCCGATGTTAGCCATATCTCCAAAAGGTTTTCCCCGAATGAACATTCATTATCCCACCTCGTCCAATCCTTGGCTTCTAGACTCCATTACCAATTCCGTGCTGTCAAGCGGTCGGGGTGGAATAATACCCCTTCACGGAAGCACAGCCTTCGGACCCGGTCCCTATCACTTCAAGCCCAGACTTCTACCACAAGCAAATCTTTTGACCCAACCGCTGGCGTAATTGGCATCCTCCTTCAGCCGACCTCCCATATCCAGCCGATCGTCCAGTCCTTAACTGACCGTGGTGTGCTCGCGGACCGCCGGATGTTTGCCCTTCGAATCCGCCATGAGGCCGTGACGAAAGACGACATGACAGGCGCCAAAGGCGTATTCCAACTGATGCTCGATCGGGGGTTGCATCCCAACGAGTACCATTATGCGGCAATGATGGAGGGCCATGCGGCAGCCGGTGAAATGGAGGCGGCAGAAGCCGTTATGAACTCTGCGGAGCGAGGGGGGGTCAGGCCAAATTGCGTTTTGCACACCATCCTCATAGTGGGTTATGCGCGTCAGAAAAACCCTGCGGGGGCTATGAGGGTCCTTCGACACATGGTCGCCGCAGGTGTTCGGCCTGATGTCCCGGCCATAGATGCCGTCACAAGTGTTTTTTTTGCAAGTGGCGCTTATCAACTCGCTCGCCAGACGTTGCTTAGTCTCTGGCCATCGGTTGCGCCGTTACCACGCGACCTTGATAGGGCATCTCTAAAGGTGTTGGTCTTTCATCTTCGAAACTTGCACAAGGGCCGGGTTATACCTAAAAAGCTATCCGAACATGAACGCAAAGTACTTGTTGGTAAGTTGGAGGAGCTGTCGTCTAAGGTTTGGTCTTTCAGGGGGTCACGGTCAGGTACACAGCAGGGGGGCACAATGTATACTAAGGGTCATGGTACATTACGACGCGAATTATCACAATCACACTTGTCATGAACACCAACTATTTTTCTATTAATGCGGGCGATTGACGCTATGAATACAAAGTACAAGACAGCTGGTAATCGACTAACCTAATAGGCATGATTGATCAATAATACATTCTCGTCTATTAACTGGCACGTGTGGGTGTTTCCTACGCACCGTGACCTCAGAATCGTGAGTCTAGAAGAGCTAGTGCTTCTCTGACACCAGCCGCGTGGACCTCGCGCACAGAGCGTGACTGCGAGCACCGAAGGAGCTCCTCTTCTGGTGCTAGCCCCGGCGCGGCACCCACAAAACGTTCCCGTTCTTTCATACGATAAAGCGCATGCGGATCAGACAGCAGAATTGCGTTGTTATCCACCCCGACGGCTGGAGGGTTCCCGGATGTAGTTGGAGACGACCGCCTCTCTGGAGTCAGCGAGCCCAGTGGGGGTGAGATGACGACGTTGGGACCGGTGCATTTTGATCTCCGGGCCACGACTTCCGCCAACAGCGTCAAGTCGGCGAACGAAACGTTGGGATGTGATTTCAACTGCCGCCAAGCGTCGCTTGTCGGGATAGTCTCCACAGGGTCACCGTCTTCTTGGGGCGCGTTTGAATGGACATTGTCCGCGCATTTGATACCACGGGGGCAGCTTGCACACGGGCCGCCAGCGGCCAAGGACTCGCAGACAGCGGCACAAAACGCTTGTCCAAATACGTCATCCGCGCACGCCAGACAATTCGATGGATCGCCAGAGCACTCCGCTGAACCTGCCGATGTAGCTGTGACCCGCGAAGGATTTGCCGAAAGAGGGACGACAGGAAAGAGCGACCTGAGCGGCCTCACTGCGGGACGTCGTCGAAGTGGGACAGAGGGCTGGTAGGGGGGTAGGTTGTCGAGAATGGATTGAACGTTTATCTGTGGTGCGGAAGGCAACGCGACTTGCACCAATGAAGAAGCTGGCGGCTCCACAGCCTCCGTCTTGAACGAAGCCTCTGGAGGAGGATGTAGTGCCATCTCGCGGCAAACGCAGGAAGTACCATCTACGCAAAAGCCGCATTCAAATGCCCCTATGGCGTGAGTGCGGTTGTACACCGGAGCCTTGGGGCCCGAGGAGAGGTCGAACATGCCATCGATGGTAGGGGCTGCTGCCGGTGGGAACATGTCGTCTCCTTGGGTGGGGGACCGAACTGGGAGAGGGGAGAGCACGATCTCAGAAGAGACATGTGATCCAGGAGAAGAAACCAGAGAAGGGCTAGAAAGTACTGTGGAAGTGGGCGTAGGAACTTGGAACACGGGAATTATCTTGGTATCAAGCCTACTCCTTTTGTTGGGAAGGTTTTGTTCATCAAAACAAGTAGAACCATCTTTCCATCTCTTGATATCGTCGGACTTCTGTGACGAACGCTCACGCTCATACGTGGCGATCTTATCCTTAAGCTGGGTATTCTCATTATAGAGCCGGTCGTTCTCCTCCTTGAGACGCTTGGCAACGCTTTGGATAGCGACGTTACGTTCAATTTCTCCTTGTTCATAGAGCTGGATGCGTGATTGGAGTTCAGCGAGCTGGGATTGTTTGCGCTCTCTGAAAGCACGTTGGGCGGCTCTTTGTTGTACAAAATTAGGGATGTCGCACTTAAAAAGGTGACAGAATCAAGTACCTGTTCTGGACGCGTCGACCGCTGGCATCTGGAACCTAGAAATGAATTTTTGAGTGACCCAAAAGGAAAAGAGAAAATAAATATTACATCGCTATGCTGAGAGGGTGTTGGGGTGAGATCTTTCTTAGGCTTACGACCTGGTTTGGGTTTCGCGGGTATGACCCACTCCCTGGATGCTAACGGAATATCAACAAAAACGAAAGCAAAAAAAGGGATTTAAAAAGCGAGAAAGAAAGGATGAAAATACCTGTTGCCCATAACGTCGAAGAAGAAGACATGACCGGGGATGGAGGCTGAGGGGGCATCGCTGTGAGAAGGGGAGTGCAAAGTGGATGATATTTATTTAATGGTCGTTAACTGATTAGATGACTCGGTAAACCGGATCAGATTTCGGGCCTGCTTGGCCTTCTCACAGTTATAACCTCTCTTTCACACGCCCGCACTATTCCTCTTACCGCCGGGTGGACCTCAAAGCCAAGGACAGCCAAGAACCGCCACCAAGCAAACCGTGTTTTCGTTTCGTCTAAAACGAGGTCGAAGAAAGAAAGGGCACCCTTTCGCCTTGGTTCAAAGTGAGCAACACCGAGCAACATCGGATTTGCACCACATCAATGATTCAGACCACGAGTGCCCTTCTCACGTTTTTAACTCGTCGGGTCTTGAGTGCGCGAAACAAACTTGTACCCGGATTCCCGAATGCCGAAAGCCCACTGTCCGAAGGGTTGAGGTCGTCTTCTTATTCCCAGGTCGGGCTGCAAGCACGCTGTATCCATGTGAGACCAGATGCCAAGAACGGATACAATTTTCGCTCTGGCTGATAAATCCAACGCGATACGACAGTCTCTCGACAAGATAGAGCACGTTTCAATACATGGTAGTCAGCGCCGCAGAAAGTGTGGTGTGGTTCAGTTGATAGCACTCATTGGTCGGCCACAGCGTATGCTATTTTATCAGGCCGCGGGGTGTCTCGCTGGCAGCAGTTCACGACTACTGTGGGGCCCGCACATAGGTCCGAGGTATCTATTCCATTCGACAACTTTCATGTTTCACGATACTTCCTTTCCTTCCGAGTCATTGACATTTGCATCAGCGACGCCCAGGCCTTTGGCATTAACCTTTCGGGCGTGGAACCCTGGTCACTTAGTAAGCCAGGTCGTGCCTCTAGATTACTCTAGCTTTCTGCCCCGGCGCAGAATAAGAGCGAGGGGAAGGAAACGGCCGACGTTCCATCATCACGGTTCTAGTGTGTGTCACCACCCGCGTGTGAATCCTCGATATTGTATTGGCGATCCGTTGCCACAGCCTTAGAAGTTCATCGATGTTCATCTTCCGTGCAGCGCTGCATATAGGTGTGGAAGGTAGCATGTACTAGCGGCCACGCTGCAGGTCCGCACAATACAGGGTAGGCAGACTCATGACCCTAGAGAATTATCAGTGAGATGCCCAAATGAAGATGAATTGCGGAAAAACGATTGCACTGCTAGTATATAACAGTACGCGTAATAATGGCGACACTGTCAGCGCTGACAGCTTGACCGATCAGGTGTATCCTGCCTGGATAGATCCCAGCTAGTACGTGTTTGGGTTTTTTTGACTCGGAGCCCGTTGAATTTTGGTTGTTAATATCTTCGTAACTTCATCTGACGCTCTTTCTGTCCCTCTTCAAATTTCTCTAAATTGATCCATTGTAATTTCGTTGCAGGCGAACTTATATTGAACAATGCTTTAGGGCCAGTTTCTTGGCCGGTTTGTGCCTTTACCAAGGCCTTTGCAAGGAATTCTTCGGCTCTTGCTAATTCTATTTGGAATCCACAGGTGGAGAAAGCCTCGGATTTCCTTTTGGACAAGCGATGTGTTAAAAGGTAACTGTTACCTACTAACAGTTGCACCAACGTGCTGATGCGGACCCATGGGGTCCAAAGTCAAAGGAACCGAAAACCTCACTTCGAGATTATGGCCTCGGGTTTCAAAGTAGCCTTGTAGAGAGAGTTCTCCGTCTATTTGGCCTGGTGTCATTGCGCCTTCGCTACTGAGACACACGTAGCATGTTAGCGTTAGCTGGCTTGGCAACGCGTGGGCCTTCTTTGAACATCATGCCGTTCAACTGCGCGCAGTTAACTGAGTACTCTGCGGTATGAATACTGACGAAATTTTCCCTCGAGCGAGGCTTTGTCCTGCACCACTTATTTTTGGCGTCTTCACAGATTTCCCTATACCGTGCCATAGATTCTCACGACGACGAGAAAAAGGTCGGGTGGTAACGAGTGCAGAGGTTGTCCCAGATCTTGGCAAGAAGGATAGCACTACCGACGAGACGATAAGCGCCTACTTTACAGTCGCGGCCGCAGCTTTCGGTCTCATAAGCGATGGATGTGAGTACCCCCGTACGAGTGTGACAAACGTTCTTTCAGACTGATAATATTAACTCACTCTGGTCCAGGTAGTCTTCGAACGGTACCAAAAGGATTACACATCAACGGTCTCTACAAGGGTCTTAAATTCTCTACTAGTCGGTATGTATCTTTTGTGCATATCCCCACCAGTGCTTTGCCCAAACATACCTTCCGTTTAGGTGCAATTATCAGCTGTTCATTGGCTTGGTGCGGCCGCGTCTTCACCACGCTACTCATCGTCCCCGGTGCTACCCTAGGCACTGCTGCACATGGCGCACATGGGAGTGCCAAGGGGCTGTTCTGGTTCTCAGACGCCTGAGAGGAATTGTTCGTGCTCGTGACATTTTCTATGTCTTGGACCTCATTCGCTTGCTGCCAGGGTGTCGGTGGTGAATATCCCACAGCGTCCACCAGCACCAGCGAGGCTTCCAATGATCGAATGCTCAGCAAGCGTGGCCCAGGTTGGTTTCTTGACTTGGCTTTGTCTGGCGGGATCGGATGCAGATCGTGTAGTGTTCGTTATGGTCACAAACTTCGTCCTCACTGTGAGTTGGCTTCGATTATTGTTTATGGACCGACAACAAATTTCACTCCTGATAGCTCGGTGGCCATTTGGCTTCCCCTATTCCTCATCGTCCTTTCAATCGTCGGAGAGGATCACCTTTCCACGGTGTGGCATATTTGCTTTGGGTTTGGGATATTCCTTCCTCTCATAGTACTGGTCCTCCGGTTGAGAATGCTCAGCTCCAAGCTTTATCGCAAGGGTGCTATCAAAAGTGGGCACAATTTGTGCACCTCATCACAGGAATGGTACCATGTCAACTAGTTTTCAAGCGTTACCAGAGAACGCTCATTGGTACAGGTGGTGCATAGTATGATCAATTGTCGAGCATGATCGCTCCTTTCTCAGGCTTATATTCGATGTTGTCGCCTTCCCGAATGCAATATTCTCGGGGACCATCATTTCGGGCGATATTCATAGTGGCGACATCAAGAAGATCGCAGAGTGGCAGCTACTTCTCTCTCCCATCACGCTACCGGATGTGAGGCACCGGTCAGCGCCGCCTGGATCAGGTACTTTCGCTCGCTGTATGGCTAGCCGGAGCGTTGGGGTCGAAACTTGCGTACAGGTGTTGTTCCCCTTGCATCGGCTTCGGACTTCTACAGGCTTCTTATCACCGAACATCTGCCTCATGTCTTGGCTTGTACATTTGCTTTGATTGTACCTTATTGCTTTGATTGTTCGTGTTATCTCTGTTCCTTATGCTATTTTTTCCCCATTCTCTCCTTTTGCTTCTCTTCTGGCATATGTACTGGTCTCTTTTGTATATACAATCCTACTTCTCTGCTGAATAAAACAGTGCTCGTGTCGCCACTGTTACCCCTTACCTTCTGTGTAATTTTCGAATCCAGTCCGGTCCATATGAGAGTACTCGAAATCAAAATCAAAATCGCTCGTCTCTCGCTATCCTCTCGCCGCCTCGGTCGACATCAGCTCTCGTTCACGTTCATGTTCACGCTGTCTCGATCTCTCTCCTCTCTGCCTTCGAACTCACCTTGGATCCCTCAGCGTCCTTACACCGCACACGCGGGTGGTCGTCGACCTCCAGGGTGGGCCGTAGAGCCGCGGCCTGTGCTTCGAAAGCGAGTGTAAGCTCGGTTTCTGCGCTAGTCACCCTGGCATGTCTTGTCTGTGAGTTGAGTGCGGGTGGTTAGCATGCTGCAGCCGATAGCACATGAATCGAGGAAAAGGAACCAAAGTTTTCGTGCCTGCGTTTGCCTGAATGCTTGTGATAGGCAACTGAAAGCCGGCTTAGATTCCACGAACCATTAATCACCATCACCTCGCGTCGTGCCGTCATTGCTGCCCTGGGGTATGGACGCGCCGTCCTCTTTTTCCTTGAACATCTGCGACAGGCCCCGCTTCTTCCTTGTCCCACAAACCAGCACGGGCGTCAGGCTCGCCAGGCGGTGGAGCACCCTCCTTGCGTGCCTTTGTCGACGACGGCACTCACGAACGGGTCGTCTTCGCCCCAGCAACAGCACTCTCGCACCTAGCAGATCGTCGAACAATACATGTGCCCCCTGGACGGGCGCAGAGCTAGGTGGCGTGTGCAAACGACGGTGCGTTTCCCCTTGTCGGTTTCGTTGCCGCTCACGTCCGGGTCGTTTTATTTCTCGTCTTCGTGGCCGGGACCGAGGTGGCGGAAGGGCCACATTCGCCTGATGACGATAACTGAGATAAAAGTTTGGTTTTCAAGTTCAGCTCATCAGAATCGAACATATGAAAGGAACGCAAAGACTACGGAGGAAGGCGTGGGGACGATGACTGAAATCGGCAGGATCTCTCATCTCATGAAAAACCTGCCAATAATGACTCGGACAGGGATCCTCACTCCGGAAAAGAAAAAAGAAAAAAAACCTAAACGGACCTACCTCTAGCTTCGTACGTTCCACGAGCACCTCGTAGCTCGTGGGTTCATCACGTACAGTCCCGCCCGATGTCCCGCCCGGAACTCAGTAAACTCTTATCCTGCAGCGCTGCTCTGCAGAGGGTGGGGAGCAAGGCACGTACCGGCGCAGAGATCAAACGACAGCGCCTCGGGCAGCGAGAGAACGAAACCAGGCTTGGTGTCGTAAGCGAGCCCTGCGCGCTGCCAAAGACCTCGTCACCGCGCTTGAACGGCGTGGCGCCGACGGTGCTAGCGAACTCGGACCAGTGTCGAGTATATCGTAGGTGAGCGGGATCTTGGAGTGGTTTTTCTGATTATTCTGGGTTTGAAGGTGCACAAACGATAGCGCGGAGATATGAACCATGGTGTAAAAGTAGATGCGATCGCCTGATCGGAGGCTTGTCACTCACTCTCACTCCACCCAACGACCCTGTCACTGGCATGACGACGATATCTGGTTGAACATGCAGTCTTCGGCACAGCCTTGACCAGCTTGACCCAACAGCAACCCCACGATAAGTCATGCCGTTTCGCCGCTATGCCAGTCCCGCCCCCTAGTTCTCTCGCCACGGCCCCCCAGTACCCGCCTTCACTAGCCAATGACCCCGATCCCGGTACCACTCGCTAGCGTGTCGCCCTCGCTCTGTCAATACCTTCTGGGTCACGGGAGAACGTGGGTGGCTTGTTTTTAGGTCGCCGCTCCCCGCAAGGGGTGTTGCTGCCGTTAATGATTGTGTGCCTTTACGCACATATGAGCCAGTACATCGGCGCTTCTCGCGCTCTTGCGCATTCCGTTGCCCATTTTCAGCAGGCCATTTCCATTGTCCAGTCCTTCTGGAAGGTCACAGACGATACCCTTGGATGTCCGACCCGATAGGACCGCCACAGGCACTTTGCGCCGTTTTCAAGGTGGAGCATTGGAGCATGGGGATTATGTACCGGCAGGATGGCCGAGTCAGAAGCCTCTGCGGTATATATGATCATCATGATAAGATTTCTCCTCGAGTGAGGCCTTGTCCTGCATTACTTTTTTTCGGTGGTGGGCCTCTCCATGAGTTCACCATTGCATGCCATGTATTCCCGTGACGACAAGAAACAGATCGAGGTGAGAACGAGTGTGGATGTTGTTCCAGATCTTGGCAAGAATGCCAGCACTACCGCCGAGAAGATAAGCGCCTACTTTACAATCGCAGCCGCAGCTCTTGGTCTCCTGAGTGATGGATGTGAGTCTCCCTAAGACTGTCGAACGCTCGTTTAGATTGATAATACGATAAATGGCTAAGATCAGAGCTACCTTATGACCGCGGCAAATGTAGGCACTTTATCGCCCGGTTTAATATTCAACTCACTCTGCTCCAGGTAATATTCGAGCGGCTGTACCCAGATGATTACACGCCAACGGTCGCTACACGGGTCTCAAATGCTATGCTAGTTGGTCTGTGTTTTGTGTACATGTCCGAGTCATCACCAGTGCTTTGCCAAAACGTACCTTCCGTTTAGGTGCACTCATTGGGCAGCTGCTCATCGGCTTGGTGTGCGATCGCATTGGGCGAAAGGTTGCGCTCGTCTTCACCACGCTACTCATCGTCCTCGGTGCTACCCTATGCACTGCTGCACACGGCGCACATGGGAGTGCCAAGGGGCTGTTCTGGTTCCTGACTTTTTCCAGAGGCCTGACAGGAATTGTTCGTGCTCATGACTTTGGACTATGTCTTGGACCTCATTCGCTTGCTGCCAGGGTGTCGGTGGTGAATATCCCGCAGCGTCCGCGAGCGCCACCGAGTCTGCCAATGAGCAAATGCTCAGCAAGCGTGGCCCAGGTTGGGTTCTCGACTTGGCTTTGTCTGGCAGCATCTAATGCAGTTCGCGTAGTGTTCGTTATGGTCACAAACTTCACCCTCACCGTGAGTTACCTTCAATTATTGCTCATGGACCGACCACAATTTCACTCTTGATAGTTCGGTGGCCCTTTGGCTTCTTCTGTATTCCTCATCGTCCTTTCAATCGTCGGAGAGAATCACCTTTCCACGGTCTGGCGTATTTGCTTTGGGTTTGGGATATTCCTTCCCCTTGGAGTGCTAGTCTTCCGGTTGAGGATGCTCAGCTCCGAGCTTTATCGCAAGGGTGCTATCAAGAGTGAGCGCAATCTGTGTACCGTTTTGTGTACCGTTTCCGAGTCGCTGCTACTGACACAAACGGCCTCATCACAGGAAGGGTACCATATCAACTAGTTTTCAAGCGCCACTGGAAGACACTCATTGGTACATCCGGTGCATGGTACGGATAACTATCGGGCACAATCGCTCCCTTCTTTAATCCGCTCAGGTTTATATTCGATTTTGTCGCCTTCCCGAATGCAATATTCTCGGGGACTATTATTTCAAGCGTTGTTCATAATGGCGACATCAAGAAGATCGCAGAGTGGCAGCTACTTCTCTCCTCCATCACGCTGCCAGGAGTTGTGATTGGGGCGCTTCTGTGCAACCCTTTGGGACGCCGGAACACGGTGGGCTCTCTTGTTGACAGAGGCCATATTCGTATTCGAACCTAAACAAGTACATTAGATAATCCTCGGGTTCAGTTGCTACCTAATTTTCGGTGAGAATTTCACGACATCCAGGAAGTGTATACCTAACCCCATACGCAGCCTTGATCATTGGACTCGCTTATGAAAAAATCTCGAAAATCACACCTCTTTTCGTTATATTGTGTGTCATGTCCAAAGATGGCCGAGAGTGTACCTGCTAACACAACGTTTTCGCCTCAAGTTATGGACTGATGCAGTCATCGGGGCTTGTGGTCAGTTCTCATGATTTACCCGGATATTAAAGAACAGGTCAGCTGAGCTACACACACCGCAGGCGGCAGGCGTGATACTTCTCGTCAGCGCTGAGTAAGTCCGGTACGGTCTATTCGAAGCAGGACCTCATGATAATCATTCTGTCGCGTAGGTCCTATGCGACACCAATACGGTATGTCAGTCCTGAGGTAAATAGTGAGGGGGTGCTGATCGAGTGCAGTGGTACGTGTTATGGGCTATCGGCAGCAATCGCCAAGGTAGGCGCCGTGATCGGTGTACAGGCGTTCGCACCCATTCAAAAACGCCTAGGGGCGAAGTAAGTCTGAGTAAACTTTACCTTCAACGGACAGCTGAGTTAACCATGCGCTGTTTAGATGGCCGTTTATCATCGCTGCCATCGCCAATTTCGCGGGAGTTCTCGTTACTTATTTCTTCGTTCCACACGTGACTGGGGCGGACCTCGCTGATGGGGATGCGCGTTTCATGAAATACTTGGAAAGTAACGGATGGGAAGGAGAAGTAGGAGAGGACGAGGACAGAAATTTAATTGGACGGGAGCCCTCCACTGGCAGTGGGTCTGCCATTAACCGTGTCCACCCGCCTAATTAGTGTTCGCGCGTTCACGGTCTGGGTAACACATTCAACACCACGAATTCTTTGCGAGTCGCTGCTCCGCTTCTACGGGTACGAGTTCCGTGCGGGAGAAAAGGGGGGGGAGGTGAGAACGGTGCGCAGCACGGAAAGTCGACGACGTCGAGAAGCAGTCGGTCTTAAGTGTATTACCAGATAGCGACGCAGGAGAGTATGGACAAACACTGTAGGTAATCAAGTGGTAACGAAAATTCAAGCGGTATGGAAGGGAGACTGCGTAGAGATTGGGCGAAAGCGCGAGCGCTTCTTGGTGAAAAAGGGGGGTCTTTGGGACCGAGGCGAGGTCGCGATGGCTGGAAGGGTCCTCCCGGAGCGACCAGATGAGCACTACGTCAATCCCTTAGAAAAAGGGCGTGGCGGACGGGCAAAAGGAAATTCTTCTGGTAAGTGACGGTACGCAAGGAACGAGCACGTGCCGTCTCGTCCACTCGCGCGTTCACTCAAAGACAACTTCGGCCAAGACTCCGCTCGTTCACCATTCCGCCTCAGACCAGCTACAAATGTCACTATCTTCCCTCCGCCGTGTCGCACCCTCTTCGTATCGTAGATTACGTGGCACTCGGTTTGCTGCTTCAGTGTCAAATTCGTGCGCATTTGATGCGCCGCCAGCTAGTCATCACAAGGCTTCACAACCTATATCCCTTCAGGGTAGCACCGCACGGGGAAGCGATCACTTGGGCCATCCTAGCCGGACTTTAGAACCCAGCAAAACCGAATCCTATCTATTATCTCTTCTCACCGACGATGTCACCCCGAGTTTACGCGACTTAGAGCGACTGAAGCCCCCAGAACACCCGGACTCGCACTCGAAGGAGTACACGGCGGTTTACAGTGCCCTTCTGGACAATATCTGCCGTTCTTTCAGTAATGATCAGCTACGGTCCTTCACTCAGCAGTATGGCTTGTCGCTCGGCTCAAAATTGAGGAAAGCCTCGTATGCCGAAGCTATCGTAGAGAAAGCGTGGCAGTGGCCTTCCCTCAGAGAGCTCAAACGTGCGCGGAGTGGTCGCGCTGAAGTGACTTCCTTGGGTAGGCGCACTGTGTCCCTTCATTGATCTCTCTCACTCTTCCTAGCATTGGCACTCAGCCCAAGTGAGCTCTTCATCCTTTTAGGAAAAGGTACGTCTATACGTCTCTTATGCGGTTTTGTCTAATACTGTCTCGAGATGGTTCCGACTTGTTTCAATTATCGAGGGAATATAACGTATACGCCTCTGTGAAACGCAATCCCCTCTCCTTGTATTTGGAGGGAAGCCGTGACTCGGTTAAGGGAGCTGAAGAATATATCGATCGCGTTCGAAAGGTGGGTTGAGTCGATCGTGTTACTATTATGCAATATACTTACCGACTGGTAGGGCATTGTGGAGGACACCTTCGATACACCATCGAAACATCCTATCCCACAGGAAGCTTTTCACAGCATTTCGCGCCTCTCTGGAGCTTTTCTGGAGAAAACCGAAGACCAGAAAGTAAGGATATGTCTATCACCGGGCTACATTGTACTGACCTTACAAGTTACGTGTCCGAGCCAAGCATCCCTCGAATATCATGTTAGCTAAGAGGCTGGCGATAAGAGCAAATTACCAAGTTAGTACGCGATTTCACGTTCAGGGCAGTTCACTGACGCTACTGTGGCAGACAGAGCCCTCCGAGCTTCTCTCACAACAGACACATTACAAGGACAAGGAGTTGCGCACGCCAACAGCGGCGCCTCTGGCATATTCTCTGTACCCATTTTCAGGACCTCGTTTGTTACCTACGATGACGAGATCGACGACTTTCCTTCGGTGGCGCCGAGTGGGAGACTGGTTGGGGGATACCCGCTCACAGAGCCTTGACATCAGTGGGCTTGCACAATCACGAGGTAGTCTCTTCTCGATAGACGGGTGCGTGCGTTCCACATGTAGCTCATCGACTTCCTTAGCATACCTTCAGGGCTGAGACCGATCTCCAACATCGGCTTCTGGGTAACATTACTTCCAGTGGGACCAAGAGGCTAGTATCTGCCTTGTAGGTATCAACATTGAGCTATTGCGTCGCCTACTAAACAACCACCAGCTCAGGACATATTCTTTTCCCGGTCTCCCGAGTTGATGAGCAGGGTTCCTTGAAGTCTCCGCATACAGGGGGGTTGACCTACACGGATACTCGTTCGTGGGTCGCCGCGCAACGGACGTCAGCCACGTTTTTTCCCAGGTAGGAAGCATGGACGTCTTTTGTTATATCTATTTCACCCCGTGCAGTCTCCCACTAGAGCTCGTCAAGGCACTTCCCTCACAACAGAGGGTTCTCCATCGATTGGTTTATCGTTGTTCTCCGGTCTTCGAGCAAGACAATTCCGCAACAACAAAGTTCATTCGGATCGAGGTGCCACTGATTGATCCATAAGCATGTACAACATCCGGTGGGACTTTCTGATCGAAGTATTTTTACGAATGCAATGTTCTGGAGCGGCACCTCTGCTAATGTGGACTTATTGATGCCCGATCGGTAAGACTCGCACGATGATTCCTGGTGTCGCCCTAATATTCTTGCCTCAGTTATATGGACCTCCGCTTCAACGTCTCGGATATGAGCCCTCTTCCTTCGACTCAGCAACCTGGCGAACTAGTGAACTACTTGGATGGCCTTCAGAAGTTGTGCGTGTCACAGTATTTTGCACTGCGCCGCTACTGACTGGGTACTAGTCTGACTTGCAGCGACTAGGACGTCACGCAGCCAGTGCCCCCCCTTGTTGTATCTCATGACGACCACGAATATGTTCTTGCAACCAACGCTAGCGTTCGGCAAAGCGCAGAGTCATTATCTTCGGTCCCTTCGAAAGATATTACGGTCACGTCCGAAAGCATGCTTGATCTTGAAAACGGCTACAGCACCGCAGTTTGTACGGTAAGGTCATTCTACCTTGATCGAGTTCCTGATCCTGATCGCCCCCCGCCTTTGGTCGAAGGTCTCGTCCGATAATCTGGATTCACCACAGACGTGGGACGCATTTCTCGACAGGTGTGATCGGTTGACGGCAAAGAGCAGTCTCAAAAACTCTACGTTTCTTTAGGTTGATTACCCGAGAGTCAATTGATCTGGTATCGGACTATGAGATCGAGTTTTCGATATCTTATACCATACCATAGCATACGATTTAGTAAAGTAAGTTAGTTGCGCTTGCGTTTCTTATTCTCTCTCTCCCTCTCTTTCTTCGCGCGAACCTACAGAATGACGCATGAGATGCTACTCCATCAAGGGGATGAATCACGTACTTCTTTTTTCATCCGTGGGTCAACCATGACATAGCGGCCTTTCACGCCTTTTGGCCTACCTTTGAGGCCCTTGTGGACCCCCTTCGCTACGACCACTTTAACCTCCTTTTTCTTTCTACCTTTCGCCAAACCTTTGCGTATGAGCTTCTCCACTTGTTGTGCCTTCTCGCGCTCGGTTAAGTCGCTTGTGTTTGTGACGCCTTCAGCTTTCTTCAAAGCCTTTTCAATACGCTGAGCAGCCTTCAACTTTTTCCGCGCCTTGGCTTCAGCTATCTTTTTGATAGGTCGGGCGTCCAGGGCGCGCTGTTTAGCACGCAGGGCCTGGACGGCCTCCTTCGTGATGGGGATGTTGGGAATAAAATATTTTGATTCATCGTCCAGAAACCACTTTGGGAGACCCTCTTTCGAATTGAGGGAATAGCGCGTGAAACCGTCGTTGACGAGTTCCGTTCTCGTTTTTCTTCGGTTCACAAGATCCTGCGCGAGGGACACTGCCTCTGCTGTGAGAAGGCCGTACTCTGCTCAGATGGATCAGTCAAATAACCGCCATGGCCAACTTGCGGGAACACAGTACTTTGTACGTGGGACGATTTCAACTCGTCTTCGTTTTCGTTGTTTACGTCCCACATCTCCGCATCATCTGATTCTAGGGGCACAACTTCGACACCGTCATCTGGGTCCAAGTCACTGACATCTGACATCTGATAGTGCATGAGTGTCGAAAAACGATGGGACAGGGTAGCGGCTCACTTCATCTTCGTCGTCCTGCGAATGTGTTGAAGAATCTGATTCTGTGTCGTCCTCGCTAGGTCGATCAAGTCCCTTGAAAATGTCTTGGCTGAACCACACGGCTGTGTTTTTCCCTGCTTGGGATGCGTTTTGGGGATCTCCCAGAGAATTCAGCATTCGTGCCTTCTTCCGAGGTGTGCCTTGCTGGTCTGGTCGTCTGCGTTTCGGCAACTGGGACGACGACTGCCTCGTCTTCTGTATCAGTTGACCAGTCCGAGTCATCGCCCTTGGCCTTGAGCCGCTCCATCTCGTCCCAACCACCGCCTTCATCCTCCTCAGTTTCGTCCTGGGCTTCACCTTTCCCGATGCCCGACCAGTCTTCACGTCGTTTGTCGTTCCGCCTTGCTTCACGGACTCTGAATTTGGTGTCTCGTTCGGCAAGCCTCTCCCTGTACGTCTCGTATAGTCCGTCCAAGTCATTTTCTAGTAGCTGCACTCGATCACCATCTCGCTCCTCGGTATCCATGACACCTTCATCCAGGCTGTTGTCTTGCAAGTCCTCATCGGGCACCTCACCTTCGTCGTCTGTGTCGACCGTCCCGGGATAACCTGCCCTTCTTGAAGCTCGCTCCGCGTATTCAAGATCAAACACGTCCTCTTGACCATGACGGAGCCCCGCGTCTGTTTGTTCGAGGCCAATGTCCAGTGGCGCGGTCATTTGTAGCTGCATTCTCTGGATTGTCTTCCTCTTGACCTCATTAGCCCTTCGTCGTTCCCGCTTTGTCCTACTGGTTGCCTCCGCGTTGAGTCGTTCCAACTTCGGACTGGCTTAAATAGGTCGTATCACGGAAAGTTAGTAATGCTTGCGTACCTCCTGCTGTATTTGCTCGTCTTCGTCAACAATATCGACCACTTCAGCAACCTCGGTGAGCTCCTCCACGTGCTTCGATCTTACTTCTAAACCCAACTGAAAAAGAACGAAATTTTATGACCGGAGTGTGGTGTGTAGGGTTCAACAACAAACCTCTTCTCTAAGGGCAGTACGCCATTTGAGCAACACTTTGAAGTCGCCTTTCCCTAGGACCTTCAGATCGTCCAAGTTGGCCTTGACATCTAACGAAGTGAGAGGAAGTAAAGCCCAGCTGACCGGCTGGGACGTCAGCAGGTGAGCCAAGGAAGTCGACTAGACGTACGATTTCTCTTCCTCTGTGGTAAATGTCATTTTGTTCACTGCCCCTAGAACGGCGATAGGATCCGAGGCGTGAATAAATTCTGCAACGCCCACTTGCTTGAATAGGGTGTAATCGTTGTCATCGTATCCGTCACGATGCCTCCGTTTCTTCTCGGGTTGAAATACGTTTGCCTGGACATTGTTTGCAGCAGCACCATTGGGGAGGGTCAAGGTAGCGTCTACGTCTTTGAACACGTGTTTGGGATCGAGGAATTTCGGGTCGATAGCTTTCGGAGCCAGAAATTCAGCGACAAACAATAAATATCTCCGCAGAGACATTCCTAATGAGGGGTCAGTCAATAAGACAGATGCTGTTGTTGAACGTGAAAGCGTACCTAGAGGAAGGGGGTTTCGTAGCCTCGACTTTGCTGAACAACTGGTTGAAAACCCAGATGAGGTTGTTGTAGTCCCTACTACGAAACACCTTTGTGACAAATGTTCCCCCTTTAATAAGGAACTCCACAGCAAGTTTTAAACTCATTAGAACGAGTTCCGACTGAGAATACGCGTCCTGTATCCAGGCGGTTCCTACGTTTGGCGCGCCGTCATGAAGTACGACGTCCGCTTTCCAGTCTTTCAGCTCGTTTCGAATGAGGTTGCGACAGTGAACAGTAGTGATATCAGCGGCAAAAGTAACGACGCGTGGAATTGGCTTGATAGAGACCAAGTCTACGCCTATCGAAGAACACTTATTAACAAAGGTTCCATATGCACGAGGTGTTCGTTGTACCGACGATGAGACTGTTCACTGGCATCGCTTTGCTTGCGACCTGCAGCCACCCTCCAGGCGCGGCACAAAGATCTATGCAACAGCGGGCAGATTCCAGAAAAGAGTATTTCTTATTCAACTGGATCAGCTTGAACGCGGAGCGTGCACGGTACCCTTGCTCTCTGTAGAATACCCCAGGTCAATAGTTTGTGGGTCAAGAGAACGTCGGGACGTACTTTGCAAGTTTATAGTACTTGTCCAGCCGACCCTTCCCAGTTTTCTTCTGTGCTTTGCCCATCTTGAGTGGTACACGTTAGATAAGTTAGAGTGCCAATATTATCAGCGCCGTCGAATTTTGGCTCGGGCCGCTGCTACCAGTTGTCCGAGTCGGCAACGTGGGAACCTGGCATGGACTGTCTCCGACTCACAGCAACCGAAGAAGCCAACGCCTCTTTGTTCTCAGCTACAAGTACATATGCCTGAACCTTCGCTTCTGACCCCGCTGCTTTCGTCTCGGCCCTCTCCAGGGTCATTCCCGAGTCCATTGTTGTTATGGCGCACGGGTGCATCATTTGGTTCGTTACCTAGTTGGCGATTCAGTTCACACTGATCTTCCTATTTTTTTTGCCAGTTGCCGCCGGAATGATTGCGGGTGCATTTGGTGCTCATGCTCTTAAATCCAAGGCTGGTATTACTCCAGATCAAGTCTCGGCCTTTACAACTGCGGCCCACTACGCGGTAAATATAGCAATTCCGTGTTGATGACACCCTACCACAGTATCATCCTGTAACCAGATTTACAACGGTCTCGGGTTGTGCATGGTTTCCTTGCACCCACGTTTTTCTACTCACCGTTTTGCGGGACCGGCCATCGCGCTGGGAGGGTTCATCTTTTCCACCAGCATCATGGCCCTTGTCTTCAATAAGGAGAGGTATGTTACGTCTTCGTAGGCCAGTTCCAGTACGTGTAGCGTTAATGGTTGGTGATAGGGCCAGATTATTCGGTCCAGTGACCCCACTTGGCGGGATGCTCGCGATAGCTGGGTGCGCTGTCAATACGATTGAAACGACTAATTGATTTTGACTGATTAATTATGATAAGATACATATCCCTTGCATTTTAAATACATAATTAAATAAGATAGCCGAACGGTCACGTGATGTACGCGTAGCTTTAGGTGAAAGCGTGTCAACTCCGACTGAAAATAAGAAAGGCCTGGCACTGCCACAGCCACTGCTACTGCTTTACTGACATTGACACCCCTACCGCCAGCGCACCTCCTCCATTGAGTGATACCCTACCATGTCAGACCACAGACCAAATCGTCTCAAGCGTCGTCTCACTTCTCCTACACCCATTGATTTCTTCACTTCTTCGGCCACATCATTTCATCCTCGCCCTTATCAGCCTAACCTTTCCACAGTCCCACCCCCCAAACCCCCGCCTCCAGCCCGCAATAACTCGCTCACACATCCCCTTCCTCCGATGGATCCCACGCCGGGCGAGCCGAATACCGTGTTCATACACCCCCCTTTCTTCGACTTTCCAGACTCTCATCTATACCCGGATGGCCTTACTTACTCTGTCATGGCTACGAATCCCGATTGGTTTCTTGATCCCACTGACTTTATCTCAACGCACACATCTAATCCTAATGCTATTCCATACCCACCTCAACTCGAGCCTCCACGAGGTTGGTGTCCTGCGAAGAAGAAAGATTTGAAAGAACGTGGCGCTGAGGGCTGGCCCGATGGTGAAGAACCTCGGCTTCGTTGCACGTTCTGCAGGAGGACCTACGCCGGCGTTAACGCGAAGAGTATGTGGAGGCGACACGTTTTTGAAAAGCACAAGATTGCTATGTCCAACCGACGCGAAAACGTCGAACGATCGAAAAAAGGTAATCACTGTGTCGTACTTTATATCAAGATAGATCTCAAGTTCGCTAATGTATCAGATGCAAAAGGCAGTCAAGAGAAGGAGAATCTATCTGTCTCCAAACGTGGCGGCTCTGTCGACGAACCCCAGGCGACAAAATCCAGGCTGCGGTCTCTTCGACCCGCTGCCTCAGCGAGTACATCCGCCTTGTCAGATAGGAAGAACGACAATGATTCTGATCTGGACGCTGACATTCCTGTTCCGTCTGCTCCTCGACTCCCTCAAGGAGAGTTCCCTGTTCTCGAACCGGCACTCGACTTGTCCCAGTCAACACTGTCCAGATCGGATTCTCGAGGCAGTCCTACACCCCCTCCGATTTCTCCGCGCTCTATCACACCAGAAATCATTCCATCAGCGCCACGTCAGGCCTCTCCTTCACCACCTCGGCCTGTTATTCCTATATCACCCTACAATCCCCTTACCACACCATCCTTTCGCCATTCACCCCTACGGCTTCCCTCTGATCAACCATGGCGCTTTCCTAGCCCCAGTCATCCTCTTCACTTCACTTCCGTGGACGTTTCATTAGGCATGTTCATGCGTGAGCAGGCCAGTCCCTCTGGAGCCGTATCAGCGCCACTGGCCATAGATGTGAGCCCTGTGATTATTGCGCCGCGCGATGGCAAGTCAAGTTCGTTCAACACACCTGGCGTAGTCATCCTTGGCAAGAAAGATCTAGGAAGGAGTACCGCAAAGCCAACCCCTCGCAGATTGTTTCTTTCCGGTTCTTTGCCCACTCCCGTCACCGAGCGCCTCGGTCTTGACCGTCCTCGTCCAGCTGAAGAATCACCGCTACCGCTGATACGTTTCGGAGGTCGTCGCACTCCCCGGGGCCCGAAAACAGCCATGTTCGCTATTGCTCGAACAAAGATGAGTGGGGCTCGCATCGCATCTCCAACAAGTGTTAGTGAGGATCCGTTTGGGAATCTCCACTGGAACAACCGGGGACTCGGTGAAGCCTTTTTCTGGGCGCATGGTACCTACTCCCCTCTCGAGCCCCAACGCAGACAGTCCCGTGCTCCGGACAAGGAGTTACACGAGCAACGATAATCCCGTGAAGTCGACATTGAATCGCGAGTTGTTCTCCCGGGACCAGACTATAGGCCTTGGCCTTTTGGAGGCCTTCTCCTTGAAGCAAGGGGTTGTTGACGTTGAAGATGACTGTGAGATCGACTCAATGCTAATGTCCTCACCTGTCCTTAGAGCGCGCACAACTTTGAAGGATCTCGAGCTCGACCAGGTTGATCGTGACAGCGAATATCAGAATTCCCCGAGTCTCGATCCGCCAGTCAGGAAGAGAAGGAAGACCAACGGTGGAGAAGTCTGAGTCGTTCCATGCATCGCTCTCGATCGGTACCAACGTATTTCTACATTCGCATTCGCTGTCCTTGTCCGGTTTATGTATCCCTATTCCTTTACCCCCTCCCCCCCAACACACACACAGAGTCTATTAAATCGGAAGGTTGTGTTGCCTCTTGGTTGCCTCGCTTTAATCGTCTTTCTAGCACCCTATGACGTTACTTGTTTGACAAGGTAATGAGTTGGCGTGGTACTCCCGCGTGTTCTTTCGGGCTTCTCGGACGATTCGTATGATAGCCTGTCTATAAACATGTAGTCTCGGGTTCTGTTACTAGTTGTTTTAGGAGCTATGTATTTCTGATTCAGGCGTTGATTCAGGCTGCTGTTCGATGCGATAATACGCGTCCAGTGGCGCGTCAATTACGAAACCCTGTCACGTGTGGTACATGAGTCGCGTCGACGATTCAAGCTCAAGTCGCAGCCTAAGTCGTAGAGTCAGGGACTTTCAAGTTGAAAACCACAATGTTCGATGACTGTGAGTCTTGCGTTCAAGACGTCGATGACATGGAACCCAAGCGATACGACTTATAGACGTCGAGCACGCTGCGACAGCCACCGGTAGTGTCGTACATGGAGCAGGAGCACCCCCCATACGCTATGAAGGGTTCGAACCTTCCCCATATGACCAGCAGAATGCGCGAGAAAACGAATTAGGAGGCGTATGTCCCCAGAGTTACTGTCTACCCTTCGCCTGACTCTCTTGTCCACAGAGCGACGATCAACGTGCTGGTCCGACCAAAGTCCTCGCGCCAATATTCGACCTAGGTCGGGTCCAGTACTCACTTCCAGCACCACTCGTCTCGCTCGTAGTTGCTTCGGACGTCCTAGCTATGGGACTATCCTCCAATGTCATTGTACTCATTGAGCTGGCACACGCAGACCAAGTTGTCAAAGTCCCCATCCCTCGTAAACCAGCAGAATTCTCAATCTACAAACTATTCATGGACCCCTCGGGGCGTCATCTTATAATAACCTCTCTCGAAGGCGAGAACTGGTACTGGTTCAGAGGCTGGAAGAAGCCCAAGCAATTGAAAACATTCAAGATGATCATTGAATCCGTAGCTTGGAACAAAGCAGCTTTACTCTCTTCTTCCAACTTGACGTCCACGCGGGAAATCCTGATCGGAGCCAGGAACGGCACTATTTACGAGGCCATCCTGGATGCTGAGGAAGACTTTTTCAAGTCTTACGAAAGACATGTCAATGCCGTTTTCACTCTTCCGGAGCGACAAGGCCATCACCGGCATCAATTTCGACTCTTTTCCTTCACTAGACCCTAAAAGGGCACTCGTCGTGGCGATTACTACTTCGCGGATCTATCAGTTCACTGGCGCGCTCCCTCGTCGTTCAGATGAGGGGGGGCGAGTATTTGCTACACTCTTTGCCACTTACCGGGAAACAGCACCGAGTGCGTCAGTCCCTTTAATCCGTAATTTTCGGCTGACAGTGCAAAGAAATATCTGAACTCCCTGGCAACATCCGACATTCCGAGTTACATTACTACACACCAGACGGCGGGCAGTCACAATCACTACCCAAAGAGATAGCTTGGATGACGAGTAGGTCTCCATCTTCAGGGCTTTCATAGCTGCTCACGAACCCAAGGTCCTGGGATCTATCATGGGTCACTAAACTTCCAATCGACGACTGATGACTTCATCGATGGGGCCCAATTATTCCAGTATCCATCGTTTTCTGTGTCTCCGAGACACTCAGATGAATCTCCACTGCCGCAATTTCCTATATCCATGGCCCTTACGGAGTTTCACCTCGTGCTACTCTATAGTGACCGAATAGCAGCGGTGTCCATATTGGACGAGAGTTTAGCATACGAGGAAGTTCTTCCGCTCGTGAGTACACTGTTTATGATTCCGTCTCCGGCTGATTTTGGCGATTCACAGAAATATGGCGAGACGGTCCGGGCACTGACTGCAGATCCCGTGCGCAAGACATACTGGGTCTACACCGACCAGTCTCTTTTCGAGCTCATTGTCGGAAACGAAGACCGTGACGTGTGGAAGATCAACCTCCAGAAAGAGAACTTTGATGTTGCGCTCAAATATGCAAAGGCAAGGACCACCACGTAGCCGTTTCCAACTTCGTCCTGACCTAGCGAGAGAATAGACCGCAGAGCAGAGAGATCTCATATTCTCTTCACATGCACATGCTTTGCTCAACGCCAAGCGATACTTTCCTGCAGCGCAGACCTTTGCTCGATGCTCGGTTCCATTCGAGGATGTCGTGTTGAAGTTCTTGGATGTCAACGAGCGCGATGCGTTAAGATCGTACTTGATGCTGCGGCTTGAGCAAACACGCAAGTCGGTCTGTGTTAACCAACTGTCTCGATTTATGTCGAAGCTCACAAGGGGGAGTAGGATTTAACTCAGAGAATGATGCTCGCAACTTGGCTTGTTGAATTCTATCTGAGCAAATGTGATGAACTGGACGACCTCATCGCATCGTCGTCGGCTCTGTACGACGTTGAGAACGTGAAGATAGAACGCTCGATTTTCGAAGAGGACGTTCGGCGATTCCTAGAGTCCCACAAAGTTGGTCTTTTATTTGATGACTCGGCTCGATTTGGCTCCAAGTTGACTTGCGCAGGATGACCTCGAACCCGATACAATATATGAACTGATACAAAGTCATGGTCGCACAGACATGTACCTATTCTATGCAACGTTGATCGGCCACTCTGAACGCGTTGTCGAACACTGGATTCTTGACGAGGACTGGGTCAAAGCAGTCGACACCACCAGCCGACAATCAAATCTGGAGTTGTATTATCAATTCGGACCGGTTCTGATGAGAAATGCCCCACGTGAGACGGTGGACTCCTGGATACGTCAATCCTCTCTTGACCCACTGCGTCTCGTTCCTGCTCTTTTACAATTCCAGCTGGCGCCGCGTGACCCACTCTCACCCAATCAGGCTACCCGCTATCTAAATCATGTCATTTTCGAACAGTCCAACACGTCTTCCACGTTACACAACCTGGTCATCACCCTTTACGCATCGCCAGCAGCAGGAATCTTCCGATGACGACGGCCCTCTACTACGTTTCTTGGCGACTGCTCCTGTAGATCCCCTCACAGGAAAGCCTTATTACGATCTTGACTATGCTTTGCGCCTGTGCAGCGAGAGTGGCCGGGTTCAACCTTGTGTGCATATATATTCGCAGATGGGCTTGTGGGAGAGTAGCGTCGATCTTGCCTTGGAGAAGGGTGACCTGGAGCTCGCAAAACTCAATGCTGATAAGCCTGAGGATGACCCACATTTGCGGAAGAAGCTCTGGTTGAAGATTGCAAAATTTGTCGTCCAAGACAAGAAGGATATCAAGATGTGAGTGTGAGGACTACTCCTGGGTTCGGTCTTCTGTTTACCATTTGTTCAGGGCCATGCGCTTCTTAGAGAGTACCGACCTACTCAAGATTGAAGATATCCTTCCCTTCTTCCCTGACTTCGTGGTCATCGATGACTTCAAAGATGAGATAGCCAATGCATTAGAGTCCTACTCGGCCCAGATAGAATCCCTCAAGATCGAGATGGACGACGCAACACGTAGCGCGGAATCCATGAAAGAGTACATTACCGGGTTGAAGAACCGCTTTATCACTGTCGACGCTGGAGAGAAATGCTCAGTGTGCTCATTCGCAATCTTGACACGACAATTTTATGTCTTTCCGTGCCACCATACCTTCCATGCTGACTGTCTCGTTGGTCTGGTGGGTGCCTAATTACTGAGCGTTGACTTCTCTACATCTTAACGTTTTGTTTAGACAAAGGAGTATCTCCCAGCGCACGCTCTCCGACGATTACTCACTCTTCAAGACGAAATCGTCAAGGGAAAGGCTACTCTGCTCGATCGAAGCGACGGGATACTGATTGATAACGGCGCGGTCATACGTCAATCCGGAATACAGAGAACGCCAAACTTTGCTGTCACCGCGCAGAATGGCCATCGTCAAGCCAACTCAATAGGGCGCAATCTACTCTCCGCGGGCGATCGCCTACGCGATCTCATTATGCCGGATGCACTTGTAACGGTGATAACATCGCCCGCGGGGTGGATACCAGGCATTGGTGGTGGACAGAGGAACGTGCTAGCCGAGACCGACACCGGAAAGCGACTTGAGAAGCTGAGGTCGGAGTTGGAAGACATTCTCGCCAGTGCTTGTCCGCTGTGTGAAAGTGTCATCGCAGGACTCGAAAAGCCATTTACCAAAGTTGAGTCGGATACCACTTGGGAGGTGTAGGAGGGTTGCGTCGCATCTGCTTCATATATTACTCGCTGCGTACGCTACTTATTGGAGAAGGAAGTCTATTGTGTCACGTCCGATTCTCGGGTGGTTGACTCGGATGGTACGATATCGCTCTGGGTAGGAACGGTACTTCGAGGGTACCAGACGACGTGGCGTTATTACAACGAACACCGACCGAGGATATCAATGCACCATCTTTTTCGTACGACCGGCCCTACGTCGTAATCGCGCTGCCTTCCTTGAACCTAGCTACGTTCAAGGTGTGAATTGGTTTTGGGGACAACTACGAGGTCGCTGTACCTGAGATTTGAGCTCTTCCGCCCGTTTACGTTCTTCGGTGGCTTTTCTTCGCTCCAGCGTCACTTCGCGTCTCCTACCAGGGAGAACAGACAGACGGTCAGATGTGTGTAGAAAGGGAGTCTAGAGGCTCGCACCGTTGAATTTCAGCTTCTTTCTCCTCCTTTAGCTCGGCTTGCAGTTTTTTGATAGCCAGAGCTTTGCTGGCCTTTTCCATTCTATCGCTAAAGCTCTTAGATTTGAGCGCGGGCGGCAGATGGGAGCGGCTAAAGTGGAACGATAGTAGATAATATGCGGGTAGAATGTATGCAAGACTCACGCTGTAGCAGTCTTCTGAGATTTCCATGGTTTTCCAGAGACTCTACCGTGGGATGAGCTCGCAATTGGAACGGGGTTGTGGTCCATTGGCAGCGTGTTGCCGAGAACCCGTAAGCGTGGCGAGTGAGCGAACTGAACAAAGTCTCAGATTCTTCCGCCGTGACTCACGTTCTTTTCGCCCAGTTTTTGATGAACTCGCCGTCGCCCGCCCAGGACGACGACCTCCGTCGTCTTCTGGACCAACGAGCAGCACGCGGCGACGCCCACCACACTAGATTTCCCTCCCTCTCTGAGTTCTCAGACTCTCCGTCTATCTACAGTCACGCTCATTTTTCCCCGCGGCCACCACATCACGACTCAAGCTCGCCCCAGTTTGACTTTTCTATCCCTTCTCAATATGCACGGCCCTCTTTGGACGCAACGGGACCTTTTGCTGCTTCTCCAACCATGGATGCACGTACAGAAAGAAGTCACTCCCCAGAGTCAATACCCTCCGAAGATGAAGATCCCGACTCTCGGATGAGTTTTCTTGGCCCGACGATGCGTTTCCATTCACCGGCTCCCTGGGAAACAGAAGACGCTATCAAGGAAGAAGGAGAACAAGAGGACGATGCTCGCTCTGTACTCTCTAAACGGGGTAGAAGTAAAACCCGAGGTGAAGGATTTATGAAAAGTTTTGGTCGGGTCACACCCGCAAAGTCCACATCAGCCGCCCGTCCAAGCGTCGAATCTTTGCGTTCCACAAACAGCGCCCGAGACAGGCCTTCTGTCGACAACCAGCCAGCTCATAGTACCATGCTGTAAGTCTTCTCCGGATTGCCTCTATAGGTAAATTTACCGAAGTGTATCCAGCATGCGTCCACAGGCCGCAATGCCTCCGCCCTCGGCGTTCCCTGCCACAATTTCGTCATTGCGACCGTCACGACCAGGATTACTTTTCACCCGTGGTCGGGCAAGAACACTATCGAGTCCTGTGGCCCCAGACGCATCCGCGCCCCTTCCATCGCACGTCAGTCCGGGCCTCATTCCTGTGTCTTCCATTACTCCATCGGTTCCGACCCGGTCGATCTCGCCTGCTCCGTCCACGTATTCGAGCACGTTTAGTCCCACCGACACAACGGGCCCGTCCCGACCGATATCACCACTGTCCTTGCGCGGTCCTTCCTCCGACTTTGTTCATCCATACGCCAATCCCGAGCACGCATTCGACGCCGGTCTTGTAGTACACACAGCTACCTCTTTCCATCCTGCGTCAGCTTTCGGTAGACGTATAGTCGTTCCTAGCGATTCGATTCCCACTGTGTCAGAATCAGTGGTTACTCCGAGCTCGTCGACATTGACACCCGATACCTCTATGTCGTCGATTACAGATTATCACGCAGACGTGGTCATGAAGAAAGTGGTTGGTAGCGTTCAAGGGAAGGTCATTTCCAGCCCATTGACCATAACTCCTCAGAACGCAGGGACACAGGCCAGCCAAGACAATAGCCAACCCCCTTTACCCGTCCCCCCAGGCTGGACTGAGCTCTCTGTCTCACCTACTTTCAATCTGATATCTCTGCAAGAAGCACAAGCCCAAGCACGAGAACGCTCGCGGACACAGAGTCAGGCCATACCTGAGGTGCCTTTCCTCCAGAGCGAGCCTCCACCACGCAACAATCCAACAGCCCCCTCTAGTAACGCGGGGAGGTTACGAACACGCACGGCGAGTGCAGGCCCAAAGGTTCGGACACAACTGCCTCCCATCAGTAACCCAGTGCCTTTGCCTCATCCGAGCCACGAGGATATTGTGGTAACGCCAGTGGGGCACTCAGGGCCTCTCCCTCGCACCCTGAAACCAAAGAGATCTGGGTTCATGAGGTTGTTCAACGGGAAAGACAAGGACAAGCCACCATCAGAGTCTCCACCTCCATTACCGCCTGTTGCTGCACCCTCACTTATCGCGCACCCTAAAGGTCTCTAGTGCTCGTGTACCTGTACCCACTCTTCCCCCCTCGTTGGTACCCCAGAGCCCGCTTCAAATCGATGGCATTGTCAGGAGCGGCGATGGGGACGTTGATCCAACGGATGATCACCAGCCCCCAGAAAGCATGAAACGACACGCCCCCCCGTTGTCCATCGTCACACATGATGCCCACGCTCTCCCCAGTGGGCCCCCCAGTGGCTTATATCCAATGTCTGCACATGTCGGAAGGAGCACCTCTACCCTACATTCAGGGACCCGCGCGGACCTCGGGACGAGCCCTGCCAGCGCACCTCCTTCGACTGCGGCGTTCCCCGAGCTCAGGCTTCGTCCGGTCTCCACCGTCTTCAGTGCCCATTTCGCTGATCATATCGTGTCCACTGATTCTTCCCCTACGAGCGCACAACTCGACACCTCGAGCACCGCCACCGCTCATTCACCGCGGAGTACATCCTCCGCACAGCGTTATTTCGACGAGAAGCTAGCCTGTGACGATGACCCCTACCTGATCATTCAACAACTGCAGGAACAGATGAAGTCCACTCGCAAGGGGTGGCAACATCAGATATGGGAACTCGAAGGGCAGGTCCGCGATCTGCGTGCGGAAATCGACGATATGCGGATCAAGGAAGCGCGCGGAGAACGCTGTCTCCTTTGCGGTCGCGATGGTGAACCTGACAGGAGCGCAGGGGAAGCCCCGAGACCTGCTGCTGTATCACGGCCAGGTATCGTTGATCGCCCGCGGGCGCGTACAGGCGTTGGTACGCGATTTGGTGCAGCCACCTGATCTATTAGATATCGTTTTTTTTTTTTTCTTCTTAGCTTGAATTCCTCTTCGTCATCTTCGACCCTCTTCGCCACACTGGCACACAAGCCGCAAAATTGGCACACCCTATTGTTATCGCTATTTGATATTTCGATGTCCACACATCTTTCTCTTGACTACCTCGACACCTATTCCGTGTTGCGATCACCCTCCTTGTTCTTCAACTTGTTTTGTACCAAGCATTGTACAAAGTGATTTTCGTGTATCATTGTGTCCACCCCCCTTCCTCTGATGCGAAATCGTAGCTTGTATCTCTCCACTCTGGAGTTACTGTAATGTCTCCGACAAAGTGGCGATAACTTGGTCTTTTTAATGACAGTGTCTTTGTTGTTGGTTCTGTTTGAGGATTGCTATACGAATGCGCGATTCGTAAAGGCAGTCACCGATCCTTGCGGCGATCATATTTAAGTATGACATTGCAAGTGTGAACAAGTCCTAGTAAAGAGAACTAACTACTCGTCTGCGCCAATGAGCCACCCAATACCCTTCTGTAATGCCTTGGATGCCTGCGCAGAAACTTCTTCACGATGCAATGGCAACGATGGCCAACCAGCACCGTCCCCACGGGAGCTGTCTGGTCCATCGTCCTCACCCTCTGGCCGCTCTGCATGCGCTTGCGGGCGACTCTTACCGAACGGAAACTTGGAAGCGACCCGGCTGAAGGTGTCCGCGATGGCTGCCCCGTCTGCCATCACGAGAGGAGACGTGGGGAGGTGTATATTCTGCAACCTGGACGCGAGGGTCGGCACCACCTGTCCATATTGCGCAGAAGCGGCGGCGCGGCCGTGTCGACGATTGGAAGAAGCTCCATCCTTGTCCTTGTCGGAGGTGTGCTGCTCCTGGGCGGCGATGTCCTCCTTCTCGAGGCGGCGCCAGGCCGCGAGGATCTCCGGGAGTCGGTCCGCGGGGCAAAACTCGAGCGCGTGGCCCAAAAGGCGGAGCTTTTTGGGCACGTCGGGGAATTCGGTCTGGCGCCCGAGTTGGAAACAGGACACCCAGCAGACTTCTTTGGCGTCTCGCAGCTGTTCTTCTGACACATCTGGCGACAGGCATAGCTGTGATACCGTGTTGATCATGGCCTCGCTTGTTTCAAAGGCTTGCGCGAAATCCTCTGCCTGAAGAGCTGTGTCCGCAATCATCGCCAAGGTTTTCGCCCGGGCAACAACATCGCCGCGAAAGCCGAGTTTGTCGACGAGCTCCAGAATAACTTCCTTGTATTTGTACGCGTCGCTGTTGCTCGATAGCACGCGAGAGATCAGCGAGAGACGGTCCTTGGTGAGACGAATCTCAATCGGCGTTAAAGGAACACCAGGGCGACTCTCCACATTGAATGACGTGATACGAGACGTCGCCTCGATGAACTCTTGTTCACGGATGACTCTCTCGGAACGCAACGGAATCGACAAGCTGGAAGACAAAGCTGGGCAAGCGCTGCAGAAGGAATTGGGGTATATTACGCACCAGTCGTAAGCGAGCTTCATCTCGCCAAAAGTGTAGTTTCCTGAACTAGCATTGTCGTAAAACTCTCGTGAGGACGTCAAACATATGTCCTCTACCGCGCGATCGTCTAATGACAGCGTAGACTTTTTCGACCGCAAGAGACTCTCGGCGATCTGCAACTCTGCAATGGGTGTGCGTCAGACAATGGACCAATAACAAAAGTGATGGAACACTTGCGCCCAGTACTAAGAAGGCCACTGAGAAAGATACTGAGGATATCGGCTTGTGATAGAAGTCCAAAAGCGCTTCGTACACCGTTGTCATTGGTACGAGACAACTTCAACATATCCTCTAATAACCACTCCCAATCGCTCCGACTACGCAACGCATGGGTCGCGCCGAGCTGCCGAGCCATGCGAACAGCCCTCGCGCGTTGGCTGCTTCTGTCGTTGGCGCTCTGCAAAAACCAACGCAACGGAGCGGGTGCGTCCCATCTTGAGAGGATTTCCCCAGACTCCAGATGGACGTCCAAGATATCCAAGGCACGGGATAGTGATGGTAATGGGAGCGGTCGAAAAAATAGGAATAGATCAGAGGGTGTACACTTGGGCCGAGCTGTTGTGGGTGTCACAAAAGATCCTAGCGATGCGATAGTCGTTTCTACCTCATCCTCGTCCTCATCACCAGTGGCATTCCAGGCTGGAAGACATTCAAAAATTTGGCTCATGACGTGCCACTCGCCCAGGCTGTCGCTTCCATACAAACAGGCGAGAGCAAGTCGCGCCATGGTTTCGTCATCTGAAATTAAGCGCTGTCCAGGTAGTAAGGTGGGTTTGGATTCTTCAAAAATGCGAGCCACCATCTCCAACGGGGCCCCAAGAGTGAAGTCGCTGAGCAGTTGCGCTGAAATTCCCGAAGAGGAGTTGCCGGCGCGCTCGGCGCGTGACTCTAGTACGAAGAGGTAGGGTAGTACGAACTTTCGAATATCGGCGATTAATGATTTGGGAGTGGAGAGAGCGAGCATTGCGCGAACGACAGCCAACGAATCCATGTTCTTCCACTGTTCGAGCGTCCAGTCTTCCTCGGGTCCATCTTTTGCGGCTGCTTGGGCATCATAAACAAGGCGGGAGAGAAGAATGAGCTCTTCTCCAAGCTCATCGAGCCCCGGTATGTCCTGTGAGGTGGCGTGTTGTACCATCAAAAGAGCGGTGTCCGCCATGCCGGTCGAAGTGAGGATAGAATGCGCGCGCTGCTGGTACCAGGTGGAAAGCTCCTGCGATGTCATTGGTCGGGAAGCTTGATTTATGGGGACTTGGATTTTTGGGGTGGCATGACCAGAGGTAAGCAAGGCGGCTTGTACTCTTGGGTGCTCAGTCCAATCCACTTCCTGTCTCCACGTTTCCGCATGTGATTGATGCTCCACATCGCGAGAAGTATCGAGCTTGGGGAGAATATCCTGGTAAAGCGAAGGGGGGACATGGTCGGGGATGCAAGTGAGGATGGAGAGGCGGAAAGGCCAGAGTGCGAGACCATGTCGCTTGAATAAGACCCGAAGGGGTCCAACTAATCCCCTCGTGGCAAGTAGGTGGGCCGATTCTACGAGAGTTTGGATGAGGAATGCGGATAAAGGTAGTGGAGGAGCGCCAGGGTCTGATTGTTGCTCGGATTCGGTGTCCACGGTGTCGAGCCATGGGTCGTCCCACTCTGGGTCGTCGGATTTAGCGGGCGCCTCTACACTTGTTGCGAACATCTCCGTAAATGTATCAAGCCTGTCTTTCCTGTCCAAGAGAAGGGACCGGAGTAGACACATGCGAGCATCAGATGGATTCTCACTGAAGTAGGACACCATGTCGTCGTCGACAGACGATGGGCTCTGACCGCCAACGTCAGATGTCTCGCGGTCATCTTGCAACACAAAGGAAGCCTGTAACCGCTCTACTGTGCTTTCAGATCTCTTGAGTGCTACTTCAAGGAGATAGGTCAATAGAGCTGAGTTGTCAATGGCCCTGTCTGCAATTGCTGCGACAACCCAGAGGTCGTCTGTTATGGGACCAAGTGTGTCATCAATGGTCGAGGATTCAAGGTGGTCATCGGAGAGGTCTATCCACTTTTGACAGAGATCCTCTTCGTTAGATGTCATGGAGAGAAGCAGGCAACTTCAAGTTCAATTCAGTTCGCATGCCGTGGCAACATGTACATATCACGTGATCTCAGGTTACTCTAATTAAGCTACACTCAGAATAACGTGTCCTGACAATCAAGATGAGTCTATCAATCAAAAGTCACTTATTTGGTTTTTACCTCGTCACGGAGGTACTCCCCGACATCCCTGGTAATCTTTGAGACAAAAAAGGAGAAGCGAACAACTAAAACAACATACGCTTGATGAAATACAACGATTGCCGTTGGGTCCAATTTTCGCGTATCGACTGTTGATCTTGAAGTGACTCCGAATCCCTGCACAGACAAACATTGAAACAAGTTGCGGCGTATCAAAAAGAGCCGAGGTTCATTTACCAATGGGACGTCATTCATGCTATAAACGACGACACCTTGATGCTCAGGAGTGTCCTCGGTAATACGGCCTAAATGTGCCTTGAGGATGTGATTGCCATACAGGAAGGGCATTTCGCCATTCGGTTTGATCCATACCTCAATTTTTGTAGTTTCAGATATGGGGCGGTAAGAACAGAAGCTTCGCTTACTTTGTATTTGGCATATTGCGCGAGATAGTCCAGTGAGGTTATGTGCAGTTTAAATTTTCCTGCCTTGCTGAACTTTCCCAGACAGGTGCCCAAGCTGACAAGGTTAGGCCGAGCCACAGAGATACCGAGTTTCATTGAGGCTTCGGAGACATAGTAAACGCGACCTTTGTGCAAACGAAAACAGTGTGCCTCGTCTTGTCTATCCACTAGATGGACAAGGTTTTTTCCCTTGGACAGCCAGACAGTAAGGATGGAACAGCCTTATGCGAGAAGCCACGCACGATGTAGTTGGCAAGCTTTTCGAACACGGCCTTACTTTCATCTTGAGTTAATGGGCGCATATTCGAGGTAACGGTAAAAGCAGCCACCGTCAATCAAGAACTCTCGGTGTGACATAAGCAGATTGATGCGCGCCTTGTGGAAGTCCCGTGTATTGTATTTTACAGTCGATCAAGCAGTCGACACATTGAATCGAGTCGTTCGATCGATTGTTACAGAAATACTATATGTAAAAACGACACCAGACAAAAGACCGGCTGGAGAAGCTGCCTTGGGTGCTACATACTTGACCCCATTCATAGTTTTTAAATGTCACATGACTAAACGCGTCGAACGTGGTGTTTATTTGGTCGAGGACAAATACGGGTTTCCCACCATTTAAGTCGCTGCATTTACCGTTGTTCATATTCCATCTTTCTCCTTCTTCTTATCTCCTACTTCCACCGCCTCTCAGGCGATATTTGTTGTCATTAACCAGCGCTTGACGCGCCCCCTTTCCATCCCGCCATCCCTAGTCACCTTGAGCTATATCATAAGTATGCAACACCTCTATCAGATTTTGTTCGTCGCTGCACATGCAGCCTCTATTGCCTTTATCACATTCCCCTTGGTTCTCCCGCTACCTGCACTTGCGAAGCCCGTAGCGCGCTCCTTAATGTCCCAGACTATAACCGTGCATCATATCTCAAGACGCCCAGTTCGGGCACCCAAGTCCAAAGACCCAAAAACAAAGGCCGCTGCATCTCATGACTTTCTTGAGAACTCTGCGAATGTCTCGTTCCACCCACGTTCTCGTCACTCCCATGAAGGTCCAGGCGTATATGCGGGTGTGCGCGGTCGTAGTGGTGACATCAATGTCAATACTGTTATGGATCAAATCAGTATCCTGAGTAGCTGGCATTCCAAGGCGCGCTCTAATGCTCAAAACCTAAGTACGCTCTCCTCTTTCCCTTTTCAGTAAAAAGACTAAGAATAACCCCAGAAACCTATTCTTCTCAAGCATCTACGTCAAGACATAAAGGCGCATCCGAATTCGAACGGAAATGTGCTTCTGAGCTCACAGCCTTCAATACTAACTCTCGTGGCTTCGAGACGACGCTCAAACAGCTAAGCGCTGACAAGGGTCGCGCGTACTACGACAATAGAGACAGCATTGAAACACTCCTTAAGGATATAATCGACTTCCACAAGGACGTCCTCAGTTGCTTCACCGATCTCGTTTACGGCACTCCAGAATTGGGTCCCGTTCTCGGACCAAGTATGTCCTTTCATCATAAGAAAACCATTTGTTCACTGAACCTCACTCAGCCATCTATGAAGTCAAGTGCACTTTGGATGCGATACTCAACCTCACGGAGAACTTGACAGACGCTATCATCAATGCCCTAAGGAGGCTTATTTTGGAATATAACGAGGCGGTATGTAAACCAGGAATTGACGTGCTTGGCATATGCCTTTGAGGCGACGCGGTTTTCCACTCCACACACTAGTCCCATTGATATCCTTGCACCTATCTCGCCGCACGCAGGCACGTGTTCATGTAGCCCTAGTTGATGTGTAATTGGTTTTGTATTATAATTGCATTGCTATGGTGCGAGGAAACGTCTAGCAGTCGTTTCCGTCTTGTTTTGCCGCAATCGGACGGCATGTTTCGAAAACGCTGTGAAGAAACCGGAGTGGGGTCTGGCGAGGTGTTCTTCACTTCTTGCATCCGAGAACTATGTCCAGCGAAGTATAAGTAGTAATTGGTTGGTACTGATTATTCCTCGTCCAGCCAGCGCTCCGCAAGAGGTCCAATAAATGGTACATGAAACCGGGTCAATCCGCGCGACGCACCAGTATGTGCCCGGAATCTGGTCCGCGCTATTAGTGCGACGTTAAAAGGATTCTGAGAGGACGTACGCCATGAAGCCCATAGAAGCGACGAGTAGCACAGTGAAAAGGGTCCGCAAGACGGTGGGTAACTGCAAGACCGATGCGAGTATTCTCAGCAAAAGAAGGGGTGTAGTCAACAACGCTGATTGATACGCTGCATACAGTAACCTAAGTCGAGCCATACAGTAATAATAGATGAACTGGCGTACCGTGGAATCGGACGAAGTCGTTGTGGGTCTCCGTAACGAGTAAGAAAAACGCTGTATTGAGTGCCGCGTTAGCGCCATCCATCCTCCCAACGACAAATCGGACAGAAGCGCGCACCGGAAACGGGACCGAGGATGTAGGCCCACGCCGAGAGGAGGTCAACTCGCATGTTATGGCGCGTCTCCCATTGATTTTGTGTCTGGGCTTCCGCCTCATCATCTGCACCGGACCCGCCTGCAATCGCCGTTTCCCAGGTCGGAATTCCCCCGGACTGGTACGAAGTCACCTCCCTTACTGACGACTGAGTGGGGAACCATGGGCGCGCATAGCGTGATGTCGAAGGCTGGTGGGAAGACGATGATGGATAGCCAGGATCATCCGGGGGAGGAGTCTTGTTAAGAAAAGATAAGTGAAGTTCCACAGCGCGGCAAGACAGGACTTACATATGGTGCAAATGAGCTAGCACTCAGGCTCATATTATTGTATCGTACGGCGCTGCGGATGGATAGTATAACTGGCGCCCAGTCACTAGTGCGTAGATGGAGTTACCCGCTTGTGGTCAGACAAATTCCATATCGAATCTTATTTCGGCTAATTCCGAACTGGCTTTGAACTGAAGGCAATCTATCCCACGCTCGCAGGACCGACCGTGAGCCCACTCCAGGATCGACACAAAAGACACCCCAGGACGAAGCCATGGCAGTGAGTATCGATCTCTAGAGCCCGTAAAGTGGTATAGCATCGTTTATCATAAACCATGGCGAAAAGCGCGTTTAGTGGGTTGGATGGGCGACCTCGCGTTTGGATGATGATGCTCCTGCCGCTCCTGCGCTTGCTACTATTACCACTGCTCGTACGACGCACGCTCACATACACCTCTATAGGATAATTCGGCTCCAGTCACTATTCGCACAAGGAAATTTATCACAAACCGCCTTCTGGCCCGTCGTCAGTTTGTTGTAGACGTCCTTCACCCGTCGCGACCGCCCATCTCAAGGACCGAGTTGTCCGAAAAGCTCGCTGGGATCTACAAGGCTGACAAGGCCCGCATCGTTCCTTTTGGATTCAAGACACACTTTGGTGGCGGTCGAAGCACGGGTTTTGCGTTGATTTATGACAGCGAGGACGCGCAGAAGAAGTTCGAACCCAAATATCGCTTAGTGCGGGTGAGCGTACTTTTCCTCACCTCCCAACAGTACCCCTCGCTCACGGGTCTGCTGTATTGTAGGCTGGCCTTTCCCCCAAGGTAGAGAAGGCATCCCGTAAATTACGCAAGGAGCGCAAGAACCGCGCAAAGAAGGCACGTTTAGCCTGCATGCCCTTGAGGTCTCCGCCGTACTCACAGCTTGTCCTTGTTTTCAGTTCCGCGGAACCAAAAAGGTCAAGGCGGCAGAGCCTCCCAAGAAGGGGAAGTAAAATCATCACACGACTGTTTTTATACTGCATGTCAGATATTACCCACCATCATGATGTATATGCTTTCTGTGCTACTCTATATGCATATGCACAGATGCGAACATTCCAGAAACATGACTGACCGGGTTCTACGCCTCGATACATAGTAGGACAGCTGTGAATATGTGTGGGTATCGTAACCATTACGGTGCACATAAGTAAGAGGTAGTATACGACCCGAAGCTCAGAATCCAAATTTTTTGTGAATGATGTCAGGGTCTTCTTGATACTCCTCTGCAGACACCCACATCTAGGGATGATTAAAAGGTAGAAACGGGGTGTCAACGCGAGGGACACACCTTCTTGAATGTGTTCAACCCAGCAAGGATGGACCCGCCAATCCACGTGGAATATATTCGTTCGGGAGGAGCATATATCTTGATCTTCCCGTCTTTCATCCTTTTCACTTCGTTCAAGAGCCGGTCACCGTAACCTGCTCCGATTTAATAATACGAATTATGCCCGACCAAGATTCGAACGCACCAGTGCAAAGTGTAGTGCCCCCGCTGAGAACAATGTTGGAATACAAACTTTTCCGTAGGTCCATATCCACACGATTGATAGAATCGACTACAACTTGATGAACGCCCGCGTCTTCGAGGCCAATGATCTCGGGGTTGAAAAGAATCTCGCCGGCGCGGAATCGCTCGGGTCCCAACTGCACAATGGGCTAGTCAGCACGGACGGTTGCGCAAGAGGGAACGAGCAGGACCGCAATGGTATTCCCATCGGGTAGCCTAAAGACTTCCGTGCGGCCGTGGGCGTCCTTCTCCTCTTTATTGGGGTTCAGCGCAATATAACAGTTCTTCTCCTTGATCGCCCGCACGACCTCACCCTCGGCTGTGGTGTGTAGATGGTATCCAGCCTTTCGAAGCAACAGCTGAAGGTGTTCGGTCACGTCCCTGTTACTCAGTTACAGCCCAGGGGCATGTTGGTAAGACCGTTCCAACTCACCTCCCCGCGACGTCTACTCTTCTGATAGCGTGTGGCATGGAGAATCCCTCGAACACCGGCACCGCATGTGTGACGCCGTCCCCTGAATCTAGGACGATGCCGGTTGTCCGACCAGAGGCGTATCTGCGCCAGCCAATTCAGAATGGAGCGGGGGTCGGGAAGGGAAAAAAAAAAAGGTTGCGCCATACAACGACAAAACGGCTTGTACAGATATGTACAGAGCGGGGACGTTGAAGGTATCAAAGAGGATCTGCGCCGCCGATTCCCTGTTGGTTCGCGGGTTTAGCGGTGCTTCCGTGAGCAGCACCGGATGCTGGACGTAATCCGAACAATGCGAAGCATCAAGCGGGGTCTGCGCGAACCTCCGAACGCGGAGAGAGACGCACCTCCTCACTGAGCGTGCCCAGCTCTTCTGCATAAACCCAATTCCATATGCGTTCCATGTCGTCCCAGTCGGTCACGATGCCGTGTTCCATGGGGTATTTGATCTTCAGCAGCCCCCTGAATTCCTGGGCTTTCCTGCCAATGAAAACGTCCCCTTCGAGGGCCCCCGCCATGACGCGAACGTGTTTTGGCCGTCCAACACTGGCATCAAAGAACTGTCGGGGCCTGGCGTTTCGAGCGACCGAAAAAAGAGCATGGACGCACTATGAGGGGAAAAAACACTTTGGATGATCCTGACCAGCGAATCCAGCCTTGATCGTTCCAGAGCCCTAGAGAGCGAAGAGGTGAGATAAAGCAAGTCGGCTAGGGGTATAACTTGTCGGCGCAGACATTGTCGATGACGACTGGCTGGTTAGTGAGGACGTCTTCGTATTCGGCGGACATTCAGGGCAGCCAGTTTGTGCGAGGATTTACTGGACGAATAGACAACGATGGATAAGACGCGTCTTGACTGACCACGGCGCGGTCCCGGCGAGCCACCCGGAATCGGGTTTCCACTCATTCGCACTCAGTACAGGATCTCCTCATCCGAGGTCATGGTCGGGAAGCACAGTCTCATCAACCTTTCGTTCATCTTGTTCTTTACATTTTTGGTGCCGTCCGATTTTCCGCTGATCTCAACACTGTATTCATTTACACGCGGCTCATATGCCAGCTACCGTCCGTTGTCCTTGGCAATAAATGGGAAGCTACAAGTTTCTGCAAATGTCGGTGATACCGTCTCGCTCTCATGGACTTCTTCTCACCAGACCAACAGGTATTTGTTTTGGGACGAAGAACGCTATCCTCCGCCTGGACATCCCAGATAACCCCTCCAAGCCATGCCTGTCTTGTACAAAGCAATGGTGCTTGAACCAAAACCTACCCATCTGTGCCGGTGCTTCTCTTGGTGACACAGACCCCGATACAGCCAGCGGGAAGGAAGGTGATGTAGAGGCGCGTTGCTTCCGTACGTGACTTAGACATACCAGGGTAACTCTGCTCATCTGACACATTTGTCACCGCAGAACGCGACTCGCCTCGGGACCAACTAGTGGTCACCCTATTCCTTCTTACAGTCTTTGGACTCTTACTTGGAGCCGGAATCAAAGGAAGGATGCTCAAGGCGGGTATAGATACGAGTCTGCCCTGGGACGCAGGCCGCAAATGGTGGCAGGTAAGTGAGGTCCCTTCACGGCACAGCTTGGGCTCAAGTTATCATCGTCACAGGCACTAGTACCTCGGCGGTTCGACGATATTGGTATGGGGGTGCGATTACCAAACGCTATAAGGGCAAGAGGGGATTATGTCGTTGTTTCCAATGGTGGGGGTGACGGCTCGTGATGCTATACTTGACTGCTATACTCGACATGGATGTTTACTAGTCCACTGTTAGTATGTTGCTAAGCTATTGTCATGGACACGTTCCCCGGGAAATTTGCACTAGCCCACCGAACTGCTAGCCCCCCGGTGGCACCAACAGTCACTAGCACGAGCCGGTCTCCCGGTCATTCAGTAATTGGCATAGCAGTACCGTACTGTAATTATAATAGCTCGAACCCACGGCCAAGGCGCTCATCCTTCTGCTCAAATCCATCAAAGAGAAAACGGAGTAACTAAATCAAACACGCAAATGGGGGCAATTTGTTCCAAATCATCAAACCACACGGGAGGACACACCTTGGTCTCGTCGACTGATGCCCAGCCACGCGCATCAGCTGGCAGGCCCAGGCCCCAACAACCCTCGCACCCTCCACAGGGTGCCGAGGCCCGCAGATCCCAAGCTGCCGCTGCTGCAGAACGGAGGATGAAAGCGGTGAGCCCCCCCCCCCCCTTCACGATGGACAATCGTGAGCGCTCGACTGCGACGACAAGACTGAAAATAAATAAAATTTGCATTTTGGATAGGAAAGCAAGCGGGGTGTCACCACGGCCAATCCAAATTCGGGACAGCTCGCCGCTCGTTTGGAAGCGTCCAAGTCGGCTCCTCTTGTGCCAGAACCGAGGCAGGAAGCCGCGCTTGTCGTAAGCTTGTGCTTTTTAATTTTTGGGGTGCTTTTTTTTTCTGAGAGGGAACGCTCTAGTGGGATTGAAGTAGTTGAAATGCCTAATGAATGGACCCCTGCCCAAGTTGGTTGTTACTATAACCTATTTACCTCCACAGCGGAAATTCTTTCCAGCGCACCGTTCACCCATGCCCTTGCTTCTAAGCATCTTTTTGTGTTCTCTGTTCACGCATGTGGGCATTAGTAAGCCTTTATGTGCTGGCCTATGTCGCCGCTGGCCTTATCGAAGCCGTGGCACAACCCCAGCCGACCTCGTGGATTTCGCGTTTTCGACTGCTTGGGCAGTCCGTACATGAATAATTTCCGTTCGTGCGCGGCCTTCTCGCACCGTCGATCAGCTACAATGGGCCCTCTTTGGCGCACATGTCATTATTCGTGTGGTGGCAGGAAGGGATCCCTGCTCCCCCACCCCCTCCCCCTTTGGCCCGCCAATGATTCTTCTTCAGGGCCCAGACAGCGGCCCCGTGGTGTCATTTTGTTTTGTTTTGTGTGCCTGGTGCCGGTCCAATAATCGACGACCCCGGCGTTTGCGCCGCATCGAGCGGCATGATCAGAAAGCATGCTCCGGCGCTCCGCCCCATCATAAGCTCTCCCCCCACCCGTCCGCTCGCTTGAGCTAGGGACACCGAATTTGAGCAGATCGCGTTGCGTGCGTCTAATGGTTTTGCATTTTTGGGCGACTAGCATGTCGCACGTCAACGTCTGAGCGGCATCCTGATGGTCGGCGGTACCCATCGCTCCCCCCCGTCTCAACGACATCACTGAGAAGACAGAGGCTAAATGCGTCGCCTATGCAACGCATAGCGGCTATAACGACAGAACCTTCCCTTAAATTATACATGTCGGGATCGTCGTTTCTCGGCCGAGACGAAGCCGCAGCGGCGTGCACTTCATGCGATCTTACGGCTTTGAGACCGCTACGCTCCGATACGCTCGCATCGGAGCAAACTCACGGGTACTCACAGCACTGGCTGTCAACACTTTATGCGTTGCCGGCTTGTCAGGTAGTGGAAGTTGAGCCATACACGGCGGAATAGCGACTAAAAATACTACTTACAACTGGGTATGCAAATCACACTATATACATACAATATGATCCCAATGTTCGTCTTTCCAACTAAGGCGGTGCTATGCCAAAGGCGATATAGAGACAACCATCCCTCGCGTCTGCCGAATTTTCCTGAGGAACCAGCAGGAACGGGGGACAAGCGGGCACGGAGAGACTCAGTCTGCGTCCTCATCCTCGTAGTCCAGTCGGGCTCGTTTTGACCCAGTACTTACACCCATACCGATCCCACGAGCCTCTAAGGCTTCGAGGGCGACCTTCGCTGCACTATCCGCCCCCCTTTTTGCTCGAGAGCGTGTTCGACGCAGAGCACCAAATGCTTGCGCCTTGATGACGGCAAGAGTGCCGGATAATGGCGGTGCTCCAGGAGATGGGGACCGAGTGGCATGGGCGATCGTTCTGCGGGGTCTGAGCTTGGAATGTGAAATATCTGACTTGATCTCGCCGTCATCAGTTAGGACGCTCGTCTTCAACGAAGTAGGAAGCGGAGAAAATAGACGGCGGTCCGTGCCAGAATCCAAACGACGTGTGGTGAGCCTCAAATGACCAAGTGAAGAGACATCGGCCATTCCACCGTGCAGAGTGACCTCTGGGGGATGATGCCGTCGATAATCGAAATCGCCCTTTTCATGGGAACCGTCGTTGAAGGAAAATTGAAAAGGAGATGTGAGAGATGTGGACGAGGATGACGGTCGGGTGGAGGCTGGAGAGTGTGAGCGGCTAGTGGGAAGATACGAAGCGGAATCCAATGCCGACGGAAGCATTTTTTGATCGTCAAAGCTGTGGCCAGAGTAGCGGGAGAGGTAGGAAACGTCGTTTGTAGTCACGTTTGGTGACTCTACAAAAGTCGGCGAATGTGAAGAACTGCTACTTCCAGCGTGGCCAGAGTCGCCCCCAGAGGAACCGGCGAGGGCTATTGGCGGGGGTGCCCAGGTAACGTCACGCATGGTGTCTCGTGGTGAAGGATAAGGCGTGAATTGGTTGGCTGACCGATGCGACTCGTTATCGCCATGAGCGTAGGGGATGGAGGGAGAGCGGGTGGCAAGTTCGCTGGGCGCGCCAGTCGGATAGGCAACGTCCGAGAAGGGAGGAGTGTTTCCGGTTGAATAATGGAGCCCATCTTCAGCGTAGGGGCCGACGGCAGGGCCGATCTGTGAGTTGATAGCAGTGATCTGAGGGTGCATAGGTCCAAAGCACGCAGGAGGGGGGGGAAACTCGTCCACTTGTGATTCCGACCCTTTTTTGGTCTGCCACAAGGCCCGCCAGAATTTCTCCCGTTCCCTCCCAGCATTTCTGAGGCGATTGTTGTCTTGTCGGAGCTCGTTCGCCTCTGCACGGGCTTCACGACATGAGTCTTGGAGCTGTAGGACTACGGCTTCCAGATTTGTGACTTTAGGAAAGGAGGAATGGTAAGGGCGAAGTGGTTGATGGATAAAGGGAGAATGGAGAACCAACCGGTTTCCTCTAACGTGGCAATGTAATTTGCGCGCCTTGCTCTGAAGGCAGCTTGGGCATCTGCGTTTTTCTTTTTCCTGAGGGCGGTGTCAGAGACGCGGGACGAAGAGTCGTCCTTGGGAGTTGCTGGGGCCATAGTACGAGTGAGGGAAAAGCAGACAACGCCGGGGGGAATATCCCGAATTATTTATCTTAAATGGCAGCGCAGATTCAGAGAACCCAACACACGAGGACCGCGTCTCTTCGCCTATCACCCGGTATCCGGCTCTTATTTATTTATTTTCTTTTCGAAATCTATTTGCTCCCGTTCCACCCGACTCCCGTAGCCCCGCGCACCCGCACAAGCAACCATCAGCGCCGCTGCGCCTCACCTCCTCCACTCGGTCACTGCCACAGCAATTATAGAACTTTAAAAAATGGCCGCCGCCCTTCCAAAATCCGTAACAACTCATGCTTCTTCTTCGTCCTCTTCGTCCCACGATCCCTCGTCCATTTCTCCCTCAATGTCGAGTACCTCCAAGATCGCCTCCTTGCGATCTAGAACACACGCAACCCTACGGCCGATTCTCCCATTTAACGCCAGTGAGACCTCTCCGCTGATGCAACCTGCCAGCACATACGATCGTCTGATCGGCATGAGGACGGCAGCAATCTGGAGACCACGTTCCCTCGTCAGCAATCGGCAAGATAATCTTCGCTTTTGGTATAATAGTACCTGACCGGCTTTCCGTTCCTCCACAGCGTGTTCTATCAGCTGCTCTCGCGAAAGTTCGTTTACGGGACCAATGGGCTGCAATTCTTGGTAGCGCAGATCAGAAAAGCCGACAGTAGCAACTGTTGTGGGTCCTTGCGTTATCCCAGATCGCGATTGAGTTTATCGCGTGGAACGAGTGCTGGGTCGTGGCACACGCACCTGCTGCGCCATTTCCCCGAAACACAACGACGAGGGTGTCATCGTCGAAAAAGTCGAAATCAAGGATGTTATAGCGGACATTATTTCCAACTCCGTCACCGGTGCTTTGAAGCACGGCCGCTCCTACAGCCATCTCGGGACTCGGAACCATGGGGTCATATGCAAGCCGAAGCACGCAGACTTACGGAAATGAAAACATGTATTCAGTACATACAGTTTGAATTCACGGAAATCAGAGGCTTACGGTCTGCGCCGTCACCAACCAAGGGACCATATGCAGCCAAGTACTGCGCCCTAAAGGTAGTGCCCTGTGCGCAAGTCAGAATGTCGTGATCTCGTCATCGGCGGTCGAAACGTGCTTGCCTGATTGTGTTTCGCATTCCATTCACGAATCGTGTGCGAAACGTGTACCTCCGTGACACAAGGACCAGAACCCACAGAGTGCGACATATCCGGAGGCTTGCATCTTGCCGCCCGCGCGGTTGCACTAGCGGCGCGAGAAAAGATACTCTGGCATTGGTTCGACAAGTCCTTGGTCAAGGCGTAAAGATTCTTATTCAAGTGCGATAGGTCCCTATACCCAACTGGCTAGGATATTGCACATGATCAGACTCCATAACCGGATACGGCATTGAGGACGTACGTGCACCCACGCAGTTTGGGACGGATCGCACAACGCGGATCGCGCTCGCTTTATGGCAGCGGATAAATTTTGGTTGTCCCGGGGTACGCCCAAATCTTGCGGCGAGAAGTTCGGAACCCCATCGCAGAACCACGCGTCTATCTCGCTGTTCACAAGACCCTTCGTCAGGTAATCATTCACCTCCAGGACATCGTGTCGTGGTGGATTCAGAGACTGCGAATCAGCGACTGGGCTGGCGTTGCTGATCTCTAAGTCGTTGTCAGGAATAATGCCGAACACCTTCGCCTGTACTTACCAAACCGCAACCACTTCATGAACTCCTTGAAACGGGACAGCTCTCGTCGCGCAGCCGCAGAAAGCCAGCTGGCGGAAAATATGGCGTGACTCGTCATTGTCATCGCCTGAATGATGTCGTCCTCTTTTAATTCGCACGCTCCATACATTCGGGGCCTGATCAATGATGGACGGAAGGTAAACGCAATGTGATCACGTAGAAAGGGCTTACAGGTGTGACCAGCCCAAGATTTCCTCTAGCAGAAGGTGAAGGCGCTGGCATGCTGGGGCGACACGAAGTTCGGAGAAATCGCGCATTTTCACTAACGCTTCTGCCACTGTACTTTCCCACTTTTGCAAACCCTAAGTAGTACGCTTGTATGATGCAGTGTACGGCGGTTGATTGGGTACATACCCGTTCGCTCATTTGCTCTCCGCTGCCAATATAATCTGAAACTGCCTCCGACGATCGTCCTACGAGTAACAGCAAGGTCAATTCAAGTGTTGATGTTGTACTGTCGGCTACAGCTATGGAGATGTCAGCTCGAGTGACGGAAGAATGATGGAATCAACCTACATGCCCCCATCTGCACTTGAATGTCATCGAGTGATTTCAGCCACCTAATTCCGGGCTCCCTGGCGCCGATCTGTGTACCCGATCCGAGCCACACAACATGCAACTCGTTTAGGACGCGCATCGCGTACCAAAGTAATTCACGCGCAGTCGTCGAAGTCTTGGCTAAGTCACGAGGAATGCGCGTGCTCAATGAGGGCAGCTCCACGTGAGTTGGGATCAAGGTTGTCCCGGACACCTGGGAGCGCTGGTGAGTAAAGAAGACGGGATTTTTTGGATCGCTCCGTAACGACGACGTTGTCGAGCCCTCCCGAACGAGGATGGCACCGAGCGGATAGCTACCGTCAAGGAAACAATGAATACGACCCGTATCGTCGGAAACGACTAGAATGCTTTGCATTGTCGAGTCATCGGATTGGTTTGAATCTTCGAGTCGACTAGACTCCTGCTCCCTGGCAGCCTCAGTTGGTTGAATAGACGCCAATAGTAGATCTGATGGCAGCGTTGGCCAAGTAGCAATAGCTTCCGGTAGGTCGGACTTATTTGACATTGAAGAGGAATTTTGAAAGGAGAACAACTGGGCTGCCCTGTAATAGCGGCTGAGACAAGAGCATAAAGAAGTAACAGGAACGAACAAACGTCAATGCCCGCGAATTATCTGATACCGGATCCAGCAGGGGTAGGTGTTTGATGATCGAATGAGCGGATCCTGACTTTCACAGGAGCAATAATTAGCGTCATTCTTCTTAGGTGATCGCAGAAGCATACAATATCAGAACCGCGCTTGAATATATCCGGGATAGAGTCGGCCTCTGCCTGCTTCTCATTCTTGAACCACCAAACGCCCGTCAGTCTCGCAGACTCTGATGATTTGTGAACTAAAGGCGGCGAATATTCTTCGTGTCCGTCCTGGATAGAGTGCACGGTGACTCTAGGAGGGTGGTGAATTAACGCAATGGCCTGACCTGTAACAATCATGCGTTCAGCGTGAAAAGGCATTTCTGGTCTTTGTTAGGGCTAAGCACACCATCGGGACTCCATACCAGGTCGACGATTGTCTCGTTACGAGCGGAGACAGAGTGAACATCGACTTGCCACTTTTTCGAACCTTGCATTTTCCAAAGACTGACGTGATCTTTGCCATTCTGTGGAGATATGATGACGACGAGATCTTTATCAGGACAGCACGCAGAAGGGAGCAAACGAGAAGACACGGGCAACGATAATTTTGCTAGGGAGACGAAAGGCCTATTAACGTGGTCGTTCATCGCAGTCATCAATGAAATAGCCAAGTCTACCCGGTCCGGGGTACCCGCTAACCACTATTTCCGTCCCTTGCCCTTGATCTTGGACATGGCAGCATCTCCTCGCTTCGCATGGATTCCCTCTCTTTGGCTCGCCCTCAACCCCTGATCGTGACTGAACCCAGCCTTACTTGAACCACCACCTTTCCTCTTCTGCTTGCGTCTAGAAGCTGGCCGGCTCGGAACACCAATCTTCGCCGGGCGGGCAGCTTTTTTCGCAGTACGTATGGCTGCATCTGTAGATCTTCTGTCTTCTCTAGAGTCCTCTTCTGACGCGAGCTTCCTCCTTTTGGCTCGCCGAGTGAGTCCGGAGAATTTGTCACGCTTTGGCTTTTCGATCCCAGGTGTCAGTCAGCGCGTTTGTTAGACTTCTGGGCGATTACCTTTTCCGCCCGCGTCTTTGTCCCGGGAGCCTCACCATCCATAGAGTTGTCTTTTTGAAAGTTGCTATCATATTGTCGCTTGCTGAGGTCTAAGCTAGCTGTTTTTATGCGTACAAGGTCAACGTGACGAGTGTGACGTACTTTTCGACTGTTGCTTGTCTTTGCCAGTTTGGAACCATGTACGCGCGGGCTTGGAATAGATCTCAGCTTCATGTTCCAGGATGTTCTGACCCTTTGTAACCTCCATTTCAGCTTGTCGAAGCTAGAATGTTGAGTTCAGCAAGCGGAAAATGACGGTTCTATCCATCATACCTGCTTCTCTTCTTTCTCTTCGGTCAAAACTCCGGCAATTTCGCCCTTCAAAGACTCCAGTTTTTTTGACCACCTTGCCACAATCTCTGAGGGTACTGTCCGATGTCTGACTTGATCCTCGCCAGCTGCCCGTTTTATAGCCGCTTTGAGAACTTTTCGATCGGATTCTCCCACTAGGGTCACCGACCTTTGCGTGGGTGTTAGATATTGAAAAGTCCTTATAGGGGAGACAGAACCGACCTTCCCTTCCTCCCGGCCCGCGCCGTTCGCCCGACGCGATGAAGATATTGTGAGAGCTGGGAAGGCATGTCGTAGTTAATCACAGTTTCTATGCCCTTAATGTCCAAACCGCGAGACGCCAGATCCGTAGCCATGAGATAATTGACTTGTCCGTCACGGAAGAGCTGAAGCGCTCTGAGTCGCTTCACAATACAATTAGAAAGGCGTCGACAACGGGTGCAGAAAATAAATATTCACTTGTTCCTGTGTCAGATCGCCGTGTAGCTCCTCGCACGACATTCCTAGAAGGCCGAACACAACACGCATTTGGTGGGCCAGCTTCTTGCTCCGTAAAAATACAAGAACACCAGACTTGAAAGTCCGAGTGCAGAGCGCTACGAGCAGCGCAGACCGATCGGCCTCTCTGCCCGCTCGAACGCGTACGAATTCCTGCACCAAGCCACGAGCCACGCTGCGTTTGGGGTCAACGAAAAGCCGCACTGGCTTATTCAGAGACATCTTGATGAGCTCGTCGACGGAGTCCGTCATTGTCGCGGAGAAGAGCATAGTCTGCCTAGAGACAGGACAGGCTTTGATTATTTCACCGAGTTCGTCCGCAAATCCATCTGACAGCATCCTATCGGCTTCGTCGAGGACAAGGACGTCGAGCGCATCGAGCGCAAACGCCGGAGAATTACGGAGGTGGTCGATGAGGCGTCCGGGCGTAGCGATAACGACATCTGGCCGCGCTTTCAAAGCAACTTCCTGCGACTTGAGCGATAGCCCACCTGTAGGACCCACCTGACTTGAGGTCAATCCTGGCGACAATAGGGAACATCTATACGTACCAACTACAAGGCAAAATTGAATATCGGTGTGAGCAGCCAACTTCTTTCCGACGTCGTAGCACTGAACAGCCAGTTCGCGGGTAGGGACAAGAATGAGACAACGCGTTGCCGCTGCCCTTTTGCCTCGGTCCCGATAGAGTAGACGCTCGATCATGGGAATAATAAAGGCGGCAGTCTTCCCTGACCCAGTAACAGCGTTACCGACAACATCCTTTCCTAGAAGGCCAATTGGAATCGTGGCGGCTTGAATCGGAGTAGGCGTATGGAAACCAAGGGATGTAAGACCCTTAAGAACAGGACGGGATAGATTCATGGTGAGGAACGATGAATGCTGCTCGGAAGAAGGTACATCCGAAGAAAAGAATGCTTTCTTCTTCGCCTTTTGGGCCTCAGTTTCTGATGCACTGTCGTCACCAGAAGATCCGGCGGCTTCCAGTTCGAGTTCAGATCCATCCCCTTGAGAGTCAGCACCATCAGATTCACTACCCGTCTCATCAGATGTCGCCAAGGGATCATCAAATTTTCGAGCTTCTTCCTCGTCGTGCTCAAGAAAAACGGATTCCTCGCCGTCGGAATCTTCTTCTTCATGAGATTCGACATTTTCCAGTTCGCTGCTTCCACCACCTGATTCGTCACCATCTTCTTGGTGCTTGCGCTTTCCGGAGCTGCTACGGAATCTTCGCCTCGCTATAATATCATCCATAGATATTGGATTCTAGTTTACAATCTCCGTTAGTGAACAGCACGGAGCACTGATTGAGCGCACCGGTTTTGAGCCACTCTTCACCACATCCGTATAATTTGCTACCCCGTGAAAGAGGTCAGTATAAGGGTCTCCCGATATATCAAAAGTTAAGGCGGGATCCAACTGGGCCTCATCGACCACCTTCGACCCCGAGAATTTTGCGTGTGCGACAGCCTCAGAGGGCGACTCTTCGTCGGAGTCCAGCGTCATAACGAAGTCATCTGGTGCCATCATGTGTCATAGACTGGAGCAGCTCGAGCCTCGAGTATGTGCCAGTGCGCGCAGATTGGATGTTTTGAGGCGTCACTTGACTGTTAAGAGCAAAGACTGCGAGATAAACCCCTTAGCTAACACAATATTTTCCAATGAACAAATTATGGCCTCTCCAGTCTCACACTTCTGATACACACCACTTATTCAAGTTGGGGACAAAGACTACAACGGTCGTGTATTTGGTCGTGTACCTTTGACGATTACAAAACGCAAACCCCGCCCCTCTAACCACGACATCGACCACGAGAATATGCTCCCCATGCGTCCTCGCTGCTTTAGAAACTGTCGGAAGCCAGGGAAGACAAAGGGCGTAATATCTTCCAATTCGACGTCCTCGTAGCCAATCTCTCTCATCTGTTGTATATATTGCTCTTTGGTCGTGATGTTATGTTTTGGCATGGTGCGGAGTACACGCCACAACAAGAGTGTCAATACCGGCCCAGGTGACGAGGAGAAGCAGAGGTCCGCCAGGGCAACACTACCGCCGGGAGTTAGGCGGCGGAGGGATTGGCGGAGAAATTCTTCACGGGTGTTGAAATGGTATGCGCAGTCGAGTGCGAGGATGTTGTCGAAATCATGCTGAAAGTCGGGGGAGAGTGGATGATCCTGGCACTCAGGGCGCCAGACGGCGTCACCCTGAAACAAGAGCACGGCTGGGGGCGCGTCAACTGAAGATAGATAACTTTTCACTCTTTCCCACGAACGGCGGTGGTGAGCGGGGAGGCTCGTTATTCCACATAATATGGACGGCGTGGCAACCTCTGGATGGGATAGCTGCAGAAGTATCGAATCGCCACAGCCGTGGCCGACGTCTGTCCATTTCAGAGAAGGTCCACAAAACAAAGAAGACGTAATGGAAAAACTCACCAAGAACCCGCCCACCAGGCTTAAGGTCAGCTACGCGAAATAACTGAATGGCCAGAGCTACAAAGTTGTGAGTAGCCCTATCACACGTGAGAACCAGAGTATTATAGTACCTTGACAGGCTTCTGGGAAGACTACGGTGTCCTACGCCCAGTAATTAAATGAATAAAGACGGTGAGATGGAAGCAATGTCTCGCACCTTCCAGAATCCCATGTTCAGCCATTCTGTTTGTGGGGGATCAGGACCCCCCGGAACTTTATTGAACGGGACGTGGAAAGTTCCATACGGGTCGCTAGTTCGACGAGAGAAGTACACGTAGAACCCCGCAAATACGACAGAAGCGAGAATAGTCACGGTCAAGGTGTTCATGGTTCAATGGATGCAATTCGCCTTAGCCGCTGGTAGATTACTGTGACAGCGTTCGATGGCGTATCTCCTGGGAAATAATACAGGAAGAGCTTGTGACGGCGGCCGACTTGAACAAAGTGCGACGTGGTGACGACATCAATACAGTATCGCCAACAATTTGAACTCAAAATTAAGCTCAGGTGAAGCCGCCCGTGTTGGTGGCTTGGCGGTGAGAGCCACAGACAACCTGACCTGTTGCTAGTGCAGCCCTGACCTCACCTCTCTTCCATTCTCCTCACATGCGGGGCTACTTGCATCGTGTGATGTTTTATGACCTCTTTTTACGTTTTCTTGACCATGTTCGTAGGCGGTGATATATATCTCCACCGAAGGTTTACGCGGGTCTGACATGTCTCAATTGATAGACCAACCTTGTGGTGACAGCACTGACAGCATGCGCCATTATATACACCCGCTCTGCTGGCGTTGCTTACTTCTCTGCGGGCGCGCTGGCCTGCACGGTGACTGTCAAAATCCTCAAGCTCGCCCTGCACCAAGCACGTCCCGTGCAAACCACCCGCTACAGACAGAAGCAATCGTACGGGTATGTAGTAGAGGCTCGAGGTCCGTCGAGCACGCATTCAACACCACGCCCGCAGGATGCCTAGCACGCATTCTGCGACTATCACCTTCTACGGGACCTACATCCCCATGGCCTGTGCATGGCTACCGTTGCATCCGTCGCTCCCGGAGGGCTCATTATTCCGTACGCTGGTGATGCTGGTGACATTTCCATGGGCTTTCACGGTTCCCGGTTCTAGGATCTGGTTGGGACACCACACAACAGCGCAGGTGGTTGTTGGTTGTGCTTATGGTTTTATTTTTGCGTGCATGTGGTTCTCGCTCTGGACTCTTGGACTTAATGCACTGGGCAAGATAGTAGAGGATCTCGTTAGAGTATATATTGGATGACTGGAAGTTTAACTTCTCCGCCCTAAAGGTCATCCTTCTTTGCCAATAGTAATGCCAGATACCATGTCTCGAATCCGAATGCTCCGAATAATATAGATTGAATAGGATGCAAATAACGAGCTGTTTATGGCAAACGTGGTAATCAGAGCAGCTACGGCTAGCACAGGTTTTCGGGGGTTGTAACGAGATAAGCCCAACTCCTAGACGCTACGGGGGTACCTCCGAGCCATAGTTCGTGACTTTCTTCCACGCACGGTTTATGCTAGAGTAGCAATGGGGACATAAATGATGCGCAAGCTTCGCTGAACCACATCCAGGGCAATGCACCACATCTGTACTGTCATTGAGAACGACAAAAGATACCTCTCTGTAAAATCCACTCACTTTGTTTATCTTTGAGACCCTTGTTTGCACTACGCATAGCCTTGCGGGAGTGTGATACTTTCTTTTTGGGTACGGCAAGGAGGAATGGCGGGATGAGGTCGCGGAGCGATGGAAGAAAGGGTATTGACCACGAGGTCCGCAAAAGGGCGGATGGGAACGCGGTAAATGATAAGGAAGACATTGCGAAAAGTTGACGAGGAACCGCGGTCACGGTGGCCATGGCCATGAGTGAGAGCAAAGGCGCGCGTTTGAACTCCGACGAGCCAGCTCAACACCACCTTGCAAAGCACAAAAAGCCGAAATGCTCCGTTTCACGCGACCACTACTTCAACAGGCATCCAAGTTATCTACTGGCATATATGGCCTCGCCGTCCACCCCAACCCGCTCCCGGAGCTCATCAAGACCTACGAGTCGACGCTCACCGCACTCTCCTCCATCCCCGAGCATGCCGCCTATCGTCAGGGCACGGAGTCCCTCACTCTGAGAAAGTTAAAGATCGTGCAGGACGCGAAAGGAGATGTCGCAGAGGTCGAAAAGCAGCTGGACGAGGGGCAGATTGAGCAAGCCATCGAGGTCGCCAAAGACGAACTCAATCTGGTGGCCAAGATGGCCGAGTGGAAGGCGTAGGTCTTCGCACAATGTCTATTTGGTACGGTGGACTGACACTGGGGTAGATGGGAGCCTTTGGAAGAGAAGCCAGAGCCGGGACAATGGGAATACTTTGGCAAATCCTCTACTGCGTCTTAGCGGTGTTTTCTGAAGAACTATGATTAAAAATGCAATGATGTTGGTCATCTCCCGTGGTGGATGTACAACTCGTTGCCTATAGAAGCTGTAGACAGAAACAGAGGAGGATCACTGGTCATTCTTAGCCCGGAGGAAGTTCACCGAGGTGTGGAAAGGCCACCCGGATGACTAGTGGAGGGCATACTTCAAGCGAAAAAGAAACGCTGACAGCAGGATTTGAACCTACGCGGGCAACGCCCAAGTGATGTTTGTCACGTATAACGTGATTCAAATCACTCGCCTTAACGACTCGGCCATATCAGCATGTTGTAAGGTGAACAATTGAAACTATCTCTACTTGTCCTTTACGATTTCACCTATACCTAGCTAGACTCATCAGCGTCACCTTTCGTACTACCGCCGCAGTCAATGGACTCCCTCATCCCCTTCACAACATCCGGCTCACTAGTAGACTGTGTGGACAGTACGTCTGCTCAAGCCCCGCTACTTGTGCTTCAGTCAAGTGCATCTCCGCGTACCCAGGAAAGATGCTCGTCGTTCTGCGCGATGGCCGGAAACTCCACGGAGTGCTGCGCTCTTATGACCAATTCGGTACGTATCGTTGCGAGCCTGCACGCGGAAAATTTGAACGTCCACTTGTCAGCGAATCTTGTTCTCGAGGATACGGTAGAGCGAATATACGCGGGCGACACATTCGCCGAAAAGTGGTGTGGGCTGTTCCTCATTCGAGGGGAGAACGTTGTTCTACTGGGCGAAATCGTGCCTTCTCTCTCGCACGTTTTCTTCCACACCTTTTTTTTTAATAACCGCGTTTGCAGGATCTGGATCAAGAAGACGATGTCCCACTACGCCAAGTCGATTACAAGCAGCTCGACGATTACTATCGACAGGATGTGGCGGCGAAGAAACAGAGGGAGGAAGCAAAGGCAAAGATTTTGTATGAGCAGAAAGGCTTCTGCAAGGAAGGAGGGGAGGGAGATGGTTATTGAGGTGCAACCCCATGAGGTCCCCGCTTTCCGGCAGATTCATTAAGCCCCAGAGGAAGTGAGGACAATGTCCAGTCGTAGATTTATGCTTACAGGTCATTCCATTTCCCCTGTGTTCGAGCTCGAATGAAGACGCTGACAGAATATGAAAGTGGGTACACAGGAACGCGTATTACTACTCTTTTTTCTTCTTTCCCTTCTTCCTTAGATCACCGTTGGGTTTGTGTTTCGACAGTCCATTGACAGTTGGCCTTGACAAAGGTGAAGAGGGTTCGAGTATCTTCGCATTACTGAGGTGAACCTGGGGGTCGAGGATATCCTCTACACGTTTTCGAATCTCTCGCTCGAGTTTTGTCAACTTTTGCAATGCTTGGTCCTTGATCTCTTTGTCAAATTCGACCTCTGCTATGCGCAATTTCTGCCAACTGAGGTAGTTGTCAGAGTGTGACAATCGTCAAAAAAAAAGTGAGGGACAAGCGCACCCAGAATGCCGATCACACTTCTTTTTACCCGTACACCACCATTCAGCTTCCTCTTGTTGCGTACCGTCTACATCGGCTTGGCCCTCTTCATAGCTCTCCAACACGCTCGCACCGAACTCGGCCACCTCCTCGTCGCCAAAGCACAGTCGCTGGTCCCATCCGCATTGCTCGATGGTGTCTGCATGTTGGATGGCGAGCTCCGTCACTTTTTCGCGCCAAGCGACGACGTCCATTTCGGCTTTCAGTGCCTCGCGCTTTTGAACCAGTGCGTCGAGACGTGCGCGCAGCCTTGCAAGCTCACGATCGGCCTTGGTGATTTTTGGCGGGATGATTGCCAACGCTGCCCCATCCTCTGCCTTTATGTCCAAGATGCGTGCCGACGCCACGACACCCTCGCGCCGTTCCGCACCTTTCACGGTGTCCCAGAGTCGGTCCCGGTTTCCACCGTTGTCCACCCAGAGCGAGATACGCATGTGCATATACTGCACACCACATTCGTCGGAACAATACTTGGAGAATGCGCCGCGTGCGGGCTTGTGACACGCTTCCGGTGAATTGGGGTCGCGCTGCTTGAGCCCGTTAAGACAACGGCGCTTCCAGGTCGTGCGCAAATCAAGGTGAGGATTCCCTAGATATCGTTCACACAGCCTCAGCAAATATAACATTGGGCGGCTTGCCAGTGTACGCACTTTCCACACAAAGCGGGCAAATGAACTGGTCGACAAGATCAACCTCGAGGTCTGGCATGTGGACACAAGAGGTGTGATACCATTCGTCACACCTGAGTAAGCCGAGGTATGAGTCGATATCACCCAAGAATCAAGTGGCGTCGTACCGGTCGCAAGCGATCATAACCTTCTCGTCGTCATACTTTGTCTTACAGACGCAGTACAACTTGTCTTCTGTCCCTTCCTCACCAACATCAGGCTCTGTCTCACCCGGCGCTTTGTTCTCCGAACCGGGTGCAGAGTTTGTACCCGGAGGCATGGCTGATGTGGATCTAGATCGCGAAGCCAAAGCTGATTTCTTCGTTGGGTTGACGGTCAATTTCTTGCTTTTGAAAGGCGCCGCCGATGGCCCATCGGACGGTGCCTTGGGCTTTGTTTTCGTCGGGCCACTTGGCTTTACACGACTCTTAGGCTGTGGATGGTGCTTTGCCTTGTTGTGGGAGTCAGATGGACGAACGAAGAGCCAGCATCTGGTGAAATTACCTTCTTTTTCTGAGACAGCCGCTCCTCTGTTTTCAGAGCGCTGGTTTCAGAATCACGAGTACCCACGGCTGTATCTGCCGGAAGAACTGAGATCCTTTCCTGCTTGATCGCGAGGGTGGGGGCGGTTACAACAAGAGAAGGATCCGGCGAGGTCAATGTATTGGGTGTGGGTTCTTGTTTAAGAAGAGGGGAACGAGAAAAATGCTTCCCCTCAGATGAAACAAACTCGTGTTTCTTCGATTTAATCTGCGAGCCACGCGAGGGCAGATCGTCCCCAATGAGACTGAGGAGCTCTTCATCGACATCCATGTTCACATGTCTTTGCTCCGCGATCTGGCTCGGCTTCGAGATTGCGGAAGCTTCGTCTTCGTCATTGATATTTATTGAAAGGGATTCATCATCAATCTTCGGGAGATCATCTAGCATCGGAAGAATACTGGACTCTGCAACCGGTGGTGTGGCAACAGGCGATCTTACCACTTCATCAACTCCGGATGAGATGAGTGACGTTTCCGCGTTCACTGGCACCTCAAGTTCCGGATTGGGTGCAGCCACACGAGTTTCAGAAGCACTAGATACGCACACCTCCATAGGGTGACCGAGATCAGTCTCGTCTCTGGAGTCAGGAACAGCAGGGGAAGGAGGGCGTAGTGACGGTGAGGCGGTGGCAGGAGCATGTTCTGCTTCATGCTCCGAAGGGGGTTGATAAGGGGCATCTTCATGTGGGGGCAGGTCGGGGATTCCTGGGCTTAATTCGGTATCTGGGACTGCCTGGGTGATGTTTGTGTCGTGGACATCAGGGTCGGGTGGTGGTGGTGATGGTGACCTGACAAGTACAGCAGAACTTGGGACATCGACAAGGGCATTCAATGTCGATGACGAAGTTAGAGTGACACCCTCGCCGTGTTTTGCGGTTGGCGAATTGTCGTTGTCAGGTGGCAAAGATTCAGGCAATGCCACAGGGGATTCTTGCGCGGCAGCGGGCCGTATAAAAGTAAGGTTTACCGTCTCCCTTAGGCTGTCGGCACTTTGCATTTCGATGGACTTCGGCGAGAGCGTGGCCACGGAAGCCGAGGAGTTGCTACGTGGCGGGGTGTGAGTCTGTGTACTGTGTCCTTCGTCCTCTTCTGGCGCCGATATTTGTTGTTGGGGCACAGAAGGTGGGGCCGCTGATGGTCCCAGGGGCGTGGACGACGCTGGAGGGGACGGCAGGCTCGGAGGAACGCTTTGCTTTTCCAAAATCACATTCGAATGGGAAATCCTCTGTCGCGGCGGATGTGTGTCGATATTGGGTCGTATGTCCTGGTGCAGACTTGGCCGCGGTTCTGGGATCGGGAGGACGTGCTGACCCTCGCTGGGGGGGATGATTGCAGAAGGAGCCAAGTCACGATAAGGTGGGGAGCGGCATTGAAACGCACGCTCTTCTTCCTCTGTCATTAATTGCGCTCTCGCCACATGGTCCCTCACTGGTGACACGCGTCTGCCCCTAGTTCTCGCCTCCTCTGTGTTCTGCAAGGACATGGCGAGAGTGGGGCGCACCGCTGTACGAACCTCTGATGACAATCCGCGCGGCTTAATCCCTGGTCCCATGAGTCCACTAAATTGTGAAGACGAGTCCCAAGATGGTAGCGAATCCCAGCTACGGTCAGAACCAGAGTTGGAGTCTGACTGACGCCGGCGCTTAGAAGGGTGCGCCTCAGGGCTGACGCCGATCCTGAGAGAGGACTCAGAATACGAGTCGCGCAGAAGAGGACCCGAAATGATCGTGGGTGTAATGGGAGTGCGAGGCGCAGGAGCCTGAAGATGCACACGTGGGGCTTCGAGGGCCGAACGGAAGTGCAGCTCGGGGCTTCTTTGGACAGCAGAACGGGTAGTATCAGGCCTACGATCTAGGCTGGCCTTAGCCTCGAGCCTGTCCCGCTCTACTGTAGCGGCCTGGACGAGGGCTTCGAGTCCGCCAAGAGGAGACTGTTGAGGGGAAACGGGGTTCAAAAGGGTCTGAGGAAAGGATGAAGTCGTCGTCGAGATGCGAGAGAGTGACGAATGGTGCATAGAGGATGATGCCACAGGTTCTGCATGGCGGGAGTGTCCAGGGCTGGGGGAGATAGGGGCCTGAAAGGTGTCGTATCGAGGGACATTGGCGTACGCAGGAGAGTGATAATATCCAGCGGGGGACGGCGCTAGTCGTTGTGTGTAAAGAAGGGGGGAGCCAGGGGAGTGGTTTGAAGATGGATGGGTGAGTGAGACTGTTGACGCAGGGGATGCAGAAGACAGACGCGTTGTGTGGAAAGGAGATTGAGAGTAGGAGGGATGGGGAGACGACGGGACGTGAAATGACTGCGGCTGCTGGCTGGATCGCAACTGCGAGGACGACGTGTCTGGCTGGGCAAAAGGGAAATGGTCCTGGGACGGGTTGTATGCGCGACGCGATGCCGAAGCGGGAGTGGGCCAGGTGTATGCGGGGGGATGTGGCAAGTCAGGGGAAGGGGTACGGCGAGACTGGGGGCGATATTGAGTCGAGGGAGGAGACAAGCTGGTCATTGCCTTGGGCGACGAGGGACCAGGTAGAGGCCGGCTTGGGGATGTCGTAGGAGGGTCATCTTCACACAAGAGAGCTGAAATGGAGACTCTACGGGACGCCATTGCATTGATGGAACGAAGAAAGAGTACAAAGACGAAAACTAAAATGGAAATGTACAACGAGACATTGCGACACAACCCACACAGCAGTCACGAACAACCGCCGCTGGAAATAATCAAACATTTCCACTGCTACGCAAACGGGTGGGCCGCACCCAAGTCCCATCGTTCACAACCTCACGGTATTCTTGTTCTCCAGCCTACATGACGGTCTCGAGGTCCTCGACCCACTCCAGTCCTGCAACAGGCGGGCGAATCATCGTCGAGATGCTTTTTCGAGGCTAGAGAAACCCAGAAATACATAAGTGCGTCCTATAGTGCGGTAACTATGTCCACATACCTGTGTTTAGCGTTGAGAGAAAAAGAGAAAAACGAGGAATTTCATGAAAGGAAAATGCCGAGACGTGGGAAATAGCTATACAGGGGTGGCTGACAAGAGGACCCCGATAACCGTTGCTATCATCCCACCCCGACGACGACCGCATCTGTCTGACTTAAAAGAGCGCACCGTCAAGCATGTCGGTGGCCTCTGCCAACCCTTTTGCTCTTCTGCTGGAAGGTCAGTCCTTGAGTCATCATCCTCTTACTCTACGTCAATAATACAATAAATATAGAAGACTCTCGTCCTGGCTCCCCTGCCCCCGCCTCCAAAAAGAATGACGCCCCTACTTCTCAAACCGCACGCAATGCTGCAAAGTCTACTACTAAGGGACCTGCTTCCCGTGGCGGCCGATACTACGCTCGCGGGGGAAAACCGCTGAGAGACTCCACTCAAGATAACCAGGAAGAGGCCCCTGCTGGTGATGAAAGCGCTAAGAAGAGGGGTAAGTACGCAGGCCTCTACTTCCCCGACATCTATGTAATCTTATCACTCCATTAATAGATGGAGAAGGCCGCGGTAGAGGTAGGGGTAGGGGCCGTGCTGGGGGTGGTCGCGGTGAAGGACGCGGTAGTCGCGGTGGTCGTCAATATGACAGACATAGCGGGACTGGCAAGACGTACGTTTCCCGATTATCGTTCTATCACTTCCTTTGACCTTGGCCAACCCAGTGACTCTGACAAGAAGATCCATCAGAGTTGGGGAGGTGACGAGGGTGACGCCGAACGCAAAGCAGAGGAGGCCGGAACGACTGATGCCCAAGCTGAGGGCGCTGCCGCCTCAACTGACGACTGGGGCGCATCTGCGTCAACCGACCCCTGGGCTCCCCCTCCTGCGACTGACGACTGGGGGGCTCCACCCGCCGAGGGCGACAACGCTCCTGCTGAAGGCGAGAAGGGTGACGATAGCCGCAAGCCAAGAGAACGCGAACTAGAAGAAGAAGATAACACCATCTCTTTTGATCAGTACCTCGCCCAATTGAAGGAGACTGCGGCAGCATCCATCCCCAAGCTGGAGGGCGTCCGGGAGGCCAATGAAGGTGCGGACAACGTTTGGGGTGATGTCACTGAACACAAGAAGAACGAGGACGAAGAGGCCTACTTTGTTGGAAAGGTACGATGAGTTCTTGACGTGACGACCTCCGTGTAACACAGAGAGTTTGTAGTCCAAGACCACGACAAAAGCCCGCGCAGAGAAGAAAGAAAAGGTTTATATCGAGATCGACGCACGCTTTGAACGGCCCAGTCGCGGAGGGCGCGGTCGCGGCGGTGAACGTGGACGTGGCAGTGAACGTGGACGCGGCAGCGGTCGTGGGGGAGGCACTAGGGGAGGTCGTGCCAATGGCGCTGGTGCTGTTAACGTTGACGATGAGACTGCGTTCCCTTCCTTGTCGTAAACTTTGCTACGCATAGTCATCGTGTAGGCTGTTGGGAGTCAAAAGTTTATTGGGATTGTACTGTTATACTCTGTATCGTCCTGCTCTTTTCATGCTTGAACCGTGCATAATCTATGTCCTTCTCATCCTCTTTCCCCAAGTCGCATCGCATGACTAGGCCATCAATGAAATCCAGAGTTTACGTGATTTTCACTTGCATCTTTCCTCCGATTGTTCTCTGATTGTTTCCCATGACGTTGGAAACTATCTACATCCTTAGACATGGTATCGTATACAGAAGTGTACTGTCACTCAAGCCCTAGCTCACCATAATGCAGGTTTCAGGTTGAACTGGGTTACCACACACTGGTTTGTATTCGTATCACGGAACCAGGGCAGTACTGACCGAGGTCGTTCTTACCGCATAGGAAGAGCGTAACTGGTCTCCCCCGCGACCCTCCACTCGCCGCGTTCGGAGAGGTGTGTACTTCAATTGTGGCCATCGACATCCACGCCTTACTTTGTTGCTCTCAAGGCCCAAGCAAAGGAGGTTGCCGATTACTTCTTGTCACTACCCGAAGACCAGCGCCCAACAGCGATATTCTCCTCCCCTTATTGTGAGAGACACGCCCGAATACTATCCATCCCCACTTTCAACGACGTTTTATCTCCCAGATCGCTGCTTGCAAACGTCCAAACCAACGGCGGCAGCGTTGGGATTACCGATATATGCCGAACACGGTGAGCACGCCTTTCGTTTCGATTTTCTCAAACTCGAATAACACCTATTGAAGGCATAGCTGAGTGGTACTCGCCCGTCGAACCCGGGACGGGTCTTCATCCCCGCCCGTCGTCCGCGAGCGTCCTCAAGGCCCACTTCCCCGAGATCGATGACTCGTGGTCCTCACTGTGGTACTGCTCCCGCAAGGGCGAGGACGTGGAGGCCTTACACGACCGCATCGCGGGCTTTCTCACCGTTTTTGTTCCGGAGGTGCAGCGGCGCTTTTCCGGCGCGCACAAGCGGATTTTGCTCGTCAGCCACGCCGCCACGGTCATCGCCCTCGCGCGGGAGCTCGTGGGCGAACGGAGCCTCTCGTTCCGTGCCGCTTGCTGCTCGCTGACGGTGCTAGATCGCAAAGTAGGAGACGCTGCGCATCTTGCGGTCGTCGGTGGTTGGACCGCGAGGGTATTGTCTGATGGTAGTCATCTCAAAGACGGGGCGCAGCGGGACTGGGGATTTGAGGACATAGCGATCGCCGATGGAAAGGTCAGTGCCATCGCGTTTGCAGGCCTCTTTACTGAGAATTTTATCATCTGGTTCACTCCCTCTTCGCATTTATAGGTTATCAATGACCATGGCATACCAGGAACGGAGAATGAGAAAGACGAGCCCGTTGGCTCCCAAATCATAGAGCTATCTTCTAGGATGTAACCTCACATATCAACAGTACTCCTACAACACATTCAACGTCCCTGCTTCTCAGGTCCAGTTGCTCCCCGAAGATACCGTTAACTAAAAGGTGACACACGCGCTCGCGTAGCTCACGCTCGAATCCTTGATCGTGAAGCATCGGCTACTCTGTTCATACTTCACCCATCGCAAATGTGGCGACTTGGCGTGCTCCTCTTGTAACGCGGCCAATGCCCCGAGCAGCACACCGATGGGGTGCCGCCCGCAAATCGTGTTCTTCGTCCGTGCGAGATACTCGGCGAAAAAGACATGTGCCTGGTGTGCGGTAGACGGCGGGAGTGTGAGGAGTTCCATCGCCTCGTGGTCGAGCGCAGAGATGGATTCATGAATTGGGAAAGTGGAAAGGTCGTGTGGTGAAGTCGTGGAACGGGAAAGCCGAGTTGGGATAGTGGGTCCATCAGGGGATTGCGACAAGTAAAACGTATACGAGAAGCGGGTGCCCCAGTGACAAAAGTCGCTGGAGATAACGAAGAATGTATCTTCGCTCGCGAGGTACGGCGCAAGTATACGCCCGAACGCCGCCTCTTTCTTCTCGTCGATGGCCCCTACTAGGATTGGAACAATAGAGATATCTCTCCTGGACATGAAGCTGTGAGACATAAGCAAGTGTGGACAGTGCCGAAAGACACACCCTTCAAAGACCTTGCGGATGTAGGGGAGGTGCATCTCGATGCTGTGTTCGTCCTCGTCAGTGCCTAGTTCCATCTGTGAGAATTGGCCAGTATTATTCAACTCGTCAATGACTGCAATGTCACATGAGACAGGAAGGCGAGTAAGATCGAAAGAGCATACTAGGGCGGTCGAGAGGCAACGAGCCAATAGGGGTAGCGTATTCGACACACTTAGACAGCGCACATCCGTCGAGATAGACGTGGTGTGAAGGGCCAAGGACAAAGACGCGCTTACTGGCGACACAAAGGTGAGGTGGATGCCCAAGACGGTCGAGATCAAACCTCTACTCACATTCCCGCAGTGCTGATACTTTTATACGCCCAGGCGGCGGTCGGGCCAGAGTAGGAGTACCCAGCGTGTCTATCGCCTCATTAGAATGCTACCCGGTACGTCATGGCGTTGCTGCACTGACGGCGCGATGATCGCCTTGCAATTAGCGATTGGCGGCGAATACGCCGACGACGACGAAACAGCGTCAAGCCATTTAGTGAGCTCGTTGTTAAGATCGTTGGCTGTGGAAAAATGTGCCCTAAGATCGGATCGCAATCACGGTTATGGTGCGTACTGACAGTCTGCTGTGTACCACGAGTCCGCGTGAGTTGCTCGTCTATCATCGAACGTCTGACGATGTTCTTGGTAAAACAGTGTACTAGTGACCCTACCTGACAGACATTGCTGCCTTCGCGAAATGGATGGAGACAATACTGTGGGGAAACAACGGCTGCGGGCCCGGGCCGAAAGGTCAAACACAATAAGTTACAATCTAATCTGGACAGTATTTCTAGTAGGTTATCATACATAAAATCCCTGCCGCTGCTAGATTGATCAAGTTACTCGGCGCCGAGGTGCCATTGTAGGTGTAAATACTCACATTGTTTAGGCCCAATCGTGTAGCTCGTACCCACGTGACGGAGAGGAATAATGTGATCACGCAGAGCATGAATTCAATCCAGGCCAGAGATCTGGGGGATAGGAAGTGCGGACAACTGCTGTACGTGAGCTGTCATCACGGGTAAGAGAGGGCCGATATATACTAGTAAACGTCAGATGAATTTCCCTTACAACCCTTGCCTGCCCTTGCGTTGTGGGTGTAACCCATGGCCGAACCCTGCGACGAGTGACTTAGGGGATACAAATGACACTGAGTGTCGAGTAATACCCAGACAATTGCGGCGGCGAGAATCCAAAAAATTGAGCCGAATAGATTGGACAAGAGTTGGACGCTGCCGCCCGTAGACCATAATACATATATCAGTGGAGACAAGATGGTGCAGAGAGCATTAAATAAGAGAAGTGTGAGTCTGCGGGAGAGTTAGGAATATTCGAATCTCAAGAAACAGAGAATAAATACAACGGTCCCCCTCTCCAGCCTGCTACGAGATAGGCAGTGAGACCCAGCTCGACTGCTGCGGAATATACGGCGAGAGTAAAAAGAGCTGGATATAGTTGCATGCTGAGAAGGCGAGACAGTGGCTGACATAATTGGCTGTATATACTGCGGGCGGCTGGTCACTCACGCTCATTTATTTACGGGCTGGTCATCATGTCGACGTCTTTCAATAGCAATAAATCTACTGGTCTCCCAAACATCCCATCCTTTCCTCCAATTGAAATCCCTAACACCTCTACTCTCCGTTCTCCAGTCGATCATCTGCCTCCTCTTGATGAGGACTCGCATCTTTCTCCCAGTACATTCACATCGCTTTCTCCTCCACCTTATCATCACCCTGTAAGGTCAAGCGACGCACCTCAGCCATCGCCTACTAGTCCTTCTTCGCTCTCTCCAAATTTGCGCAAGGCTTTCTCTGTCGACTCTTTCTCCCGTCCATCCCGTCACTCTCCCGTCAGTGCAACCAGTCGTCAGCGTGGAGTAACTGCCGCTTCTCCGGCCGATGAACAGCGCCGTAGTCAGGTGTCAAATTGGCAGTTCCAGTCCCTTGAGTCACCTCAAGTCTCTTACGGGCCCCGTGATTCCAGTTTTCATTTTCCCGGGCGCAGCCGTGGTGCTAGCGTTAGCACTACGGGCGATGAAACCAGTCCATCAATCCCGGAAGAGTCAAACAGCGATGTCATGCGGGATATCCCTATTGGGGCAAAGAGAACTAAAATTAGGGGCAAGTTGCGTCCCACACTGCCTCCTGGGGAGCTTCCGTTGCCATCAAAACTTCTTGTCACGCATCCCGCTACCCCGCCTATCGCCAGCAGCAGCAACGACACCACCCCACGACTTCCTGCCGCTACAATCGAAGATCTTTTACATCGAAAGTCCAAAGCAGGTCCGTCCAATAGACCAAGTCGGGGCGACCTCACTGGCCTTGGATCCACGAACAACGGCATTGGCAACGATTTTGGTAGCACGATGTTGCAATCGGTCAGTCGTACTCTTCTCGTCTGTCTTATAGCCGCCCGAAATTCAACGGCCTAAAAGGTCACCATGGCTGTGATTGGAGCAAAAGGCTGCGGAAAATCTACTGCCATTTCGAAGGGATTGAAAGCGTATAAGCTGACAGAACCTATGGTAATTCCGGACGGCACCGAGGATGAACTTCACCAGTGTGGGTATGCAACATCGTTCGAGTGAAACACTGCCCTAATTGTTCGTTCCACCTTAGATACTCTTCGAGAGGGTAAAGTGATTGATGAACATGGAGTCGATGCGGTTCTCAATGTTTTGGAAGTTGACGCTGCTATTCTCAAAGCACGTTTGGAGTCTAACCGGGCCATGTGGCCAGAACAATTCCCCGCTCTTGGATGGCGTGATACTGTGCTGTGACGTCTCGAAGAAGGACTCATTTGCAGAGGTGGAGGACGTCCTACGTTCGTATACTCTTTCTAACAACACCCTCAATGCTAACTGTCGGACAGCGGCATTCCGAGAAGCAAGGCTCCCAATAGTTGCTTTAGCGTGCAGATGCGATCTTGAGAACCTTTTGGATCTGAAATGGGTCCACGAACGGTTATCGACGTTTGACATTGGCCTTGTCAAGGTCACGATCTCCAATGAGGCAGGAAAGAACAGGCTACGCTTAGCTTTTGAGTGGCTCTTGGGAGCTGTCAATCGCAACCGACGTTCGCTAGTCCCTTTTTTTTGAGTTAGGCTTATAGGATTCTAACTCGTCAACTGCGTTTCTAGGTACAGATCACGTTGATGTCATCAATTACCAGAATCCTGCTTCTCCAGAGGTTCTCACGGCAACGCCACCTTGGGAAATACAACGCTCGGATACAGCGACGCCCACTGCTGCCATGAATGGGTCTTCTGAACTTCCCCAGGTTCCGTCGTCTTACGACGCGCACATTGTCATACATTCAACATCTTCCATCCATACCCGATCAATGGGCGACTTGCTTACTTCTAACGCAGAAGCGACAACTAAGGGTGTACCCGACCATGACAAGTCACAAGACGTCGCAGACAGAGAGGCCAAGTCCAGTGTCAGTGCCAGTTTCTCTACTGGCAATTGTCCCAGGAGCGGAGCTGTCTGGTTTAGCCGACGGTGTCGAGCCTACCGACGATATGCCAGAAGATCGTCCCGGTGTACCCGAGAGAGACAGGTGAATGGTTGAAATCAAATTTCACTCAGAAAGTGCTAAATAATGTCGTAACTGGACAAAACAGTCGATATGTGCCCTGGGCCACACTGGACGAACTTCTTGATAGACTCCTTTTCTTGGCCATCAGCGACGACGGTAAGGGCCAATTTCTCATATGTTGACGAAGTACCGACTTCGTTTTAGACTGGGGGTTCATTTCACACTTTTTACTCACTTATCGACGGTTTGCGAATCCACGGAGTCTAATTCTAGCCATGCAGAAGCGCATGCGCCAGCTAGACCAAAGCTCCGATGATCCCATGTTTGCGTGTTTCGCTCAAATGAGGTATGACGAGTGGTATTGTCAATTAGCATGTACCCATACGCCCTTTCCCCCCAGGATATGCCACCTCCTGGAAGTTTGGATCCAGGATTACCCCCACGATTTTGTCGTCGGTGCTGCCGCGGATGCCCTCAACGCGTTGATCAAGTCCATCGTCACCAAGACACACCTTCTCCACTATGGATCCGACCTACTTCCCTTTCTCGAGGCACGCCCTCTTCACGACAAGGATTCTGTGTGGGCCATGAAAGTCGATGAACCCGTCGTAGAGCATGACGACTTCGACGACGACGACAATGATGACGATGACGTCATCCCAGTGATAGAATCGACTTCAACACAGACACAGCTCTCGGAAGAGGCAAGACCAACTCGGCCCCAATTACCGAGCTTCATCGCGGAACGCAAACCCAGCCTCCTTCTCAGTGCCCGGAATAACGGGACCTCAGCAACTGACCAGGCTGATAGTGTAAAAGAAGTGCTCAAAAACCTCTTGATTACATCAGCGAAGCTGGGCAACTGTGAACCTCTGCACGTAGCCGAGGAAATCACAAGAGTTGGAAAACGCCTGTTTCTCCTGATTGAGGTAGGAATCGTTCTCAATCTCCTTTTATCGTATCGAGTCACATTCGGTCTACCCCCCAGCCACGAGACTGGTTGCACCACGTGTTGGTCTCCGGAAAGAAAGATCCCGAGACCAATTCTATTGCGCGGTTCAACGAGATGTCTGAACATTTGGCAGATTGGTTCGTTCCAGATCATTATGACACTTGGTTACCCTATTGAGTATGGTACCAGGGTCGTTTCTCTGATTCTATGTCACGACAAGCCCAAAAACAGAGCGAAGCAAATCGAGAAGCTGGTGGAGATTGCTGAAAAGCTGAGAGCGCTGAATAATTATTCGGCACTACGCGCATTTGTAGCTGGGATTAACAGTGCCACATATCCGGGCGATCCAGCAATCGCGAAGTTCCAAGAGAACAACCCGAAGTTACACAAACACCTTCAGTCTTGGGAATTACTATTCAACTCGACCGGTTCACATCGCACCTATCGGATGGCGCTCCGCAACTCAAAAGGTCCTTGTATACCTGCCTTGTGAGTAAGACTCGCTCATCTCGTTCCTTCGCCTCACCTGGGCAACAGGGAAGTGCACTTGTCTGATCTCATTCGAGCCCACGTTGGAAATGGAGATTTTCACCCAGAAGATCCCTCGAAGATCCATTGGGCTAAATTCAATATGATGGGCAGGTTTGTACACCTCGTTAAAAAATACCAACTGCGGTGTCGCGGTGTCGAGGATGGTTACTCGTTTGAGGAGCGTCCAGAGTTACAAGGAATTTTGAACGTCACGATCATGCACAATGAGGTGAGCCCTTACACTTCATACCTTGGAGACGACAACCTACCCGGCTTTATGAAGATGCAACTGTCGCGGATCGCTCCTCCGCCAGACGGTGAGGAGTCTCGTGATTATTCAGATCGGCGAGATGCGGCACTTATTCGCAAGCTGATGTTCTGGGTGTGACCATTCCGCACTCTCATTTATTTAAAGTCCATGCAAACACACGCCATTTATACTCCATTGTCATCCTTAACGCTCTCTGCTATCCAGGATACCCCCATACATATGATAGTGTATGTACATACAAGCGATGACCGCCAATGCAATATAAGCACATACCATCAGCACAATCATAACGCCATCACGCGATCCCTTTGCGGGAGACAGGTTCCGTTCAAGCGCCTAGTTTATTTGCTCACACTCACAGAGAGTATTACAGTAAGAAGGCTTGCTCGTAGTTTACATCGTCTTTTCCGAGTTCTTGTTTTTTAGGTCCACGAAGCTCGCCATCATGCTCAAACCCCGTCTCTCCCATTGGTGGCCATGTGTAGAACAGCCTCGACTGTATCTTCTAGTCGCGTGCAGTTGATGCAGAAGGATGACGACGTTGTTATTACATTTGCTAGACGAACCATGATGGGAGGAGTGATGAAAGGCCGGCTCAAGGATGTGGTGGTCGACAGACTTCTTCACGCACTATTCACGGTGCTCGTCATCGTTTTGTTGCCATCTGTTGAACCACATTCCGGGTTCAGGCAGCTGTAGAGGGAACCAGGTTGAGCCTTTCGGAGATTGATGACACCTGTGCTGGCGTTAGGTTAAACAAGCGTCATGAATGAGGAACCTACGAAGGAAACAGCCATCCACCCTCGCAGCTATGTTTCCCGTGCCGCGGTACTGGCGACTGGCATCCCGACTGCATCCCAAGACAGTGGAGGTCTCAAGTGGTCGCAGGAAGACGGAATGAATAGCACCTTTGACTAGGTATAAGCCATGGCACTTCTATGCCATCACGCTTCGAGTAGATTTTCAGCACATGACCCAGACACAAGAAGCAGAAGAAAAGGAACAAAAAAGGTCTGGCTCAGAAGGTCATTCATGTCAGTAACATGCACAGGATTGAATATAATCCAATACAGTCAAAGTCGACTAAGAGGTGCCAGTTGTGGTTGCAAATACAACACTCTTCATAGCAAATGGGTGAGATGCGAGAACGTGGACACTCACCATATGGCGATACTGTACTGTCCTCAAGCGTGGAGCGCGACCGCTAACCTTTTTTATGCAGTACCAATCTACTAGGTGTCGACTTCGTCGATTGTTTGCTTGTCCCGATTTTTGGCTTTGTGTGGGGGGAGACTATGGGTCAAGAGTTTTACAGCGAGATTCAGTTTGTCTTTGTTTACTATTCACGTAAAACTCCGCAGCCACTTTCGGTAGCCACCAGCTGAGCAGTCAAAGAGTCATCGACAACTTGGAATACAGGCCGTCGTCTGTGTCTCTCTTCAAGGTGCGTTCTTTCTTCCATTGGGTCTGTATACTGGACCGCTGTGGCACTTTATACGGAATGCAGTGCCATTCACGTCGCTTTGGGCCGGATGCCAAATTTCGTCTCTGGATGATACGCGCGCAGCTTATCACCTGTGCTAACCAGATCCCAGCCTATTGTTTATATAACTATCCAGCATGTCCGCTCAAATCAGCAAAAAGCGCAAGTTTGTTGCAGACGGTGTCTTCCGTGCCGAATTGAACGAGTTTTTCACCCGCGAGCTCTCTGAGGAAGGTTACTCGGGTTGTGACGTCCGTGTCACCCATGCGCGCACGGAGGTCCGTTCTGCTCCACCCTACTACCTATCGGACAAATATCTAAATCTCTGGAATCGTAGATTATCATTCGCGCCACACATACCCAAGAAGTTCTTGGAGAGAAGGGTCGCCGTATTCGCGAGCTCACTGCTCTCGTTCAGAAGCGATTCAAATTCCCCGAGAATACTCTCGAGCTCTATGCCGAGAAGGTTCAGACTCGCGGTCTCTCTGCCGTCGCGCAATGTGAAAGTTTGCGATACAAGCTACTAGGCGGCCTTGCCATTCGTCGGTGAAGTTTGAAATCTCTCATGGCCTCTATGAGGTACTGACTTGGGCCGTAGTGCATGTTACGGCGTGCTTCGATTTGTCATGGAATCCGGTGCGAAAGGTTGTGAGGTTGTCGTGTCGGGAAAGCTTCGTGCTGCCCGTGCCAAGTCGATGAAGTTCACAGACGGGTTCATGATCCACTCGGGTCAACCTGCTCGTGATTTCGTCGACTATGCAGTTCGGCACGTCCTCCTACGCCAAGGTGTCCTTGGCATCAAGGTCAAAATGTACGTGCGGTTGGTTTCGTTACAGACAGCGATACAACTTATCTACCTGCCTCTGTAGTATGAAAGGCTACGACCCTGAGGGGCAGCTCGGTCCTCGGAAGCCCCTACCCGACTCGGTCACCGTCGTCGAGCCTCCAGTCGACAAAGTTATCGCCGAACCCACTTCAGAGCAACGCGAGCCTGCCATTCCTCCGGCAGCGCCCATACCAGATGAGTCAGCCTATCAACAACAACCACAGGAGGGATACGACCAAGGAGGCAGTTACGATCAACCTGCTACTACTTTCTAACCTATACTTGTATTGTGTTCTGTTCACATGCCATTGGCAACTGTAAGGCAAAATACGAGGTCTGCTGTGTAACACTACTCCCCGCGAACCCCCCCCCGGACCGCTCCACTGTAGTTGAGTAATCGGCCGGTTTCGGTTCATCAGAATCAGGTTTCCCGGATGAACCGCTAAAGACCGGTTAGGGCCGGTCTCAACCGGTCTTTGGTAACCGGTCTTTGATTGGTGGTTCACATGTGTGAGCCTCGACTACGATGACAACAGTTGCTTTGTTGGGCCCTCTGCCCATTAAAATGTGGACCCCAGATGACAATGACCTCAGTAGCAGTGGCAGCAGCAATGGCAACTACAGGTGCTCTGCCAATGCAGCCCTGCAACAACCACTGCAACAACTCAGTGGGACTGATTCATTGCACATCCACCAGTGCATCAGGAAAACCATGTATTTACTTATTCATACTTTTCCATACTTTTTCATTCTTTTCAGAAAACAAGTAGAAAAAGTAAGAAAAAGACATCCCTCTTTCTTTTTTTTTTACTTGCTGAGCTGCCAAAAAAAGTACAGGATAAGTAGAGTACCAAATGACCAAAGTTAACAAAATAAAATGTCCAAAAATGGAAATATCGGACCAAACTTTATTTTTTGGTCCAAATTTTTCCATATATGGTAATAAATTGGACCAAAATTTCAAAAAAAAATCAGACCAAAATCAGACCAAAATCCAAAATTTCCCTAGAAATATGCCTAAAAAGTAGGAAAAGTAAAGAAAAAGAAGAGGGGATTTCTTTTTTTAAGTAGTTGGTACTTTTCTGAAAGGGTCCTTTTTTCCCTTGCTAAAAGAGCAAAAAGAACAGAAAGTACAAATAAGTAAAACATGGGTTTTCCTGATGCAGTCAGAGCTCTGTCAGATGGAAACCGAACTCACACGGGATCATTTCCATATGGATATGGACCTCGCGAGCGTATGGAAGCGGCTGCAGTATGCGTGAGCTATACCCTTTATCTCAGAAAAGTATGATGAGCTTCAGGCAAAATTCTTACACCCATGCCCCACTCCAGAGGCTATTCCCATTCCCCCACGTGCTGGAGGGCCCTGTGAGATGCCACACTTACAGGGGGAAGGCAGTAGGAGGACCCGCAAGTGCTTCCAGTGTAAATCCACCAACCATCTGATTGTGCAATGCCCACAGTGATGGGCCAAGCAGCTGTGTCAGTGGTGTGGGAGCCATACTCATCAATATGATGTATGCCTCATCCGTCGCATCTCCCCCATGTCACCAGCCTATATTGATCCTGACAATCGTCCTTGGTGGTGTGGCAAGTGTCTGTGGTATGACGCGTGGCATGTGGAGATCCACTGCCCTCAGTACGAGCAGTGCAGAGAGTGTGGGGAACGTGGTAAGCACATGTTCCTGCGTCACCATACATGCCCACAGCCCCCTTCACCAACTCCGGATAACACTCCTGTCAAGGATGACTGGTACCACACCAGCGACTAGTCAAAGTCGTGGTGACTTTGAGTCTGACAGGGGGGTAATGTTACAATTTCTGCTTCTTGCTGTATGCGTCTTGACTCGTTTCATCACCTACTATATGATACATGGTTTCTGCGGGCTTCTCATTTGTCATGTGCCCGTCTGTTTTGCTTCGTTTTACTTGCACCCAACTCCTTTTGACTGGTGGTTTGCGCCATCGAAAACCACTATACCTTTCCAAGTTGATCTGACACACATGCGGACCCGCGTGTCTTCATAACCCTTGATATAGTGCATCCCTTTGTACTCGATTTAGTGCAAGGTGTCAGTCTGGCATCATGTGTTTGGCTTAGCCAAACGCCCTGTATTAGTATATAAGTCACGCCCTACCTAGCTTGTACGGTAGACTTGACTTCTTGTGTAATACCACATTGTCTTTGCCTCACGAACCGATCTTGACTTGCCATTGCACTTGAGTCCCTGTTCTTGCTCGCCCTTACACTTGAGCCCTGACTATCTGCTATTATCCTTGTGTCCCTGGGAGACCAAGTGATACTTGTTCACCACTGAACTGAGTCCTGACCGACTTGTGCCTTTCCAATCCCATTGACTTGTCGAAGCACACGCCGTGCTCAACGCCCCTGTGGTGGTGTTACAGTGGGTGCACATAGGAAATCCATCATGTCCTGGAAGGTGGCTGGAGAGTTGGTTATGCTGAAATACATCACTAGTGGTTCAAAGAATCTGCGGCGCATTTTGAACGCAGCCTTGCCTTCATTGCCTTCTTTTATTTGGATGTTGTTGTACCCCAAGTGGATATCAAGTTTAGTGTAGATATCCACATTGCCCAGGTCTGTGATGAGTTCTTGTATGAGTGGTAGTGGGTATTGGTTACGCATGGTGAAGGAGTTAATCTTTCGGTAGTCTTGGACAGGTCTCAGCTTCCCATCTTTCTTGATGAAGAAGGAGGACACGTAGGGGGATTTAGACAGTTGGATGTATCCCTTCTTGAGTTGCTCATCGAGGAACTCCTTTAGGGCGATATCTTCATTGTGTGACATGGGGTAGATTTTGCAGTCAATGGCGTTGGGTGTTCCTTCTTTGAATTTGATGGTGTGGTCCCATGGTCAGGAAGGTGGGAAGTGGTGAGACCCTTCTTCACTGAATACTTGGGCAAAGTCTGCATATTCCTTCGGGATCTCTGTAGCATGGGTGTACTGCTGAGTGGCAATGGCTAGGTCGGTGGCTGTGGAGCGTAGCCTGGCTTCGTCCCATTCATTGTAGAACTCCTTGACTACTTGACACTTTTCCTCCTCAGTGAACTCGGTGGGGGAAAATGTGATGGTCACACCCTGTCATCGGTCTAAGGGGTGTGTGGTTCGAAGGACTATGGGGTATGCATCTTCTTTGATGACTGCATGTTGCCAACTGATTTGAGGCTCATAGGCTGCTAGCCAGGGGTATCCTAAGACGATGTCTTTGTCTCCCGTGTTGGTGACTAGGAAGCACATCATTTTGTGGGTTCCTTTGGTTTGCATGTCAAGGTCTGCGCAGTGCGTGATCAGTCCTGCTTTGTTTTTGGATTTATCAATGTTCCATATCTTTTTGGGGGTCTCCAGCTCCTGGAGACCGATCCCCATTTGTTTTGCGAATGCGGGTTTGATGAAGCTATCTGTGGCTCCAGAGTCCACCAGTGCTTTTACTTTGGCCATGTTGTAACTTGTTCGAACGGAGACTGGAATTTGTAGTGATCAAAAGTGTGTGATTATTACAGAGTTACAACAAAGTGCCCTCACCCAGGCCAACGGGTTCAGGCATTTGGAAAACCCTCTCTCCCCCACAAGTCTTGAAGGACAAGGTCCTTTACTTTGTCCGGTGCTCTGGCCACTCCTTGGAGCCATTCTTGGGCTTGCTGCTGTGGGGTCATTGCTGCACATGCTTGGGTGTGCGGTTCTGGGGAGTAGTAGTCGGTATCAGATCTTCTGTTACTACTACCCTGTGCGTTGTTGCGGTGCTGTGGGCAGTCACGGCTGAAGTGTCCTTTCTGATTGCATGTGTAGCAGATCACTTCCCTTGCATCTTGGGGAAACCCCTTTCCTCAGCCTCGCCCTCTGGGCCCTCCTCGGGGTGGATAGGGTGGTTTTTGGCAGTTGAGCACGTACTCCACCCCAGCGAGTCTTCCCTGGGCGTCTTCCATTTCCGTTCCTCTTGCTCACACTCTGTCAGCGGAGGTGTCCATGGTGTTGGGGTTGTGTTGATGGGGTAGGTTTCACCGTGCCCACCTGCTTTGGGGGGTTCCCCATTGACTGGGACGTGGAGTAGTTTTCGGAGTGGAGATTTTTAGTGAGTTGAGACATGCCTGTAGATGCATATACTGTTGTTGTTTCTTCATTGCTGCTTGTTTCCATGCCTCGAAAGTGGTGGGTTTGTATTGTTCGTATACCTTGGCGAATAGTGCCCTTGGCAGTCCCGCCATGAATAGATCTAGTGTTTGGGGGGTGTCAAGGTTGTAGTCAGCTTGTCAAGCTAGTTGTTCAAAGGTGGCTACGTAGCTGTCAATGTCTCCCTCTTTCATGTGTACACCCTTGCGCAGCTCCACTTGGGCTTGCTCCTTTTCCATTGTATTGGTGAATTGCCTGGTGAATGCCTTGAGGGTTTCTTCCCAAAGGCGTCGGGTGTGCTTGGGGAATCTGGTGTTGATCTGGCGCATCAGCCAATCCGTCATGTACATCACCCACTCATTGACTAGCTCTCCCTGGATGTATCCAAGGAAGAGGAGTGATCATCAGTAGTAGTTGCACATGATGTCGCTTGTGCTGTTGACCCCTTGGTAGAGGTTCCACTGTGCTCGGAATTGCAGGGCTTTGGTGCAGTTGCCATCGAAGATCATGGGCAGGTTGCCTTGCAGTCTGTCTGAGGATCGAGGTGGGTTGCCAATGGGGGCTACCCTGGGGAACCCTCCTCCGGGTGGTCCTCCTCCTCCTCCAGGTCCTCCCCCTCCTCCTCCATGTGGGTGACCTCTCCCGTGGTCTCCTCCAGGTGGCCCTCTGCCCAGAGGGTCTGGTTCATCTGGTCTTATGGCTTGCATCAGAGCCGCATCGTCTGCAGTCATCCAATGTCCTGTGCTTGGGTCTATGGGGAGTAGGTCTGTGCGGACTCCTTTGTGTGGTCGCTGTGCAGGATCTAGCTGGAGTGCATATGTTGGTTCTATCTGTGTGGTTGTCATCTCATTTGGCGGGTGTATGATGATATGCTCAGCTTGGGGTGCTTCATTAAGTGTAATTCCTGTGGCAAGATTTGCTAGTTCTTCCTGTTCTTCTGTGTTTACCTGGGAGAGGTGGTCTTCCTCTTCTGACTTGTCATTGCTTTGTTCGGAGTCTTCTTCTTCTTCTGTGGTGCTCATAGTGGCTGCACTGTTGATGGGTCCCGCTCTGGCTGGGGGGACTACCTTGCTTTCTAGGATGTCGCACTGGTATTCATGCATTGTAGGTCTGACAACTGTTCGTACTCCTGCGTCGTTTGTTGCGAGTATACACCAACAGGTATGTTCGTGGCTGAACTCAACTGGGTAGTAGCAACTCAGTTGATTGGGGAAGTCGACGAAGTATCCGGTTTCTCCTCTGTGCGTCCTCCACCAGGCAGCTTTTAAATAGCGTGTGGGGACGTCTCGTTCTCCTCTTCTGGGGATGGTGTATGATTGGACTTGGTTCCAGCCCCAACGATCTCCGGTTGTGGGCGCCACTGTGTCGTTCTTGTAAAGGGGAGCTTGGTCTTAATGTTGCGTTAGGCTCATCCTAACAATGCTCGACTTGAGCAGGGACAGAGTGGCTACGGTATTCGAAGACAACTTAGCAGGTACAGATACACGTCCTCAACAGGAACACGATCTCTTCAAGCACTGGGGCAAGGTCCACCAGGCGTGCAAGTCATCAGGCGATCTGCCCTACAAAGGCCAGACGTACTAATAGGCAAACAAGAAGGAAAAGACAAGAGAAGAGAGAGCTGATTGAGGCAATAGTGATTCAAGAAGACCAAGCTGGAGAGCTTGGTCTTCACACCATCCACTAGTTATACAATTGATGAGGAGCTTTGAAGCTCCTCCCAAATGCGCGATACCCAGTAGCACTAATAGCTCGAACCCTACTACTGCTATCCTAGGATTGAGTCATAATCATACCAGGTGCATGTGATAACGAGTCCAAGGCCGACCAATACGAGTGTCCCTGACTAATACTAGGGTAGTCAGAACCCCACGAGCCACCAGTCCGTACTAATGAGTCTGATCATAACAGGGATGGGGAAGGGGTGATGTAGCCAGGGGCATCCCATAAGGCTGGCTCCAAAGGAGGTGATAAGTTAAGCATGGTGCCAGGAAGGAGGGATGTTGGGGTGGTGTGGAGATGCTCGATGAATAAAACATGGAAGGAGTTGAAGACGCATTTGCTGGAGGGGTCCCATAGCCAATAAGCTTTGGCATGTGGGGTGTAGCCAATTAAGATGCAGGGTGAGGATCGCTGGGCTAATTTCGAAGTGTGTGTCATCATCAGGGCATAGGCCTGGCAACCGATTTCACATAGGTGGGAGAGGGAGGGTATCTGGTCAAACCACATTTGGAACGGTGTTTTCCCCCCATTGGAGGTTGCTGCAGTCAGGTTGGTCAAATAGGCAGCGGTGTTAATGAACTCGTCCCACAGATTGGTGGGGGTGTTGCAGGAGAAGTGCATCGCCTGGCCTTTGTTTAGGAGCATTCGATGAAAGCATTCCGCATGTCCATTCTGTGCTGATGTATAGGGGGCAGTTAGCTGATGATCAACACCTTCTGCTTTGCACCAAGTTTCCATAGACTGGGAGATGAGTTCCCTGTTATTGGTGAGGAGGGAGGCGAGTTTATCACCTGTTTGGGCAGTGACAGCGCGATGCCAATCCTGAAACACTTTTGTGGCCTTGGCTTTAGTTCTCAGGGGGATGGTCCAAACATAGCCTGAGAAATCATCAATCACATTCATTGAATACAAGGCACCAGCTTTGGATGCCATCAGCATTGGGCTGCACAAGTCAATGTACACCTTTTCCAACCTTCTTTCTGCCTTCACCCCCTCATGCATGTCTGGAATGGTTGAGCGGGTCTGCTTGCCAACGATACAGTGGTCACATTTAGGTGGTGCACATGACAAATCAATGGGCATACCTTGGATTGCCTCAGAGCAAGCCATGTCTATAATTGTGTGAACGTTGCAATGGCCGAGTTGGTGATGCCACATCTCAACATCAGGGACACGCTGCACATACATCACCTGTGTGTAGATGGGTTTCAGAGCAGTCAGATGGTAAGCAGAAGGGGGAATGGAGAGGACATAGAGATTTTGGCGAGGGGAAATTGTGCCCCATGTAATGACAGTGTTGCTTTTGTTGGTGATCCAACAAGTGTCTGCATTGAAGTGGCAGGCATAGCCGCTGTCACAGCTGAGTGATAGCACAGAGATGAGGCGCACAGTGGCGTCATGAATATAGAGGACATTTTGAAGGGTCAACTTGTGGCCACTTGCAATGCGTAGCTCCACAGTGCCTGTGCTGACAGCAAAGACCAAAGCACCGCCGAGGCCCCTAACAGGGTGGTTCGGAATGGGGGAGAAGGTCTTGAAGTCGGACCATGTTGGCAAGATGTGGCACGTAGCCCTGGTGTTGAGGATGAAAGGGGAGTTGACTGCAGGCTCATTATCCCTGCACGTGTACACCGCCCAGTTGAGTGAGGTCATGGGGGGATTGTCTTCGCTCACCAGCAGCACCCTATACTCCATCAGATCGCCGTCACCCATCTCAATGTTGAAGTTGGGCATGGAAACCGCAGTCAGGGCTGCGCTCGTGGGTGTGGCGGCCTGCGACTGAGGGACAAGCATGTAAGCCTGGCCATTGAATATGATGGGTTGGCCAACCAGCGTGTTCTGTTGAGTGCTCATTGCCTGAGTGACTTGAGTGGTGGAGGGGATGCCTGTGGATGCCTGGGGGCAGTTCCCTCTTGGTGGCTTTCCAGATGTGGCGTGCTGGGCAGTGCGTGCTTCTTCAACTGATTTTCCTGCCATTTTTCCACCAGGCAGGATGCAGAAGTCACTTTGGTGGTTGCTGCACTTGCAGTTTGAGCAGACAGGTTTGGCGTTGTTGGTACTCCTCATCTGTGTTGAGTGAGAGCGAGCAAGTGTGTGCACTGCAAGCTGAGTAATCGGCGAGCGCCACAACACTGAGCCACAGGCTCGGCCACAGCAGTGAGCTGTGGCCTCACTAGTACAAATCAGAGTGTGGACAGTGTCTGCACTCAATTGAGTGGCCTTGGGCCTTTAGATACGATAGATAGCTATTTATATAGTGTTCTGAAGTGTATATAAGACACCAAGGACACATCCAATAAACACAGTTCATTCAGAACAACTAAGTAGTCGTAAAGTACAGGCCTCACAGGTAAGCTAAAGTAGTACGCAATATACCATTGCTCCCCATGCCTGCTCCACAATCTGAGTAGTTGCTGCAAGGGCAGTGCTACCAATGCCATCTTCCATGCACTGATTTTGGAGGGAGTCTTCATCCTCAAGCTGTTCCATGACTTTGTTGGAAGAGAAATTGACTTGATTGAGCAGACCGTTGATGACGGATTGGAGTTGGGGGAAGTTTTCACTTAGCCCATTGATGAGGAGGATGGTGAGGAGTTTGTCATTGTCAAAGCTTCCCATCTTTACAATCCATTCCCATAGCTGCTTGACCCTATTTGTGGTAACAATGAGGGCAGTGTCATGTTGGAAGCACACGTTGAGTGCTTCCTTGATCAGGAGGACTTGGGCGTGGAGCCTGATTTGCTTGTGACGCTTGTGGAGCTTCTTGTAAACTTCATGTGCAGTTCCAAGCCTGCACATGAAGTCAAGGTCAATCCTGGAGATGTGTTCCAAGATGAAGGCCTGCAAGGCCTGATCATTGATCTTCCATATTTGGCCCCTCTCGTGTGAAGGGTCGGATTGGGGCATGGAATGCTTCCGTCCAACCATTCTGTAAACACTTGCCTGTCGACCACGTAGCTTAGGTGTAGATTCCAATCTTCCCAGTTGGACTTGCTTCTATCCAATATGAGATCGGTGGGCCAAGTGGAGTCCAGGCTGAGGGTGTGTTCTATGAGGAACATTCCATTTACAAAGACGCTGCAAGCGTGGTCCCTAGGATTGGCAGGAGTGACATTTTCACCAGTGGTGGGTGTCCCAGTATTGGGTGTTCCAGTAGTAGTTGTTCCAGTACCAGTGGCTGTTCAACTGCTGGTTTCCCCAGAGCCGGTAGCCCCAGTGGTAGTAGTGGTAGTCACCCCAGTGAGGGCCGTGTCGGACGCAGTTCCACCAGAAGTTTTACAATCACCTGGATCGTCTAAGACTCGACGCAGGACTCGGGGGTAACTCAGGGACTGGGACCTGGGGGAAGGGCTCGATACCTTTGGGTACGCGCTTGAGCCATCAAGCGGAGTGTTGTCTATTATAGCTAGACAAAGCCTAAGATAACTCTTGATCCTTCCAAGAGGAGAAGCTGTGTAACGTTCCACCTGGACGTTCTTCTTGTACTGCGGACAAGGCTACCGAAGCGACCTTACAATCACCGAGATATGTTGAAGTCACATACTCAATCAACTACTAGCTCATGGACAAGACGTAGTAGGGCTGCCCAAAGGATGCAAAGGGGGAAGTAGATGAGAAGATGAGAGAAGTAGATGGCGAGCACACCTGTGGTGGCTTAGAGATGAAGGGGATGAAGCGGATAAGGAAGGGACAGTGGCAAGACAGCACACACAGCTAAGGACGAGGATATCTCCAGGTATGGCACAAAAGACAACAGTCAATTGTATACAGCCAACAGCCTATACAGCTACTAGAGCAGGCACTGGGTGGATAGTCCAAGAAGTCAAGCTTAGGTCTTCAGTGACCATAAGCCAGAGCCTATATACATGTCCAAGGAGGTTTGAACCCCAGCTTGGAACTCCAAAACCCTAATATCCGGATCCTAGGAATGAGTCACAACGAGTCAGAGATAATCAGAAGCCAATGGCATAAGGCTCTCATGGCATGAGTCAGAGATAACAATCTGCAGTCGTATGGGTGCAATCACAAACCAATCAGAACGTGAGGAGCATATGGTACACATCAGAAACCAGGCACAATTGATCAACATGTACAAGTCATATCAAACATGAGGCAGTCGAGACCAGTCCAGGCACAAGCTCATCTGGACCCTTCTGGTGCAAGTCTAGCCAGGTCACGTGCCAGGGTCACGTGATGGGCGCTTGCATAAGATCATGTGATCTAATCCCAATAGTCCTGAGGCCTTTGAGCGCTACCTGGGTAGTATCGGTAGTCAGGTGACTTAGCTCATTCTTGGGCATCTAAAGCCACAATCTTCATAACTTCGGCTTCCTCCTCAGCCAAATTGGCACATGATCGCTTCACGGCAGTGTTCCGGGGTCGTACAGGGGGTGTCTGGGGGTCCATTACAGGTGAAACCGTAACAAGCTGCTTATATAGCCAAGCAGAGCACTAGGGGTGGCAGATGGGCTATATTCGAGAACAAGACCAGTACGAGGAATACAGGGTAGACTACTGGCTCCTTAAATATCTTACAGGAATCCTATTTTTCTATGCTTTTCCTACTATTTTCTGGGGACGCATAAGTGAGGAACTAAATATAGACCGAGCACGTCAGTCTGTTGTGACGATTGCGTGATCTATGCGTAGTCGAGAATCTTCGAACGGAATGAGAAGCAGAATCTGAAACACAAGATGAGAGATGAGAAACCAAGAACTTTCTGAGACTCTTCCTATCGATGGCATATTGATGGATTGTGACAAGAAGCCATAGCAAGGTCAAAGGTTCAGTGATTGAGCAGGGAGGAAGAGAGAAGTGAGAGAACGGGAGTGAGTAACAAGGTATTGAAGGAACAGTTCTTGTTGGCTAGGATGTTGAGATTATGGATGGGCAGCTATGGGCCCATAACCTATGAGAACCTATACCGAGACTGTCCTCAGATCCTCATAGTACAAAGGCAACTATGATATAATCACCTATACCAAGACTGTCTACACAGGGTGTCAACAATGGCAGGAGGGTGGTAAAGATACGGAAAAACTTACCCTCAGATCCTCATAGTACAAAGGCAACTGAGGGAAACGAACTATCAAACACTGTGTGCAAAGCAGGGTTTTCAGACCAATGAAACCCATAGAAAACCCTATGGAGTGTTAAACATAACCACTTATCACAGGTTTTTTTAGGGTTTTCTAAGGGTTTTATTGGTCAGAAAACTCTGCTTTGCACGCAGTGAAATACCAAAACGCATATATACTACGTATCACGTGTAGCCAGACCAAGGTGTCGTGACTTCTCAGTCTCAACACATACCAGATGAGTCAGCCTATCAACAACTACAGGAGGGTGTGGTTACAATCAGCCTGCTGCTGCTTTCTAACCTATACTTTGTATTGTGTTCTGTTCACATGTTATTGGCAAAAATCGGGGCGCCTTTCACGCCCTCGCGACACCCGCCCACATGTTTTATACCGTGAAGACGAATTACTGTCTATAAGGCAAATTTCGAGATCAGCTGTGTGACGCTATTCCCTGCGAACCCTCCCGGACCAGTAGGTAGCTCCACTGTGAATTCCAAAGGCGCCCCAATGAATCTCTGTATCAAGATGTCGACGCTAGCAAGCGTTTGACTCGGATCCGAAACCGTGAGGGTTCTAGCCCGTAAGTCAAGTATAAGCGCCACATTCCCACTGGTGGTGATACTCGCGAGTCTCTCGCCGGACGGCGTCTCGCACTGTAACGTGAGAGTACCGCCGCCAACGTCCCAGAAAACTGCGGATATTGTCCAGCGGTCTGCATCAAAAATTGCGGAGACGTGTGCATCGTTCTGAAGGGGAATAATACGACGATTTTCGCACTTTCCCCTAAAGCTGTCCAAGGTGGTACCCGGAAAGATGGTATACGAGAAGGGTCGCGTCAGATCTTGGTGCTCTATCCATGCTGCGAATAGATCGACCGTCTCCGGCGGCTGCGTTGATGTGCCAATTGTGGACCACGCGCCCGTGCGCTGACCAACCGACAAGGAGAGCGCTGTCTCCTCCGCGTCAAACCGGTATCCGACGTTTCCGTGCCAGAGGGACGATACAGTTCCGTTGAACGTTTGGTTCCCAGGCGCACTGAAGCGGTCGTCGTTGACGTAAATGGGGCCCGAGTGACGTCTCTGGTCTAGGACAGAGTAAATGGGCGCAGTGGTGTTGGAAGTGAGGTTGGCAATCATGACGTATTGAATATCGTCATCGAGGAAGAACCACGCCTTTTGCCAGCCGAATGCTTTCGTGATTGGGTTGAGATATCGCATGGCCGCAACGCCTGTTTTGTCGTTCGATGCGCCACCGACGAACGGCTCGAGTCCTGCCCGCCCTGCATCCGCGCAGTCAAGTGGCGTGGCCCCGTAATCGACGGTGGTACCTGGGACGAGGTTCCAATCCCACGCCGCAGCTATGTCTTCGTACTCGTCGCCTTCCAAGTACGTATAAAGCGTCCCGTCAGCAAGGTGGAAGCCCAAAGGCTAGCACCCAAAAGTCAGAGCTGCATTTATTTGATAGAGAAGTGAAACGAACGTTTTGTAAGTTGACACACTCCGTGTTCTTCGTCCGCGTAGAATACATTTTCAGTGTGGAGACATAGCCTTTACCGCGCTGAACCTGAAAATTCTGTGAGAACAAGGCACCCCATTTCGATGCTACTGCTCACCATGTAGTCATTGTTGTAAAACATTCTGTTACCGATGATTCTTCCCGAATTTGCGTCCTGCGTAGGCTTAACAAGGTTGTTGTAGACTTCGATCATGGTGTTAGAGCCCCAGAGCTCCCCTAGCTGCAAGATTTCCGAGAGATTAAGGTTCAAGCTGCCCGTGGCTCTGAGGAAGCAGTGTCGGTTAAAGTAACTACACTTGATTCAGTCACTCACTGAGCGTCAATAACAGGGAAAGAGATGAACCGTGGGAGAGTGCTCTTACCCCTATTCAATTTATGCAACGGGCAGGAAGATAGTAGACTCACAAAGTCCCAATGAAGTACGTCGGTCTTCACGTTACGATAGATCATCCACTGATCGCCATCAATCAAGGTCTCGAAAGCAGCTCGCGAAGTACTGTCCGAAGCATACTGGGTGCCTGCGGCGTCAATTTGTAGCTCGAGAACGTCATTGGAACTGGCGATGGATCGGTAAGCTTGGAAAATAGGATGTGAAGGATGGGCTCACTAATCTTTTCCATAGTTGCCGTTGTAGAGAAGACCACCATGTTGGCCGAAACTGCCGTCCGGTTTAATTCCGTCGACCATCACGCCAGGCTGTATAGCAATCTCGGCGTTAATTCGGCCATAGGCCTCAGCGATAAGGGTAGTGTTTGAGGTTAATAAGGCGAGATCTATTCCAATCTTTGCTACGTCCAATATATTGGCACCGGTTAGGAAGCTTTTTCCTTGGTAGAACGTGTCATACGCCCGTGCAGAAATGGTATTGCAACTATTGAATTGTGTCGGTGTGAGCGAGGCATTGAACAGTAAGCATGATTCGTCGACCAATTTAGGAACAAGTATGACCTATGTATATGGATCGTAAGAAGCGACGGCTAGAAGCGCCCGAAATTTAACTCACATTTGAGAACCAGTTGGTGTTCCAGAAGCCTGGAGTGTCACATGGACAGATGCTGGTGCCACCTTGATCCAGACATCCGGGGACAGTGAAGTCCCGTGAGAACCAGAAGTTCATAGCGGAGGATATGGCGCTAGCGAGGGCTGGACTGCCAACGTATTCTTCGGTCCCCGTTGAGCCCACCGTGCCAAGCAGCACTCAAGGTCACTGTGTGACGTCAAGAGCTGGGAGTGAACAAGTTTAAATTGCGTACGAATACGGGCCCAGTGAATGCTGGCTGGCCAGTTGGCGCGCTGTGCGGGACAACCGGTGGTGTAATTAATCTCAGAAGGTGGCCAGCTTCCATCAGAACCTAATGTTTGTAGCCTGGAAGACAAGGTCAGGTGAGAGAGTATGTGATAGCGGCATGGGGTAATTAATTACCATGACGCAATTTGGGAAGCCTGCGTAGCGGAAGTAATAATGAAGTCGATTCTTCGCTGAAGGACCGTGTCCATGTCCTGTACGGTCTGTGAATCTGGAGGAGATGACGTCGGCGAAGGAGATGTGCTGGGGACTAGTGTCGGTGTTGGGGACACCGTTTCAGAAGGGTGAGAAGACGTAGATAGCCTAGATGTGCTGGCTGCCTGGGAAATTTTTGAATGATGAGGAACAAATGAGTGGATTGTGCTTGTAGAAAGCGTGGATAAAGTAGGAGATGAAGAGACGGGGGTAGAGGCGGGGGTAGAGGCGGGAAAAGGGGAGGACCCGGAGATCGTGGAGAAGTCAGGGAGGGGAAGAGAAACGACGAAGCCGAGGTAATAGAACAGAGAGAACAGAAAAAAGAAAGCCATGGTGGCGAAGTAAAGAGTGGACGGTCTCGGGCCAGAGAGGGTATCCAGCTGAGAGACTCAAGTTCTTATAGCAACGAGTGAATGGCCATAACGATAGAGCGTGAATTGATTTATAGTTGGCCGCATGTGCGCTAAAGGACAAGCTCACGTCACGTCAGGGTCGGTCTAGTGAATTAAGTGGTCATCTAAGCAGTGCCGGTGAGCGGAAATTGCCGATGCATTATTGCCGAAAGCGTTGGTGTCCAGTCACGCTCGCCTCACCTCGCTCTTCGTCCGCGCTCACCCCTCAGCCTCAGCTAAATATTTCCGCCTTCCCCTTCCCCTTTCCTCGCCCCTTCTTCGTCTCCTTTTCTCCCCTTTCTCTCTTCCTCATCCATGCCTTCCGACTCCCCAAATCATGCCCGTGCTTCAGGTGCGTATTTAAAAAAAATATTAGCCCCTCCAATTTATCTTAACGGTGCTTTAGTCTCCCCTCATGATTCCAGATCTCCCTCCCCGTCCGGACGTGACGTCCTCACCCTTCGCGCTCTCGTGAGCACAAAGGACGCAGGTGTCATTATAGGAAAGGGCGGTAAAAATGTCGCAGACCTCCGTGAACAAACTGGTGTCAAAGCTGGTGTCAGCAAGGTCATACCAGGGGTCCACGAACGTGTCCTTAGCATCAGCGGTTCTGTCGAGAGTGTTGCAAAAGTGCGTCTATGCATTTCATCCGCGTTTCATTTGTCGTCTGATCCCTCCTATATAGGCATATGCGCTCATTATTGCCCAGCTCGTCGATGCGAACCCCTCTTCTCCCACCGTCTCCACCTCCTCCGCTGCTCACACTTCTATGCGCCTCTTAATCTCACACAACCTTATGGGTACCATCATAGGCCGCAGTGGTCTCAAAATAAAGGCCATACAAGACGGTTCTGGCGCGCGGATGGTTGCCTCCAAGGAGATACTCCCCCAGTCTACTGAGCGTGTCGTTGATGTCCAGGGCTCACCAGAGTCTATCGGTCGTGCTATAGAGGAGATAGGCAGATGCCTGTTAGAAGACTGGGAGAGAGGTCTTGGCACCGTCCTCTACAACCCTGGCGTGGCAGACGAGCGCTCTAGCGGCCGGCGTTCTCACGGCTACCAATCCAGCTATAATGGCAGGCGCACTAATGGCGACTCTAATCCACGTGCCCCTAGCCCTCCCTCTCCAACAGCAGGAAACCCCACAAATCTTCGCACTCAAAATATCTCCATACCATCTGATATGGTTGGCTGCATCATCGGCCGTGGCGGCACCAAAATTACTGAGATCAGACGTCTTTCCGGCTCCAAGATCTCCATTGCAAAAGCGCCACATGACGAGACAGGCGAGCGCATGTTCACCATCGTCGGTACTCCAGAGGCAAATGAGAAAGCCCTCTTCCTGCTGTACAATCAACTGGAGAGTGAGAAGGAGAGGAGGGTCGGAAAGGAGCATCAGAGCCAAGAGGAGGAGCCCCAGGACTAAGTCTTTCGCCATACAACTGAGCCCTTCACATCGACGTTTCGTTTTCCAGGCTTTCGCAGCGGCTATTGATGGGATTATATTCACGGGCGTTGACCCACTATTGTCCATATACATGTATCGATCATCTCATTTTTCGCTTCGTCAGTTATTGCGCTAGTCCGATGGACCTCCCGCATAACCCTCTTATCATTCCCCTGATCGTCAAATTCTTCGCGCTTCTTGTCCCTCCCCAAACTTAAAAGCCGTTTGTTCGCCTTGTTTTCTGTTCCTTCGCCTGCTGTGTTGGCGTTTTACCTAACTCCCTGTGGCTGGGCTGCCTCGTACGTGTCTCTTCGTTTTCTTCACTCTGTTCAGTTCAATTACGGTGTATGTGCAATCTCCAGTCATTCCTGTACGTATCTACTGGCCCTCCGTTGAGCCCTTTACCGTACTGTTAGTGCTAGTCCTATCAATATCGTGCGACCTTTAAACCATTCTAAATTAAATTTTGTCCGGGCCTGTCTCCCGGGTGTCATCATCCCACTGAGCTAACTTGGATGTCTAGCGGCCAGCAGCAGCAGCAGCGTTTTGCTGCAGCGGCGGCGGCGGCGTCGCTCGTACGCACCTTGAACAACCCCTATAGTGTTCCCGCATATCCACAGCCAGTCAATCCTCAGGGTTATGCTTACTCTTCTACCTACAATCATACTTCCGTTGCTTCCGGTTCCACCAGTCGCAATGTGCAACCTCCTCGCCGGGCACCCCCTGTACACTGGTATACCCCAGGAAGCAGCAGGTGCACGCACCCCGGATGCACGTTCAGTGGCTCGCCAAACTCTCTAGAGACACACATGATGGACCGACATCTCATCTACCCACCAGGCTGGCACGCGCGCAGGCGCCAGTCCGACTGGGATGCCGACCCGAGTCTGAAAGGGTACGTCACGTCGCTCGATGCACTCGATGTGGTGTGTCACAACCCAGTCTCGCAGGAGGCCGGTCCCCATCATGGGCACGAGCATAACGCTCAGCACGCCCGAGGAAGTCGAGGCGTGGATCGCGGAGCGCAAACGACACTGGCCGTCTGCCGCGCGCGTCGCGGAGAAGAAGCGTAAATTAGAAGAGGCCATCGCCGGCGGCGGGCTGCTCCCCGATCACCTCATGAAACGCCCCAGGCTCCCATTCAACGCGGACGCGACGAGGGCAGTGCGGGGAAGGGGCAGAGGCAGAGGCGGAGGCAGAGGCAGAGGCGGAGGCAGAGGCAGAGGTGGCAGCCGTGGCCGAGGGAGCGGCTTTACCCCTGCTGCTAGAGCCCAACCGCCTGCTCCCCCGACGGCGACAACAAAGGCGGAGGCACGACAACGCGTGCCTACAACAACAGATAGCGCGTCGGGCTCGGATAGCGATGCGCCTGAGGTGCTGTCGGCCAAGCGACCGCCTGGCATCGAAGCATATGAATCCTCTTCTTCCGATGTCGAGCCCGAGACACCCCAGATCGACGAACACACACACGTACCCTCAAAAATCGACCCTTGTCCTGGTGCCGCTGGCGTTACGGCATCTCCTGCCCATCCCCCTACGATTCCAAGCGCACGTCCCGCGGGTTCTTCTCGCAGAGCTCCACCCCCTCAACCCAAAAAGCTGCCTCGAAACCCCTTCGCAGCGCGGACATCTCTACTTCGTAGTGTGAGCGAGCGCATTTTATCGTCGCCTTTTATGTTTGCGCTGATGGTTGATGTATAGCTTTTACTACCTGAGATTCGCATGACCGTTTCGAATCTCTCCCAGGCCATCCACTTCCTCGTCGACAATGACTTTTTAGAAAACGTCGAGCTAGTCCCAGGACAGGCGAATGAAAAGCGGATCGAGGTCGTGAGCGAACAGCCCGCTCAGCCTGAAGTAGGGTCTAGCGTAGTCGAGGGTACTTAGTTTCGTTCCCAATCTCAGCATTCCCCAAAAGTAGTATTACCAAGAATATTAAGTTGCGCAGAGAGAGGAGGTATTAGTACGATACATACGAGGGTGGTCAATGGCTCCTGTCGCCCTCACTGCCACTCTCACTCTCGTCCTCGTGCTCAGAGCCGTCCTCGAGCTCGAGTTCCAATGCCCGTCTTTCGACGACAAAGCCCGCGTCCTTCAGACCTTTGCTGATCTCGTCCGCCTTTCCTGGCGCAGTCACCGAGACGACGACCGACGTCGACGAATCAAATAGCGGGAGGAAGTACTGCCGTAGTACCTGCAACACATCGTCCTTGCTCACTTGTTGGAATTTCTCGAGGAGTTCTATGTTATGGTTTTGTGGCACGCCTTTGAGCGCTTGGTTCGTGAAGGATGTCACCGCCTGCGATACGGAACGCGTCAGCCATAAACGATTCAATACGTGACCGACTGTACGAACCGCTCGCCCGGGTGTCGAGACACTTTTCGTCACTCCAAAGACGATAGTGCTCTTTGCAGCATCCAGTGCTGTCTCGTCAAGGACGATCTATGGAACTCGAAAATGAAACTTCAGTCGAGACGTGCGAGAATACATAAACATACTGAGCCATCGACAAGACCACGGACAACTGCCGCCCCCTGCTTGAACGCCTCAAGGCTGTTGGAACTCTGCGGAGGTGGTACTATTAAATAAGCGTCCATAAGTAGATGGGACTAGAACGAACCCGATAAAGCGAGAATGTGACCGAGCCAGCTTCGAGGTCAACCCCAATATAAGCGCCATATGCCAGTCCAGATCCGCGGATATACCGCTAGCAAGATCTGTGTAAGTCACATAGAGAGTTGCGGTTTGCTAAGCACTCACCCAGAGGAAACTCTCCGTTGCACTCAGAACTTCCGACGCAACGCGTAAAGCAGGGTAGTCCTGGATGGCTGACTCCTAAGACTCCTTTCCCGACATGATTTACGAACGAGCTTTCAATGGTGGGAAGAGTGACAACAATCGCCTAGCCAAAGTCCTCAGCTTGTATTTGATAAAGCTGCGATGGCATTACCTGCTTCACCGGGTTCTTGCCAACCTCGCTTAAGGTATCGGATACTAAGGGCACAGGCAACAATGGCACATTCTTCAGCAGAGATTGAATCAGCGAGAACTTATTTTTGTAGGTAATATGGCTCACAGGAAGGACTGTGCCAAAGTACTTGTTCCAAACACTCCGCGGCTTGGGAATACTCAATACATTCCCTGTTACAGAGAACCTTATCCCAGAGGGGTCAGTAACTGGCGCGAACGTCAGTGGTTTGAAGATTTAGTTGTGCGGAAGGCCCTCACTGTGCTCGCGGATGTGCTCAAACAGTTGGATGACTTCCTCAGGGGAACTGTGGATTTTTTCTGCGAGGGTTGGAATGAAGTCGGATTGGATAAGAACACCGCTGGCCCGAGTTGTGGAGTTGCTCGCATATAATAGCTCAGACGAAACAGCCGACAGGACGGTGCTCCCATCCCGTTTGAGACCAGGTAACGCCTGCTGTATTTGGGCCGCGGTAATTTGAAGCCTTATTCAACAGGTTCATCAAGATGATGGTCAAACTCTCGCATAGAGGATAGACAAACCTCTCCTTCGCGAACTCGCTGCCATAAAGTAAATCCCTCAACCAAGCCACTGCCAACTCATACTTTGCCACTTCCACGCGTATTGTGACGCGCATTGTCTCAGTGAATCTGCCTGAGATGCCCAGGCTGACATCGTAAGAGACCGTCTGGTCGTCGAGCTGATCGACAACTTCTTCATGAGAAAGGCGTTCGCCAGATTGCCGCTTCACGGGCAGAGAGAAGAAAGAACTGAGGTATGGTTGAATGTACCTGGAGAGAACTGTGAGCAAGAATAGCCGCCGATAACACAGACTGCATACGGGCGCAAGTGACTAGGTAGTTTCGAGAGGGAAAGATAGGCATGAATGCTAACGAAATCAGACTACACACGGTGAGTATTTAGCACATTGGAACAGAGGAACGCACGCACCTTTACGTGGTCGTACTGAACGAAAAATGGTAGAGGTACACCGTCAGCGTTCACATGACGGCTAACATCATTTTCCACGCTTGGTGCCCTGCCTTTGCGACCGGTCCCTGCCTGCTGAACACTCTGTACCGGGATCCAAGAGATGCTTTTTACATCGGGTACCGGGAATGATTTCAGAATCTCGGTGGGTATTGGGTTATCATGTTCAGCCTTAGCCTCTTCTAGTTCCTTGGCTTTCCTCGCTAAGCCTTCGGGACCCAAGGCCTCCTTCTGTTTCGCAATGCGAGCCTTCTCCTCCTTCTCAATGCGATCCGCCACTGCTGCAGAAGGCCTTCCACGGACGACAATCCGTTTGGGATCGACAAAGTACCTGAATATGTGACGTTAGTCACACAAAGAGAATGAGAATCTCACACTGTACACGTACTTGTTAATGATATCAGACCATTGCTTGCTCGACCACGTTCTCAGTGCGTTGTAATCCTTGATCTCGTCCAGAGCATCCTCGATTTGGGAGCCGTCCAAGCGTCCATATAAAAAGTTGGCAATCATGGCTGAGGAGAACGCGTCTCCACCATCCGATTCTACTTTACTACGGAACTTGAAATTTATCAGCAATTCGTAAATGGACTACGCAAACAGAGCAGTACCTGGCGCTCAGCCCGATCAATAACCATTGACATACGATCTAAATCCACGCCTTCCTTTGAGATGCGGCGAAAGCTCTCATGGAGTTTGGCGTCAAATGTGTCCAAGTGCTCCGTCGGAACGGAACCGACGTATATCATCACGTCGCAGAGCGTAGCTCTGGATTCTTCTCCGAAATAAATGTAGGTACTGCAAGCCGTAAGAGTCGCCTGTGCAGAACTATGAAGTTAGACGCACCAGAGAGGGGATTCAATCTCTATAAACTCTTTGTTCAGAGGCGCAGTGGGAGACGACGTGAGATATGTCCCAAGAATCTCGAGAGCCTGAATCATAATGAGGCTAAGCTCGATATCGTGAGGACAGAACGCGTACCGCAGATTCGAGAAGGTCATCTGTGCGAGGACCCATGAAATTTATAATCAATTCCCCGGAGCTCTCATCCTTTTCTGGGAATTCCACCGTGTGCTCGACAAGTTCTTTCATTGGTGTCCGCAGAGCACTAGGCGTCTCTAGGAAGGGCCGATTCCAGCCAGCTGGCTTAGGGCCTTTGTCTTGGCCGTGCGCAATAATGCTAGGTTCGATCTTATTCTGTACGACAGACAACAGGGTCTCTGTCCCACTTGAGAGCTTTCCGGCAACTATGAGCGAGAGATTATGAGGGACATAGTAGGTCTTGTGGTATTCACGGACTGAAAAGTTGTCAGTCAAAAACGTCAGGGAGATCTAGTGACTTCTTCACTTTGCTCGACTGTCAGCTTTCGAAGGGCCTCCATCAGGCCACCAGTTTCACTTCGGTAAGCACTCCCAAGGGGGTTGACCAGACGTTGTGCCCTGAACGGTGTGAAGCGTCAGGACAGTAGGATGTGGACACTGTGGCTCCCAGAGGTGATCCCTAAAGACCAGGGACGTACTCCAATGACATGAGATCCCCCGAAGTGTTTTCACGGCCTTGCATCTCAGAGTATACCACGCCTGAATCCTCACCTTGTGGGTCGATGTGATGTACCTTGATAACCAGATATTAGTCAAGAGGACGTAATCAAGCGTAAGACAGTCTCGACGCGCCTCTGTGAGGAACCCCGCGTCCGTGATAGTAGGGTAAAGTATATGATCGACATAGATGGGGAGGATTTGCAAGAAACCGGCCTCTCCAGCGGTGGAGACGGTGTACGCGGTGTGGTCCGTGTCAGTCCACGCATTGGTCCCGTTGGAAAGGCCACGGTTCGCAAAGTGGTCAATTATGCCCTTGTAGGGGTACTTCTCTGAACCCATAAAGACCAGGCTTGAAGGATGCCTTGGTCAGATACGAACTCGCACGTGCCAAGCATGTACTCACTGCTCGAGCGTATGGGGACAGCCAGTGTCGTTGAATACTGCGTCGTGTGAATAATGAATGCGCGTGAAGCGGAAGCCCACGCACTTTCGGTGGCAACGACGAAATATCCGTTCACGATAGGTGCTGTTATCCAAGTGAATACGACGCGGGAAGGGGGTGTGGTGGAAAACCCACCTTCATAATCCAAATGGACCACGCTGAGACCAGTGACTCTGCTGCGCCAGCTGGATACTGTGACGTCCGTAAAGTCGAGCTTGACGCGTCTTATCAGATCAAAGTTTCCGAAAGTCTCACGAGGACTTGAGGGAGTGGACGGATTAGGAGGGTACAGAGTTGGGGACATGCTATGTTGTAACTGTAGCGTGGACGCGAGACGGGGTCTAGATATGGGGAACAAAGACGCTGACGTTGGCGTCGTCGGTCGTCTTCGAAGACAAGACAAAAGACGATTCATGCCAACAAAGGACTGCGTTCTGACAGCGAATTCACAATCCGCGACGCGAAGCGAGTTACCCCACGCGATCATGACAAATCGCGCAACTCTGTTGCCTATTATCCGCGTCATGTCCTCCGCGACATTCTCACCCACTTCGGAGCAGCTTGCATTGCGCGATGCTCGTCGCCTCAAGAGACAGCAAGCCAAGGCAGAAGCCCAGTGCAGCGGCATCGGCGGCGCCTCCGCTGCCTCTTGTGAACCTCGAAAAGGGCCAGATCGTACCACGATCCTGGTTGACAGTTCAGGATGGTCACCAAACCACCTCGTGGTCTGTGAGGATTATGACTTGGAATGTTCGTGACCGTTTATTATCATTCTACGGCTCGACGTACGGGGGCACATCGGGCAGGGACTGATGCCGCCATTGTTTCAGCTCTTGGCGCAGTGTCTCGTCCGTGAGTGGAGATCGGTAATGGCTATGATTGAACGCGAGTTATACCTCGAAAATACCAAGGCCGCGAGCTTTTTCCCCACAGTGACTGTCTGAAATCTGCTCAACGAGAGCATATGCTCTTCAACGAGATCCTGTCATCAGACGGTGACATTTTGTGCCTTCAAGTGAGAAACAAAAACCTCGCGGAGAGTCGTTGCATATGCTCATTATCTCATCTCGGCATCCCAGGAAGTCGATCGTCTGGAGAAACTGATTCCCGTCTTGGAGGAGGCAAAGTACGGGCATGTGTATGCGGCAGGTCCTAGGAAAAAGCATGGGTCCCTCATCGCTTTTCGCAAAGACTCCTACAAAATTCACGGGAACATCGTCGTTTGCTACGATGATATAGATATCCGCCCGGATGGCTCTGAGTCCTCCCGCAAGGGTCTGAGTTTTCGGACGAAGAACGTAGGTAACATTGTCGCGTTGGAAAAGGTTGGGGACCCCAGTGAAGGCTATATAGTGGCAACAACACACCTTTTCTGGCACCCGTCGTCAGTCGCACTCTATCGGACCGACATATGAACAGCACTAACGCGGTCCTTTAGCTATGCGTACGAACGAGCGAGGTATGGGTTGTGTTCCGCATGTCTGGCGCGTCGGATGATCGATGAAAGCCGCTCGTTCCAGACAAGCGGGCATTTTGCTTCGTGAAGTTGTCAAGTACCGTGAAGGCTTGGGCCTGTCATCATGGCCCTGCATCCTCGCGGGGGGCAAGTCGCGCTTTGTGCCTCTTGCAACCCCAACCTCACACCCACGCAGATTTCAACTTCCACCCTGGAGAACCTGGATACGCCCTCCTGGCTGGAGACGCACTGACGCTGGCTCAAGAGCAGCTCCTCGCTAAATCCCGCGTCGTACACGTTTCCGTAGACCCTTCCGTGCCGCTCACCGCTTCTAGCAATGAGGACGATGAGTCTGACCCAGACAGAGTCATCACCAACGCCCGCGAGGCGCTACCGGCCGACGGCTTGCTCAGCTCGCCCGAGCTGGTAGAGCTCTTTGCCGTCCCCACGCGCCCGCGTAGTCTGTACGACGAAGGCCAGAGGCTCTTAGAAATGACATCTGGTCCGATTTTACGCTGTGGCGAACGACTGGGCCTGCCTGCTCACCGGCGAGGGGCGTATGAACCAGAATGGACAAGCTACACGCATTACTGGAAGTCTGTGTTAGGTGAGTGGTTGTCTGGCCCAGGTCAGTCCATTTCTATATAGATGGTCGCAGATTACATCTGGGTCATCGATCCCTCCGACCAAAGGGCCGTTGTCACGCGCCTGCTCCAGCCCCACATAACCGACAATCTCGAGCCAGGGCTCCCACGCAAGGGTGTATGCGGTAGCGATCACGTCTCACTTGCCACTGAGGTTCGATGGGAGGGGGGCGACTAAACCATCATCATTTCCAGAATGTCATCCATGTGCTCTATACTCTCCCATAGGAATGCGAACTACCAGTATAGGGTATTTGAAGTGAAGGAAGCAACTAGTAGTGAGCCGATTAAAAGGAGCGTGCACGTATGTGAACCCATAGAAAAAGGAAAGCGTCCTCAGAGCTATCGCCGTGTCCTGTCCGAGCCTTCTAAGAGACCCCCGAACAACCCAACTGCTGCCTGTTCGTTTCGCAATTGAATCATGTAAACAATGCCCGTGCGCGCACCATTGTCGCTCAACTCCACCGCGACACCCGTCTTTCCGACACGCTCGACCCCATCCGAGAGCACGATGGTCGAGATCAACACGGACTTGTTCTTGTCTTCTGCCTCCACCACCAGCTGTTTCACGTTCGTCGGCTGCTGGTGGTACAGCTTCAATCTGGCAGAACCGAGAGACTTCCACTGTGCGTGGCCTTGCTTCAAGAACACCTTGCACTTCATCTGCGCGGAAACGGAAGACGTGACTGGGCCAGTTGGGACCGGCGGGTTGTCCATCGTAGGCGACGTGGGCGGGCTCAGCTCGTCGAGCGATGGGCCAACCATCGATGGCGCACGGAACTGCACCGATGGAAGAACGGGACGGAGGCCTTGTTGTGGCCCGCCCATCGTTCCTAACGAGTTCGTGCGTGGCAATTGCAAATTGGGACTGCTTACCATCCCGGGACGTAGGGATCCATCGAATTGAGGGCTGCGCCCTGGCTCGCTCGGTGAATTGAGGGGGGATTCGGATGGGCTCTTACGAATGCCACCTTGAAAAGAAGGATCTGACGGTGTGCGGCCAGGAGAGAAACCGTAAGAAGGGTTTGGAGGAGCGAAGTGGCCGTTTACGGGGATTGGGGGTGGACGTGGGGCCCCTGGGGGACCTCTTGGGGCAAAGGAGGGATCCATACCGGGGTTCGCAAACCCCTGGGGAGGACCGCGTCTGCCCAAAGGCTCGGCGCTGGCAGCCCGTTGCGGAGGAAATTGCGGAGGAAGAAATTGCCCAGGGCTGACTATCTGACCTGGAGCAAGATCAGCTCTGGGAATTGGAACTACAGGCGGAGGTGAGCGGCCCCGTAAATTAGGAGCAGGGCGTGGAGGGAGACCGCCTACGAGGCGCGGTTGTCCGACCGCACTGTTATCCATGGTTTCGTGTTGAGAAGGTTGGCGTACTGGATACGTCGGGCTCGAACGGGCATCGTATGCTGGCGCCGGGGGTGCCCAGCTACCACCTTGTTGAATCTGCGCTTCAAGAGAAGAAACGAGGTTCGACATGCTGCTGGTGAGTGACATTGGTGACATCGCCGTGGTATCATGACTATTCCTTGACGGAGGACCGGAGCCGCGGCGAGACGCTGAGCCGTTGAGACTACCAATTGGCGATGAAACTCGGTGTGGGGAAGGGCTACGACTGCTCTTAGGAGGGACGTTCGGTCGATGCAGGTCTGGCGCGGTTTGAGAAGACGGGATACCATCTCCGTGGGGCTTAGGCACGCCATTGAGCGTCGGTAGTGGGGGTAGGGGGTGCTTCGAAGCAACATGGACTGGTGGCAGGCATGAGGTTTTGATTGATAGAAGACATTTTTGGGAGGCACTCACCAGCACTAGCGAACTCGATACATTCTTGAAGTTCGAAGAGTACTCTATCTCGCATAGCCGCTGATGAGAACAGAAGAACTACTTTTTCTTTTCTTAACACAGTCACTTGCAATGCACGGTCTGCATCTCTTGTGGT